>CAJQUN010000066.1:1521089-1999046 GCA_907163345.1 Haberlea rhodopensis | reverse complement strand
GGGGTAAGCCCTACTAGTGTTGGACTATGTGATGGCTTCGTACTTCCGGTGAGACGTTCGAGGATACGTCTCCGAGGAAATGCTCGGTTTTGGAGAGTACTATGATATTAGTACAGAGCATCTTTAGGATGAGTATACATGGAGTATACGGGTTTCAGATTGGTAATAGTTGCAGGGATGCGCTATTCTGAATCAGTCATCTTTTGTTGGTTCTGGGATATGTTTTGATATAAATATATCTAGGTTTTCCGAACGGTAGTTCGAAGTTGGAGGGTCATGAGTTCATGACATTTTCCTTGTGAGGAAGGCGGTATTGTTATACCTATTAGTTGAGTCTTATGGGAGATTCGTTGTTTTGGTTCGTGTGGTGTTGATGTTGATGTTGAAATCACACCCTTTGGTTTTGTTTGTCAACCATCATTCTCCGTGGAGTGATAATAATCAAGGTTTGACAGTTGGTTTTGGGACTTGGGTATGACTAGAGATACCCGAGTCTATTGCCTTGAATATGCATGTTGTGTTGGTGCATGGGCATGTATACCGTGTGTGTATACGAATGCCAACTTTATTTTGTTCCTTATTGAACGTCGAATTTATATGCTTGGATGAATGAATCCCCGGCGAGATTGTGGCACCCTGAGATTGGTAATCCCGATGGCACGATATATTCTGAGGAATAATCGTGAGGTCCAGTTGACTTCCCCTGAGGAGGGATTGTCGTGTTTTGGGACCATGGTAATTTTTGCTGGTTAATTCGATAGCCTCCCCATTTTTTTTTTGGGTTATTAAATCCAAGGGTAAACACGGGATGGCCAGGATCCGGATTTGGTGAGTGTCGTTGACGGCACAGGTACCGTGTATGCGTTTGATTTCCTGTTTGTTCTTTTAGAGTTTGAGACCTCGTGGAGTCTCGATTGTGTATTTTGACCGAGATGTGGTTCTTGGAATTTTCGGAAGTGAACATCTTATGAGAGGTATTTTGTGCGGATCGGTGGCCGAGAGCTACCGACCCGAGTGGCAAGGGGTGCAACTGCTCTTTCGACGGAGTTAGTGTAGAAAGCGGGAACCGTATTTATTGTAAGTATATGGTTGTATACTAGTGGTTTCCTTCGGAACGATGTGTTGAACATCGTGGGCAAGTGGTGAAGATATCATGCCATGATATCTATGTCAGAACTAAGGATGACTGTTTGATTCACAGTCGTTTGATTGATTTGATTTGCAGTCGTGGTAGACTGACTTCTAGGATGACTTGCATCGAGGTATGTTCTTGTCTTTGGGGCTTTATGTGGTTTGGGGGTTTGCTCTATTTTAAAGCTTGGTTTGAGATTAGTGTACTCGCGGTTGGTAATTCGATTCGGATGTGGTCAAGAATCGAGGTCGTGGTTTTATTTTGGTTGGTGTAGCCTTGGTGTTACGTGGAGTACACCGGTGCAAATTTCGAGGATGAAATTTTTATTAGTGGGGGATAATTGTGATGTCCTGGGATTATTAGTGTTAATCCCGGAGGGTTATTAATCCTTAATGGTTTTTTTTATAGTGGCAATTAGGATTTAATTGTGGTTTTGGTCTCCCGAGTTTGTTAAATCGGGCATTTTGGATCGTTGGATCCAAAGGTCGAGATTGTATTCTCAATTTGGTGAAAAACCTATGATTTAGGTTTTTGGTGAGAATCGGGATCCGTGATGCATTCGTTGCATGTTGGGAATTTTGGTTATTGGTATAATTTGATCGGAGTGGGTTTTAACTATTTAATTAAAACATGACTTATGTGAGTCTTAATGCATAATTGGAAGAGGGGTTTTGAAATGTCATGTTGGACATAATTTTCATACCATACAATTATCTAATACATGTTATAAAAATATTAAAAGAATCATTCCCCCTCCTTTATATCCCATCCACCCCAATTTATCACCTTTATGTCTTGACCTTGCCTTCACCTCATCCAAACCCACCATTTTCGTTCCTCAACATGAAAGGAAGGAGAAAGCTTTGGAAAAGAGCCATTTTCATGACTTCTTGCTAGAATCTTGAAGCTCAAAGGGTAAGCTACCAACCTAGCAAAGTTTTGTTGTATATTGGTTGGTTTTGGTGTTGTATCTTGGGGTTCAAGGGGTAGATCTTGGTCTAACATTGTTGTATGTGTTGGGGGTTAGGTTTTTTAGTGTTTAGATGGTTTTTGGTTGGTTTTATGTTGTAAATTGAAGTGGGTTTGAGTTATAGGTGATTTGGTGTTGAAATGAGCTCATTCTTGGAGGTTTCTCGCGTTTGCAGGGCTGCTCGATCGATCCGAAAATATTTTCGATCGATCGAGCATGGCAGAATGTTTTTAGTGGCTTTGGAACAGTGGACCGATCGATCGGTATTTTGACCGATCGATCGGAGGGTGGTTCTCGATCGATCGAGATGAAATTTCGATCGATCGAGATGGCCAGTATGTTGGTGCCCCTTTTGTTGTTTCTTGGCTCTTTTTGGGTGTCTTGCATGCTTCGCCCCGGGTTATTTTAAAAGGTTAATTGTCATGGATTGACAATATTTTTGGGGTATTATGCATGCTTAGCCGGGAACTTTTATAATTTGGTTATCGTCATGGATTGACGATACGATTTGGTGTTGTGATCGTACTAGGGCACGTAATTGCATGCCTATGTTTAATTGTGAAATATTTATGTGTTTTAGCACATGTTTCTCGGGGCATGGAACTCAAGCCAGGCTTGACATGGACTACGGAATTCTAAGGTACGTATGACGTACGATCATAGCCTATTATAATGTTGCAACTGTAAAATGCATGGTATGTGATAATTGCATTAAATGGGCATTGGAACACATGGTGTGTGATAATTGCATTATATGGACATTGAAATATGTGGCACGTGGTAATTGCATCGAATAGGTATTGAAATGCATGGTGCATGATACTTGCTATAAATGGATAACGATATGCACGGTAAATGGTACTTGCGTCAAATGGATTATACATTGGGAACCATATGGTGCCGCTATTGAGCGAGCAATGATTTGGGATGCTGTCGCCGTTGAGCGACCATCGGTTATGACGCCGCTATTGTTGAGCGTGCGCGGGGTTTAGAATGCCGCTATTGTAGAGCGAGCAATGAAATAGGAACATGGAATCATTGGTTAGATATATGTGAGATCTACGGTCTTTTATATAATGATTTTACCATATTGATTATGGAACTGGCATAATAGAACGGTATTAGTTAATCTACGTGGCGATTAACTGGCTTTGGGAATTTGACGAGTTTGATTGTTTTGAGAACAGGGACAATACAGGGGATCCCGGATGAGGGGGTTACCATCCAGGGAGTATCATTTAAATTATGGCATTTACATTCTGTAAATTATGAATTGCAATATTATGATTATTGGATTGGTGATATTGGTATGCTCACCCCGTGTGGGGGCTGTCTCTGTTGGGGCAGGTGTTACAGGTGTAGCAGCAGCTTTGGAGTTGAGCTCGGGCTGTTGATTTGAGGTACTTCCAAGATCGAGGTACCAGAGCTGGTTGAATAAGTGCATAGATCCAGAGTTGAGATCGAGCTGCGCTTGGGGGGTGCTTCCAGGATTGAAGTGCCAGTAACGGTACCCGGTAGAGTCTTTATACATTAGATACACGCGTGTTCATTGGGTACTCTTATGTGAGTACATTTTACGTGTATATGGAATGTATAAATGGGCTACGGCTCTTCTCGATTCATTTATGGTTTGCATGCAATTAAATACGGAATTGCTAAATGAACTAAGAGCATGTTAGTGTATTATGAGGGTGCATGTTATATGAATAATCTTGGTTGGGAATTTTTATATTATGTGGATTGAATGCAAGAAATTTTCTGGATAGAATATGGTGTTGCACTTGCATATGGTTTTCCCCATGATAGTATGATTATATGCACTAATGGTATAGCTTAATACACTAATAACGGGTTAAGGGCACGGGGGTCCTTACATATTTCATGCCACATCAACCCATGTACTCACAAGAACAATGCAGCCCAGATGTTAATATTAGATTCCCTGAAATATATGCATCGATGTCTCCACAATTTGAC
Organism: Haberlea rhodopensis; assembly: GCA_907163345.1. NCBI lineage: Eukaryota > Viridiplantae > Streptophyta > Magnoliopsida > Lamiales > Gesneriaceae > Haberlea > Haberlea rhodopensis. Next base: position 1,994,967 of record CAJQUN010000066.1, on the reverse strand, counting down.
GTGTCACCGGTTGTGTTCCCTAATTTGTCACCTGATGTTCAGCTGGAGGATGTACCTGTAGTACAAGATGTACCTGTAGTGCAAGATGTACCTCCAGTACCACAAGGACGCGGTCAGAGACGGAAACAGCTGCGTCGTTGTGGTACTGGAGGGGCATTATAGAGTTTTATTCTTAATATATGTAGTCATGTTTGCCTATTGTCAATCTTATTATTAAATGTAATGAATGTACTTCCATATGAATGTCTTATTATTTAATAACAATAACAAGAACAATAACAAACACAATTACAACTTTATTGGTTTTGGGAACTCGATGCCATATGTCGTCTTGCCCGGGCTTCAGGCCAATCCATCTCATTTTGCATGCGTGTTGTTCGGTCTCGACCCCGTCTTCTTATAGTACGCAAGGTGGAATTGTGGTACAGTTCGAATGACGGGGTTTCCCAATACTGCTCTCCCCATAATGGCTCAAATTGGCCTTGATATGTGCTCCAATATTCTTGCATATTATAATACTCCTTGACAAATGTTTTTGCGTTTATGCCATAATTTCGACATACTTGTATCACATGTGAGCAAGGAATGCCAAATTCTTTCCACTTCCCACAAGAACATTCCCTTGATGAGCTTCACAACATGAGTATTACCCCCCCACGTCCAACTTGCATCCTTGTGATAACTGAGGCTGTTAGATGCCTTCGATCAAACATCTGAACTTCATGATGAATAGAGTGCAGATCAGCCCGAACATATTTTTCAAAAGCATAATCCGGCCATTCTTGATTATTTTGGATCATTCTGTCCGCTTTTTTCAATCGCTCGAAAAAATAATTCACACAACGATCGAATGTTAACTGTACAATGGCAGTGATTGGAAGGCGACGTGCACCTTTCATTACTCCATTTATGCACTCCGACATATTTGTTGTTAGGATACCACAACGCCATCCTTCATCATGAGCAAGTGTCCACTGAGACTTATCAATCCGATTCAGGTAGTCAAAAGCCCTTGGCTCAATGGTTTTGATCTCTTCCATCGTACGCTCAAATTTTATCAGTTGATTTTCTGATCCAGTTTTCCAACACAAGTCTTTTAAGTGCACGTTTTTTAAACGACTATTAAAGTTTGAGCAAAGATGTCTCAAACAAAATCGATGCACTCCACGGGGGGTTTGAAGTCGGGGATACATTCGGCTGCTGCAATAAGACGTCTCTTGAATAACAGATGTCGTCAATCCATCTGAAAAACTGCCACTCATTGGCATTTCTGGAATATAATCATAATTCCTTGGTTCTGCTTGTATATAAAATTCCAAAACTATGACCCTGTTCTGAATCAAGTAGTCATGCTAAATTGTAATCATCATCTATGGGTAAAATAGTCTGACGTAACCCCGAAAAATCTTTGAACATATGCCTAGCATATAATTTCAAAAGAAACTGGTTGCGATCGAACCCAGTGATATCATATACTTTATTTAATAATTGTACAAAATTAATTGTACACCGTATGGTTGTACCTCTTGATGGACCACGATCATATCAGATGAACTCATAATCTTGTATAATATTACCCCCCCCCCCCCAATAAAATAAAACTTGAATAGACATATTTGATAACTATGATAATTAAATATTACTAATAGCTAATAAAATATTTTCTGATGTAGAAGATCAGCTAAAACTGCAACTACAGTGCATACTCATAATTTTATCATCTAACAAAAATATTAAAATTAAAAGAGAGTAAATACTCGACTGAATTGTGTGGGAAAATATGAGAGGCGAAGGGCTGTATTTATAGGCACAAAATAAAAACGCCAACCTGGTTGGTGGGACTCATATCTTTAATAGTCATGCCAACTACCATTATTTTTTATGGTCACGCCAACCCAGTTGGCGTAACTATTATTCTACGATTGTCACGTCAATTGGGTTGGCGTGACCATAAAAAATAATGGTCACGCCAACCCAGTTGGCGTGACACATCGGAGACGCCAACTCTCGGGTTACTTTATTAACGTTTTTAAAATTGGGTTATTTTGTTAAAAAAATTTTTTTTTTTGGTTAGTTAATTAAATAACCCCAACTCCATATGGGAAATATTATAGTACACCAAATATATTAAACATCAACTCATATATCAACCAATATATATATATATATATATATATATATATATATATATATATATATATATTGGTGTTGTAGTGCATCGGATGCACCTAAATATTTTCCACTCCATACAATGATCTGACAGAGATATGATGTTTTTTTCAAAAAAAAATAAATTGAAAATAATATTTACAAGCAACTATTTTTTTACTAAAAATTATTTAAATAGTTGTTTTTATGACAAGGAATGTGTTATATTGATTTTTCGGCTAATTTAAAAAAAAAGAAAATTTGTAGTTTTTAAAAAAATTAAAAAAATAATGTAAAATATTTTTTTTAATAAAATACGGTAAAACGCATACTCTCTATGTGTTTTTTTTAAAATGCATAGGACATGCACTTTTTAAAATGGATATCGCCTATGTGTTTTTAAAAACGCATAGTGGGTAGATGCATATTCTCTATGCGTTTTTAAAAAAAGCATAGGGGCATGCATCTTTCAAAAATTTAAAAAAAATTAAGAAAAAATAAGCAATGTATTTCAAAAAAAGTAATTAAGTTTTTTTAAAGAATATATGATATTAATAAATTTGGTTCTATTCTCTCTATTTTTGAAAAAAAAAAAAAAATTGGGATCTATTCTACCGATAAGTGACATGGTTTGTAAATATATAAAAAAATGAATGAGGTCAAATATTTAACCAACATTGATTTAAAGAACTGAAAAAATAACAAGATACAACTAATAGAGAACAAGATTATGCTAAATAAACTATATTATTAATTTTTTAAAGTACATTAATTTGTAAATAAATTAATACTCCTCTTTTTGCTCATTTAAGAATTCTAAATCTACAAAGTTTCATTAAATGAATATTATATTATTGTCACTTTACATTTACGCATAAAATAACATGCTAAATATTTACCAAATGATAATTATAACATAATGATTTAAAAAAATTAACATAATTAAGGGAGAAGAGCAAGCACCGTTTTAAATACTTATCGAAAAAATTTAAATAAATTATTGTAGAAACAAAACATCGGTATAAATTTAAACCAACAATAGAGTAATATTCATTAATGAAACTTTGTAAATTCAAAACTATTAAAAGTGCAAAAGAGTAGTATTATTTATTTACAAATGAATGTACTTTAAAAAAATTAATAGTAAAATTTATTTATCACAATCTTGTTCTCTATCATTTTTGTCTTGGTATTTTTCATTTCTTTAAATCAACGTTGGTTAAATATTTGACCTCATTCATTTTTTTTTATTTAGTTCCATAAATGTGCGGTGGGGTGAGACCATGTTACTTATCGACAGAATATAACCAAATTAAAAAAAGAAAAAAAAAAGAATAGAACAAAATTTATTGCTATCATATATTTTTTTAAAAAAACTTAATTATTTTTTTAAAAATATGCATTTCTTATTTTTTCTTAAATTTTTTTTAAAATTTTTTGAAGATGCATACCACCTATGCATTTTTAAGGGTATGCATTTTTAAAAGTGCATAAGCCCTATGCATTTTTAGAAATGCATAGGGATTATACGTTTTACCTTAGTTTATTAAAAAAATATTTTACATTATTTTTTAAATTTTTAAAAAAAAACTACAATTTGTTTAAAAAACTACAATTTTTTTTTAAATTAGCCTGATTTTTCCCCAATTTTCCGTAGTCTTCTTCTTTTTTTTACTTTTTTTTAAATAAAATGAGTATTTTCTTTCAAAGATTTTTGTTGAACAAAATTTCTAGTTAAATTTAAGGTTGAGAAATATTACATCTACCTCAAAAGATCATCTAGTTTTTGGTTATCGAACAAGACCATTATTTTCTCATTGTTACGAGTAAATAATTCGTTCCAAATTTGTTGAAGGTATGTGCATATATATTTAAAAACTAGGTAAGGCCCGTCGCGCACTGCGCGACGAGTAACTCTTGGCCAAAATAAGTACCTATATTACACGAATGCAATCATATGTTAATTATATGATTTTGATTAATGAAATAATACAACATATATTTATGTGAATGATTAGAATTTATAAATTAAGGCTATATTTGACTCAAGGATAACATAAGAATTGATTCTACATCCTTCATTATCCAGCGTTTGGTTCGTGGATATTTTATCTGGATGGCTCGACCGGCCCATATAAAGCCCGCACTATACATATTATTTGTACATAATTTGGTTGATAAATTATACCTCCTACATGGTGTGATAAAAAGTGATTGTTGTACTTTATTACCAACATACCCCTACAATCAAATAACAAAATAATATTATTATTTGCCTTCCTTTTTTTAGACGAATTATTTACCTTCCTAAATAATTAATTTTTTCTTCAAAAATATAAAATTATTAATAAGAATAATATTTTTTTTGTCTCAAATAATATGAATAATAATTAATAGTAAAAAAATAATTAATAAACAGTAATAACAAAACAAAAAAATATTGATAAGTTAGAATAAATTAAAATGAAATAATTTACTAAAATTTATTATAAAAATAATAAATATATAATCAAAAATTCATGATAAATAATAAGAAATAAATATAATAAATAATAATAGAAACATAAATAATAATAATAATAATTATTCGTAAAACTAGCAGCAAATATAAAAACTAAAAAATAATAATATTATAAATCTTGATTTAAAATAATTGGTAAATTAATTTATATAATGTTATTTAAAATGTGTCTTGGGTGTATAAAATGTGTCTTGGGTGTATAAAATGTGTCTTGTTATTTATTCGTAAAACTAGCAGCAAATATAAAAACTAAAAAATAATAATATTATAAATCTTGATTTAAAATAATTGGTATATTAATTTATATATTGTTATTTAAAATGTGTCTTGGGTGTATAAATAGAACACAAATATACAAGTGTCCATAAGGACCGTAACAAGATGTGCTATCAACAGAGTAACAAATGTCTTTCAATGTATTCCATAATTTAGAATAATAAATATAAAACAAAACATAATTTAAGAATCCATTCATATTCAATATTTAGCAAAGAACTTTATAAAGAGCAACGCGTTTCAATTTCTTTCCAAAAAGAAGCATGTACTCCTGCTAAGTCAAAGCGAAAGTGCAGCGCCACCACCCAAAAATTTTCAAGAATCAGCTGCATACGTGATTACTAACTATAAATATCAGAAACTCAATTTTCGCCCCGAGCCCTCGAACTTGACCAAGTGGACCTTGAGGCACCGCCACCAATTGCTGGTCTACGATCATCCCGCCACCGATCACCATACTGAGGTGATCGATCATCCATTCTGCTGCCACTGGGCCACTTGTCAGTTTCAGCAGGTGGGGCCTGGCCCCCACCCTCAGCGGATGCCCTTCTGAACTTGGGAACATATTTACCAGCTGGCGGTGCAGTAACTGGAGTGGGTGCTGCATTGACTGGATGTGATATGGCGGAGGGCTCGGTTCTTGAGGGAGCTGGAGCTGGAGCTGATCCCCTTAAGAGCTCTTCTCTACGCAGCCTTTCTTTCTCCTCCAACTCCAACTCCCGCTGCCTCTGCTTTTCAGCAATTTCATCCAGCTTGGCCTTACGCTCTGCATCCTCTTTCTTACGCCTCTCAATCTCTGGAATGTACAGGGTTACAAAAGGCAAGAGTTATATCCCAGACGAGGCAAGTACAATAAAAATCAAGATGAGCAAGCAGTATAGTACGCATGTACATTATCTTCCTTGATTTGCTTCCCTATGCACATCTCAAACATGAATATAACAAAGATTGATCATAAAAAAATTTCAAATTCGGCTACAAGGGGTGGTCCGCTATTATTACCTTCAAGCTTCCGTGCTTCCTCCTCTGCACGCAGTCTTTTCTGTTTCTCTTCCTCAGACCTCAGGAAATAGATCATTTTCCTCTTAGTCTCCCTTTCGTGCTCACGCGACTGAATAATTTTGTGAATTCTCTCTTCCCTCTCCTCCTTAAGCCTGGTGTACTCGGCTCTCCTATGGCTAAGCACTCTTTTTTGGAGTATTAGCTGAATAAACATCAAATAAAAATAACAGAAGGTGAATAAATATTGCAACCGGTGATTGACAAATCCTTGAAAGAGAAAGCCAACAACCTCCCTGAAGATATGCTAAGAAACAAGTGACAAGTTCAGTATGTGTAAAAGTTAAAGAATTGGATGGTACATATCTTAAAAGGAGAGGTTGTAATCTCATATAAGCACATATAAACTACGAGATTACTGAATGGTTAACTGAACTTAGAGTTTCATATGCTTCTCTCCCTTCCCTGAACTCAGGCCAACATGTGGAGTAAAATGAGCATAATGTTGGGATGAAAATGAAAGGCTCAGTATATTGGAAGCTCTACATGACCAAATCATGTTTCTCATATTGCATGAAAAAAGTGATTTTTTTTTTATTTTTGAGTCAAAGAAAGAAGGATTGGTCCAAGTTCGAAAGCAATACATTTACATTGTTTCTTAATGGTTAGAAAATATAAATCTATTTTTGCTGGACATTCAAGGCAAAAATATGCATGTGAAGAAATAACAATTTCAGAATATAAGCTAAGCAAAGTTCCTCACACGATTGAAGATATGATGACACCACCTAGATAACGCAAGTCAAGTCTACTGTCACTAAGAGTAGCCCAAACTACTACCATAAACACTAGGTAGGCCCTCCCCCATTTAGATCCAACCACATAATGATGTTTTATCTCATAAGCCATGAGTACCATAATGAGTTTGGGAACTAGAAATATAATAACTATAAAATGAAACAGAGTTAATGACCTTGTTCGCCAACATCCGCCCTAGCCTCGTCTTTTCCTCCAAGTCTCCAGTATGTCTCAGTCTGCTTAAATCAATCTCTCGCTACATCAAGATAACAAACAAATTGGTCACTTTATAAATAAAATGGACTGTTGTCGCTAGCAAAAAATTATCATGTTGTCAATTCTACATTTATTAAAAAACAGAAACGGATTTCACATAACTAAGTGATGCAATACAATAGATGTTTTAGGCCCAAAACACAATAACTCATTCAGACCTGTTGCTCGAGATTGTGTAAGGTCTCTTCTTCCACCAAACGCTGCTGGAACGCAGCATCAATAAGTGGTGCAGCCTCTTCCCTTTTTGCTCTCTCCAAGTGATCCATTGTCTTGGCAAGCTTCTGTAATTTTTTCTCCATTTCTTGCTTCTCCCTGAGTTGCTCACTAAGCGCCAGCTCCATCAAAGTTTGCTTGGTAATTTTTTCCTATATCCAATTACATTGTTAGTCAATAAAAGGTCACGTACAAGAAAAAATTAAAGATCTAACTAGGGAAAAGGTTTAACTCACTCCCTCTATAACTTGTTTCTTCCCTTTCTTCTTACTGCGTTTTTCAGCTTCCAGTAGCAAAGCTTGGGCTTCCTCAAGCTCGCGTTCCTCTATTTCCCTGAGAATTCTTTGATTTTTCATTTGCTCAAACTCAGTAGCAAGCCTTCTCTGTTCTGTCTCCTCTGTTATTTTTTGTAATTTTTGTCTCTTTGCCTCCTCTTCTCGTTCCTTAACAATACACAAGTCAATGGTGATAAAATAGATATCTCATCATCTTGTTATTAATGATTAATGAAAGATCAGGCTCATTATTGAAGAAAAATGGATATACCATCTCCAAAAGATGCCGCTCATGTTCTTCTTTGCGTTTTTCAATTATTGACTTGCGTGCAAGGAGTCTTTTGTGTTCCTTTTCAATAACTTCCACTAGATTTGTAAGTCCTTCCTCCGAGTTTGAAGTTTTCTTCACAGGAGGGAAGATCATAACCCTTGCTCTGCTGAGGGATTCAGAAAATGTGGACAGGTGGTCTCGTAGGCCTTCTGATTCGAGAGACTGAATTGAAAAATTTCGGTGTATTGTATATATCAGTGGGTTATGGGATGAATCAATCAAACGGCTCCCCATTTATGAAAGGATAAAAGCATATGAAAAAAAATTAAAGATTTCCAAAAATTTCAAGGTCAGAACACAAATATCAAGGAGCCTAAAGGGAAATATCTCAATTGAAATATGTTAGCCACTATAATATACTATCATATCAATATAATATACTATCATAACAGTAGATATGTCAGATAACAAAATGGTGGATTTACCTTATTACCAAAGAAAATGGCACTCTTTCTATAATCCACTTTCATTTCTAAAAAGTTATTCTTGACTGCATCCACAGAAATCTTCTCAACAACAGAAAAATCAAAGAAAGGAATGATCATTGACAGGTTGTCAATATTCATCGTCTGATATACCTTTGAGACCTGGAGTCATCAAGGTAAAAAAGCAAAAGGCACCGAGTCACATTAAAAAACTGCAAGACAAGTATCGATCGGAGTACACAACAAAATGGCAGACAAACGCACCTGTTGCAGCAGCCTCAGAGCAGCAAGCTTCTCTACAGAAGGAACATATTGACACAGTTGTACTTCTGGAACAGAAGAAGCAGAAGTAAGCCTGCCCCCAAGCTTCGAGATTTTGGTTAACAAAGGTTGCACTTTCAATGCCAGGTCTAAAGGAAGAAACTCGTGTTCCAAAATATGATAAAGATCCTTCACTTCTTGAATTACACAGGACATTACACCTTTCGTCACCTACAAAGGCAACAATAAAAATAATAATAATGAAAGAAATATAGAAAGAGTGTAAATTTAAGCAATTCAAGAAGACAAGAACATCCTCCTCATCAGTATAGCTCATTCATGCAAAAGAATGGGGGAAAAGTACTTAAGAGGTGCATATGGATTGAAATCTAATCAAAACTTGATAGAATCACAGAAAGACCAAAACCTAGTTATTTCAAAGCGTCCGAGATAGTTACCAGATCCAAAAGAAGTGATGACCTGGAAAGCTGAAATAAAAAATAAAAGTAATAAGTTAACAAACTTAAGGAATTAATTGTAACAAGATGAAGCATAGATCCAGTTAAGATATTATTATTACCACTTCTTTGCTCTCAGGCTTGGTTTCAACATCAAAAGCAATAAGGTTGGCAACTCTCAAACCCCGTTCTTTCTCATTTTCCAGCTCCAAATGAGATGCCCCATATGAGCGATCATAAGGGGGCACAGAAAGTGCAGCTAGAACAACTGATGAGGCTATCAGCTGCAAATCCTTCTGGTTTAGGTTTTTATTAAAGCTTTTTTGAAGCAAGAAAAGCTTAAGCCAAGCATAAGCATGATAAAGATGGTTGGCTGACATCCAGAATATTTCAGAAAGCTTGGAATAGTAGACAACCATCAAGGACGATTTGGGTGTCTTTTTAACCATGGACATCAATCCATGTATATCCTCGATAGAACGAAAAGCTTCCTGCAAAAATTAAAAAGAAAAAAGACAAAGTCATAAAAAATTCATCAAATCTCGTATATAAGGTTCAAGTAGTAACTTGTAACATGTTTGTAAGTGCAAGTATGAACAGAAAAGTGAACAAACCTGCCAAAGTTCAAGTCCAGTAGCAACTTTCAGCTGTTCAAATCTGGTATCAAGATATAACTGCAAGCTTTCTGGTGCAGTAAGATCGGGCCTATCTCTCTGGTCCCTATACTTGTTAAGGTTTGCCAGATGATTCCGAATGATTTCACATAGTCGCCGAAATTCTGTAGTTCGCTTGTATTGCTTACAGAATTGAAAGGCACGGTGTGCAGTCATCTGTACAATCAAATTCAGGAAATGAGTAAATCACCATTAATAACTTTGCAGTAAGACCATATATTTCTTCATGCTCACAAAATCAGCTGATCGATAAGCTTTTGAACTTTTTAACTGGCAAACATCATAGTTGATACAGAGGGAAGCGCCTAGTTATCAGCAATCATTAAAATAAGCATATGATAGTGTATGCTATGACACCATAGCACCATAAATTCCAAAGTCGGACTACAGTGGTTCCCAAGAGATTCATAATCACCTAAGGTTACCAGCTTGGGACATGCATTAATGTTAACTTGCAGATATTAATGCAGACTTTCAGGATAAAAAAAGTCTAAAGACTCATTTTCAAGGCACTTGACTTCATAAAAGGTTCCATCCTATGGAATGATCACAAGCGCGGAGAACAGGCTCCAAATAAAATTAAAACCGATAAGAAGTCAGAGGAGGAAGAATTTTGAGTGTGTTCTTTTAATAATTGCTTCCAGAACAGTTTGAACTTTTATATCCCTGTTACCAATAACAAAAACCATATAGATTGGTAGCATAATGAGATAAAGTCCCCTACAAACAAAAGTGTAACCAAAATAATAACATGTAATCACTTTACATGCATCGTTAAAAATAAAAGAACATTAACATTTGAGTAAGTTCATTGTCCTTTAGAGTCGAATTGAGAATGGACCCATGGTTTGGGAAATCCACAAAATCATTAAGGTGCCAAGACTGGACGCAAAAAGTACTTCAGGTTTCACAACACAAATAGAACTAATTAAAAATAAATCAATATCTCAAACACAAACTGCTAATCAAGGAATAACAGTAGGATTTCTGAATTAGAATGTATCAATATGGGAAAAACTCACAGAATACAAGGTCTCCAATCTTGAATTATTGCGTAAAATATCCAACACTATTCTGTATGTCTCCCAAAGGAACTTAAACCATGGTGTGACAAGTTCGCGATCAGATCTGTCTTTTCCTTTCTCCCCACTAACATAGCTTAAAAGTAGATCTTCAGGCCTTTTATCAGCTTCTAAGTCATCAACATCCAGGGCCTCTTCCAAGGCTTGTGCCTGATTACGCGCAAGTTCAGCTTTCTCTGTGGCCATATGCATGAAATGCTTTATGACCTCCTCTAGTGAAGTAATATTAACTTGCTGGCAGATACCACGATACTGAATAAGACCATCTTTAGCATGTCTTCCCCTTCTCATGTCAACACATAGCTCCACATACTTCAACATTATCTTCTCATGAGTCCTTGTCCATGCTCTGTACCTCCTGGAGGTAATGAAACTGTGAAGAGCCTCAAGGGCTTCTTGCATTTGTCCAACATTGATCAACTCTGCATAAGCACATTTTATGTTCATAAAAAAAATATGAATGGAGGGGATAAACTACTTTCACCCAATAGCATAGAGCATGATGAACTTGGGATGAAAAGTTGACATTGGTCATCAGAACATATGGTATAACCTGCATGACTCAAAGAAAACACTTTCCGTGTCACACAATTACCCACAGCTTCTCCCTCACCCACTCATCTAAACCATCAAAATGAAAAAAGCAACCCAAAAACTAAGGGGGGTTCTCACTTCCTCAGAAGACAATTTTGAAGGAAAAGGTCATTCTAAGTTCCTGAATGATTCAACCTTACTTCAGACGTGTGGAAACATAAAAGGAAGAATCAAATTGGCCCTTTCAAAATAATATCAAAGCTCATTTGGTGCTGGCATATTTAGCAATCATCTACCACCTAAAGATCAAAAAATGTTTTCAAAAAGTAATTTTCACCGGAGAAGATTGTAAATACTTAACCGCATAATTACTGATTACCAGAGTAACCTACCTTCAGCTCGCTTCAAAGCATTCTCTGGTCTAGCGAAAGTAGCCATCTCGAAAGTCTAATGGAAATTCAGCTGTAGAAGAATAAAACATACATATGTTGTAATCTGACTGTGAGAATGTCAATAGGGCTAGAAACAAGAAAATTTGTCAGCTATCCAAATGGTAGCAAAATAAAAATAACCCCATTCCACAAATAGTCATAAATTCAGCCAATGAAAGGAATCTTGTGAAAAAACATTTTATCACGTTTTTTTACCCTCTGTCTGGCAACGGTAACCCAGATTTTCTCAGGACTTGTATTTAGACAAACAAAATTCATGTTAAATGTTTGATAATCGTAGGACAGAATTAAAGACTAATTAGTATTTAAACGGATTTGATGATATTTTGTTTAACAAAACGAAGTCCCATCAAAAGTGAACGGATTTTTATGGTATGCTGTTTTATTTATTTATTCTATCGATCGCCCCCGGCTCTTTACTAGGACGGGTGCGGAGCAAAAGAACTGAATAATACCAAATTCATATGGCTACAGCTCAAACTCGAAAAGTTGCAATTTTTACGCTTGAACTCAGGCTATAGCCTATCGAACTCGAATTTACAAACGAACCGGAGACAAGCTACAGAATCATGTGGAAGCCGAAAAAACAAATCAATCCTAAGGAAGGAGATCAAGTCCAAAAAAACAGACAAAACAATATAAATTAGATCCAATAATAAAATCCACTCAAAGATCTGAATTTAAGATACCCACCAATATATGAAGTGTGAATATGAAAATGAGGCCCCGGTGGACGAAGCAGCGTGGGAGACAATGTTGGCAGTGTCTCAATCTGTGGAAACTGGGCATAAAAAGGTGGAAAAACAAGGTAATAAACGGGTGGCGGTCCTGGCGGAGGACGAGGCGCGGAGAACAAAAGCGGCGGGGACAGTGCTGAAAGCGAGTGATAGCCGAGGGTTTTGGCTAATGCTTGAAAGGATGGATTGAAAATTGGGAAATAAAACTGTCAAGAAAATAGAAAGCAAAGATTTGATAGGCTGTTTATTATTATTATTATTATTATTATTATAAATAAAGCCTTTTGGATGTCTCATATACGATAACATGAATAGAAAATACTGAAAATAAAGAATAAAATAGACATCATAATTTACGTGAAAAACCCCTAAAAATTACTAAGGTAAAAACCACGGGCAATATGAAAAGATTCCACTAGAATATTTTGTATGTTACAACATCTAGCTATCTTTTAAATAGAACAATACTTTTAATATAATATAAAACTACCTTACAAATATTATAGAAATACACTCTAAAATGTATAAATATGAGAGAACACTTGATATTGGGATACTGAAATGAGGGGAGGGGAGCCCTATTTATAGGAGCTCCCTCCGCCTCTGAAATGCGTAAAATTAATTTACGCATTTCAATTATTCCTCTGCCAACCGTAAAGCATTATTCAACCTGCAACTCTTATCTTGTGCATTCAATGTACATTTGCCAACATTTCTCCCACTTGGAGATTTGATTGAGAATCAAGTATATCTCCACACATTTTTTCAATCTTGACCATCTATGATGCTTACGTTTTTGCTAGGCCACTTGAGGATCTACACCACTGGAACTTTTCAGTGTCAACTGGCTTTGTTAGAATATCATATAGGTTCTCCTTCATATGGATCTTCTGCATATCCACACTTCCTTCATCTACTACTTCCCGCACAAAGTGAAACTGTACCCCGATGTGTTTCGTCCTGGAATGAAAAGTTGGATTTCTTGCAATGTGCAAGGCACCCTGACTGTCACAAAAAACAGAGAAACTTTCTCTGTGCCCGAGCTCCTCCAATAGCCTTTTAATCCATATTGTCTCGTTGCATGCCTAAGTAGCTGCCATATATTCTGTCTCCGTTGTAGATAATGACACAACAGTTTTGAAATCCAGCTTATTGCACCCCCTGCAAGTGTAAACACATAACAAGTAGTAGATTTTTTTATCTGGATCACATGCTTAATCTGAATCAACATATCCCTTGAGTGTAAAATCTGATCCTCCATAACATAATGCAGCATTCGAGGTACCATTAATGCATCTAAGGATCCTCTTAATTGTACTACAATGCTCTCGTCTAGGATTCGACATGTATCGACTGACTGCTCCCACTGCTTGTGCAATGTCTGATCTTGTATAGATCATATCGAACATTAAACTTCTCACCGCTGATGCATACGGTACTCGGGATATTTTCATCCTCTCTGATTCATTGCTCGGACACGTATCGGAGGATAACTTGAAGTTAACAGGAATAAGGGTAGAAATTGACTTACAATCTTGTATGTTGAAGCCCTGCAAGATTTTCTTCAAATAATTTTATGAGAAAGCCAAATCTTCCTGTTAGTTTTGTCTCGGTAAACTTGCATCCCTAAACTCTTGTTTGCTGGTCCCCAAGTCTTTCATATCAAATCCCTTAGCCAAATGTGCCTTCAATTCTTGGATTCGGTCTTTGTTGGAGCATGCGACCAACATGTCGTCCACATACAACAACAAAATGATATAATCATCATTCCTAGATCTCTTGAAATATTCACAAGGATTTGCACTGAGTCTATTGTGCCAAAGGTTCATGATATAGAAATCAAATATCTTGTACCAACACCTCGGCGCCTATTTGAGACCGTACAGAGATTTGTTCAACATGCAAACCAAGTTCTCTTTGCCTATTTCAGCAAAACCTTCTGGTTGGAGTATATAAATTTCGTCTTCAAGATCTCCATGACGAAATATCGTTTTCACATCTAGCTGCTCTAGATATAGGTCATGTAAGGACCCTAATCCTTAAGTGCGGAATAAAGGCATAATAGAGCTAAATAAATGATCAGAGTAGAGTAAACAAGTTGAGTCTATGAGCTTAAGCGTTTACATGCCAAAATAAAGGACTACCAAAAGGATTAATTACATTCCAACAAATGAATGTGTCCACTATAGTTTTACGCTACTCCTAGAGTAGGCACTATACAAAAGAATCCTGTCCTTTCATCTACCAAAGATGCTCGTGAAGCTCACTGTCTCAACCCGTTCAAGTCCATCTATCATGCCAAAAAGGTACCTACAAGGACAACCCCCAAACATGAGCAATAATAATCATTCATATTCAACACAATATGAAGATAAAGCGTAAATGCATAATCAATATGAAACACTTCCTGTTTTCCATGCATTTCAAACGCTTCCCGTTTGGTTGTCCCTGTACCATAACTCATGAGTATAATCAACAGATTATTTTTAATGGCCAAAACATGTCATGACATCATATACCATCTCAACTGTACCACATATTGGTCACCATTCCCTAGTCTGTCCATCACAGTGTATTTTAATGCCCCTCGCTTATATTCATATGGGCGGCATAGGATAACCTCGCTGCAATGGCACATGCGGCGCTCCCACCCCTCGCTTCACAGAGAGCGGCAAATACCCTTTCCTCGCCCCATATGACAACCACGCTCAAATGTGACATGCGGCGCTCCCACCCCTCGCTTCACATTTAGCGGAACCAATACAAAAAGCGGCAAGCATTAAAATCATCAAAGGATGACCACGACTCATGGGATGTGCATCCAATAATCATAATATGCATCTAACATCAATATGCATAAATTACCATGTATATGCATCCACAATGCAATACCTCATATGGCATAAATCAACATGTATATGCATCCACAATGCAATACCACATATATACCCGCATCCACAATGCATAATCAATGAGTATATAAAATACATGTTACCGTTGGGTGCCCGTACGTCCACTACGTACCTTTCCAAAAGTGGAATTGGTCCGGCTTCAATTCCTCGGTTGTGTTGCTACCTGGGATGGTTCTACACAATCACACAACCCCATATTAGAAGCCAAATAATAGCCAAATACCAAAAATTTGACAAAATAAACCATTTTCCAAAATTCCACAGGCGGCGATCGATCGCTTCACCCAGGCGATCGATCGCCTCAAAATTATCACTGTGGCGATCGGTCGCCCCAAACATGGCGATCGATCGCCATCACTTTGAAAATCCTACTGCCTCTTGGCGATCGGTCGCCCCATTTTAGGCGATCGATCGCCTAACACGCAAAAATGTTACTGCCCCTCGGCGATCGGTCGCCTCTTTTCAGGCGATCGATCGCCTCGCGCAGACATACGATTTTTCACCATTTTTGCTTCCAAAAACCTTCCAACCCATACCAACACTTAACCCAACAAATCCACAACAACAAAAACAACATAAACCACCAAAATATACTTCAAAACAAGTATAAATCCAACCCTTAACCAAAACCACAACAACCCACACAAACCCATTTCAAAATCATTAAAAATCAACCCAAACTCAAACAAAACCTTACAAAATTAAAGCATGAGGTACCCATACCTCTTGGGGATCTCAAATCACCCAAAATGCTCCACAAATCAAGCTTTTTGAAAGGTTCCTCTTCCACCCAAGGCTTGAGCTCGAAAATTTGGAGAAGGGAAGGGTTTGGTGGATTTGATTTGGTAAAGTAAGAGTGAGGGATGTAAAGTGGGGTTTGGGTATTAAAATGAGAGGTAATTTAAAATGATACCAAAATAATTCCATGGTGTATAAAACACCCCAACATGATATTTTTCAAAGCATTTACTCAAAATGCACCATAATATCAATTAACACATGATTTCCAATTAATTGCTAACCAATGCAAATAAATCATGCTTCCAATAATATTTACCCAACATGCACCACATGCACCCTAAAATGCAACCCCGGGTCATCCTAACCACATGACCATGCATTTCCACATAAGGTAAATAAATCCCAACACATAATCAATTACCACATAATTAATCATGTAAACATAATTTAAAGCTAAATAGCAATTAACCATTTCGGGGATGTCACAGGTCAAACATTGTGCACAACGTCAATACGACTCTAACTGTTGTAAGCCATACCACAGGAGAGAATATCTTGTTGAAGTCGATACCTTCTTTCTGAGCATATCCTTTCATCCAATCGCTCCACTTGGTTATTGCCATCACATTGATCTTATAGACCCATATGCTACTGATGGCTTTTTGTCATCGTGGTAGTGTAACAAGATCCCAAATTCTGTTTATATCCAAGGCCTCCAATTCTTCCTGTATAGCTTGCATCCACAATGAAACATCAAAACTTTGAGTAGCCTCATGGAAACTCGATGGTTCACCATCCTATGTTAACAAGCAGTATGCAATATTGCTTTCAGTAACATAATCTAAAAGCCAACCTGCTGATCTTCTCTCACGAGTAGACTGCCTGGCTTTGAGAACCTCGGACTCAACTGGTTCTTCTTCCTCATGCTCTGATAGTACCTTAGAAGAAATTTGATCTTCGTATGTCTTAATTTCCACCTGAATTGTATTAGTATCTGAATTTCAGTGTGTCGTTGTCTCCCTTCACTTTATCTTCATCGAAGATAACATCCCTATTGATAATAAGTTTGTGGGCAATGAGATCCCATAAACGATGCCCGTTAACACCATCAGCATATCCCAAGAAGATGAACTTTCTATATTTAGAATCCAACTTCGATCTTTCTTGGTCATTGTACAGAACGTACATATGACTTCCAAATGTATGTAGCCGAGAATAATCCGCCGGCTTTTCAGTCCACACCTCCATCGGAGTCTTCAGTTCAATCGCTACTGATGGAGAGCGATTGATAATATAACGGTTTTGACTACTTCTGCCCAAAATGACTTGGCTAGACCAACATTCTTCAGCATGGCTCTTGTTCTGTCCAACAAGGTTCTATTCATCCGCTCCGCCACTCCATTTTGCAGAGGTGTGTAGCCATCATGAATTGGCTTTTGATGTCCTCTTGTTGACAATATGTATCAAATTTATCACTGGTATATTCTCTTCCATTGTCAGTTCTTAGACACTTGATCTTCTTTTCAGAATCAAGTTCACCCGCGCTTTGTATACATTGAAGACCTGGAAAACATCTGATCTTCTTGATTGGACACACCCAACATCTCCTAATAATCATCAATGAACGAGACAAAGTATCTCGCTCCTCCTAGGGATACAACCGGTTCTTGTCAAACATCAGAATGAATCAACTCCATAATACCATTGCTTTTAGCAGTAGATGCGTCAAACTTTAATCTGTGTTGTTTACTGGTAACACAATTCTCACAAAAGGGTGGAATTACTTTTGTAAGCCCTCGCAGCAGCTTCCATTCAGAGAGAACCTTCAACCCTCCTTCTGACATTTGATCGAGCTTCATAAGTCATAACACTGTTAATTCTTCTCCCGAACTAGTCGATCCAACACTAGTTCTGCTTCTTTGTGTGTTTTTCCAAAAGTACATACATATTCTTATCAACTTTTTCCGCCTTCATTACCACAAACGCACATTTCACGATCTTCATGATCATATTTTCGATACGGGTCTTGCACCCGAGATCATCTAATTGTCCCAAAGACAATAAATTTTTTGTCAGCTCATTCACATGTCGTACCTCCTATATTATGCGAAGTGTATCATCAAACACTTTCCAAGACATGATCATTTCCCATGAATACAGATCCTCCTGAAACTGGTTCACACTGGTCAAACAATTCTCTCCGAGACGTCATGTGCCACATCGCTCCTGAATCCATACTCTTCTTACTCGTGCAATATTTCTTAAAGTGCCATTTACTGCCACATTTATAACAGTAAAAATTCTTCTTCTTGCTTCTGGATTTGGATCTACTATACTTGTGGCTCCCACTGGAGTCACGCTCCATCGATCTTCCTCTCATCATCGACAAAGCCTCTGCCTGATAAAAATATTCAACAGAAACAAAATATGCTAAGCATGTCTTTAGCATTACTTATGTTCTTATTTATTAAAAAAGTACTATCCAATGGGATGTCCGAGTTGGCGGAGCATGATGAGTTTGAGATCGTAAGTCGTGAGTTTAATTCCACTTGCTAAAACTTTTTCAGTTTAAGCTAGAGATGTCAAACGGCGCGGACGGCACGAGGCACGGCACTACGCGGAGCGGCACGACACGACACGTTTTGCTACAGTGCCGTGCCGTGCCAAGCACGGCCCGGAATATGGGTCGTGCCGGGCCAAGCCATGCCAGCCCGTGGGCTGGCACGTCACGACACTGTTTGCATTTATTTATTTTTTAACCAGGCGATCGATCGCCACATAAATGGCGATCGATCGCCTAGATGCAATAAGCTAATACAGGGGGTTGGCGATCGATCGCCACATAAATGGCGATCGATCGCCTAGAGGCAGTAAGCTAATACAGGGAGGTGGCGATCGATCGCCAATGTCCAACGGTCAGAAAAATAGCTGTTCAACGGCTTTTTTAAAAATAAAAAAAAAATTTGGTTGTTGTATATATGTGTGTGTTGAGGAAACATTTTATCCTCTTAATCTCTAAGCTCTATATACTTGAGACGCTATACTCTCAATTTGTTTACAAGAAGAAAGAAATACGTCTTACGTTTGCCAAGACAAGCACAAGCAACAAAGCCAACACTCCTCCTAGCAAATATTTGGTAACTTTTATATTTGTTGCATTAGATAATTGTAGTCTTTGTTCATAATGGCCGATTCATCTTATAATGTGAATTATGATGATGAATCGATCAATTCCAAGAAAAAGAAGAAAGCACACCAAATATTCAATCATCAAGTAGAAGAACTTCAAAAAAAAGAACTAGCAATGTATGACAACTATTCGATGTAGAAAAGTTGAGGGAAAGGGATCAAGAGCAGTTTGTAAAAACGGTAAAAAAGATTATGCATATGCTTCTTCTGGTGGTACAGGTCATTTACTAAGACACATGGCTAAACATGAAAGAGAACCAACTGATGGTAACCAAACTACTCTTTCACAATTCGGTACTGGTAGTAGTAGTTCAAGTTTAGGTATTTTCACTTATAATGTTGAAAGAGATAGGAGAGAATTAGCTAAATACATCGTATGGGCGGATAAACATTTTTCAATGGGGGCGGATGCCAAATTCACTAATTATATTCATTTAGGTTTGCAACCTCAACATAAACGATTTTCAAGGAATACTATTATCACAATTTTTAATGAATATAAAGCAAATTTAATTACGTATTTAGGTAATCTTTCATCGAAAGTAGGACTAACAAGTGATATTTGGACAACTTATCTTGACAATGCATCATATCTCTGTGTTACAGGATATTGGATTGACGATAACTGGGTGTTACATAAAAAAAATTTAGGTTTCACAAAAATTGATTGGCCTCAGACGGGTGGAGTTATTTCCAATGCCATTATGCAAGTTACTAATGAATATAATATTAGTAATAAAATCTTCTCTATTTCATTTGATAATGCAACTAATAATACTGCTGCAATTACTATATTAAAAACTTATTTGAAACCAATTTTAAATGGTGATCTTTCTCATATTCGTTGTGCATGTCATATTTTAAATTTGTGTGTGCAAGATGGACTGAAACCACTTGAGCTTCATTTAGAAAAAATAAAGACTACTCTTAAATTTCTTAATGGTTCAGTTGCTAGAAAACAAGCCTTCAAAAGTTTATGTATTTCTCATGGTATGAATTATAAAGATTTTCCTTATGATGTTCCTAATAGGTGGGCTTCTACATATTTAATGTTGCAAGCATGTTTACCTTATAGAAATGTGATCACTTTATTTTTTAATGAAAGGATGGCCGAACATTTTCATATTGAAGAAACTGATTGGGAAATTGCTTCTAATATTTGTAATTTTTTAGAACCATTTTATGATGCTACCATTTTATTTTCGGGCTGTTATTTTCCAACTTCTTCAATATTTTTGAATAAAATTTATGAAATTAGTGAATGTTTTGCATTACATAGATTTTACAGGTATTGTCGAACCAATGGAGTATAAATTTAAAAAATACTGGAAAACTATTCCTATGTTGAATCGTTTGGCATCAATTCTGGATCCTATATTAAAATTATATAGTGTAGAAATTATAATAGAATCTTATTACACCAACATGGCTTAAGAAAATATTAATATTAATCAAGAGAAAGAGCGCATTAATAAATGTTTGTTTGCTTTGTTTCCTTTATATGATTCGTTACATAATTCTAGAGCAACTCCAGTAAGAGAAAGTGGTAGTAGTGGTGCTAGTAGTAGTAAGGGTTCTGTGTGGACAATGTTAAGAAGAAGACAAGACACTACTTCCACTTCTTCTAGTTCTAGTTCTAATGCATCTTCATTCAATGAGCTTCAGTTATATCTAAACCAAGTCATAAATTTCAGTGAACAAGAATTAGAAACTTTTGATGTTTTGGCATGGTGGAAAGACAATGTTAGACTTTGGCCAGTACTTTTCATAATGGCACGTGATCTACTAACTCCTCCGATATCCACAGTTCCATCGGAGTCTTGTTTTAGTGCAGGTGGAAGAGTCATTGATGAAAAAAGAAGTAGGATGAAACCAAACACTGTGGAGATGTGTATTCTTTTAAAGGATTGGTTGTTTGCTGATAGGGAGGAGATGATGTTTCTTCGGATGAAAATGAAGAAAATTAGCATATTTTTTTAAACTCTTTTGTAATTTATTATTTTCTTTTGTTCAATGTAATTTGTAGTTTTTCAATTCGTAGTCAATAAATTTTGATTTTACAAGTATATTGTGACAATCTATATTTTTATATCTCGTTAGCGGGCCGTGCCGGGCCGGCACTGCCGTTTGACATCACTAGTTTAAGCATGTCGCATCGGGCTTGCCTAGTACGGTTTACCTGTTTGACGTGGTTTGCAGGCTAACTGGTTTTCTCGTCATAAAAAAAAAAAGATTACTATTTCTTCATGAAATTTTCATTTCGAATATAGATATCTTACTATTTTATAATGGCTAAGCACCTTAGTGGTATAGCCATTTTACAAATCCGAAAATACTCCTAATATTATGTGTTAAATGACCGCAAGGCCCCTGCTAATTTGGATAACCATAATAACATCAAAAAAATATTTTGGAGGGTATTAAACTATAAAATCAATTTAAAAAAAGTTTATTACATCCAAAAGCAAAAATTAAAAATTGAATTTATAATTATCACATACTTTACAAAACAAATATCATATATGCACACAACGTGTAGAACCGTACACTAGTAGTAGAGATAAAACCTAAACTACCAATACTGCACGAACTCCAACTGAAATTTAGTTTAGCCCATAAAATAATGAATAAATACAATAAAAAATAATAAGTTAAGAAAAGCAAGTGAACAATCTATATAGCTAATGAATCACTGTTAAAGTTGAATTTGAGTTCCAAATATTTTTTTTTTGCATTTTGTCTTCCCCAAAACACATGAATGATCTTCCATCAATTTGTTGATTCTCTAAATTCAAACATCTAAACAAATGCGCATGAACAATAGTTGGACATATGATGTAAATGTGGATTCTGATTCTCGTCGAGTTTCGATAGTTCAATTCTCGATTTTGTGCAAATGAAATTCTGATTTGGTGTTGATTTTCGTTCTGTTTTGCCCTGGTAATTCTTCACATTTCTTCGGTGAATTGATCACAATTCGATTGCTGCTTGTGGTGTTCCAGATTCAAAATTCCAGTTGCACGTCGACATTACCGCAATTCAATTTCTATCAATTCTCGTTGTTTGTTCGACGAAGGTGTTGTGCAATATTGAATCGAATTTTGAGAATGTGTTCAATTCTTATGGCTGCAATTCAATCTATCAATTTTATTCATTTTCATTCATTGTGAACGTCAAGTGTTCGTTCTCATCTTCGATCTGCTATTTTTCAGAAATTAAAGTCTGTTGTGCTGCAATTCGTATCTTGTGATTTTGCTGTTTTTTTATCCTTCAATTACGATACAATTGTTGAGTTTCATATTCAATTCCTCGCGTCATCAAATTGTATGCAATTTTTTTTCCCAATCGAATTCAGCAATCTCTAGCGCAAGGTTCCTGATTGAAGTTTTTTCCCCCCTCCAAATTTCCATTGATTTTTGGTGATTTTTCAATTGACGGCGACAATTCTCATTTTTTATGCTTACAATTGTGCAAAATCTATCTGTCTAATACGCGTTGGAAATTGTCGATCATCGTTGCAATTTTTTTTTTCTTCTCATCAAATTTCAAATTGCTCTTCAATTTACGTACAATTGTGCTCCAATTTAAGTGAAATTGCTAGTCATCCAGAGCCATTTCTCCTTAGTGAAATTGTTGATCCTTTTTTACAGCAAACAACAACAATTTCGTCATCTAAAGGAGAAACCACAGAATCATTTTTCAGTGCATTCCAGAAGCGATTTTTTTTATACTAACGTGCAGAGCAATTCATAAAATTTTGATGGAACTACCACCACCACCACCACCACCACGATTTTCTGGTTTAAATCCGGCGACGTGGATATCTCGAATGCAATTTTTGATTACTACAATGCGTCTGATTCAAAGCGTTTAATAATTGCTTCGTATTACTTGGATGGTGATGCATTAGAGTGGTATGAGTGGATGAGCAAACATCATTTGATTGTTGGTTGGCAAGATTTTTTAGTGGCAGTGGAAACGAGGTTTGCTCACTGGGATTCATCTTTGGGTGCTACTGTTGTTGAAATTCAAGTGAACGAAATAGATTTTGGGTCACATGATGATTGGAGTTCCAATGCTCAGCTTCCTGATTATGAGAATCCAAAAAAAACAGGCTGCTTGAAACAGAATAAGGAATCAACTACTCAAGAATTTGATTTAGAAGATGACGTTCTTGATCGAGAAAGGATGGAGGGCGCAGCCATGGTTCTGTCCGATGAACGATCCGTGTCTTGTTGTATTGATATTCCTCCTTTTGCAGACGTTAAATTCACTGGGAGATGACATTATAGAGCAACATGAATTTTCTTACGTCATCAATTTGATCCCACGGAATAGCAATCAGTAAGAGAAGCTACCCACCCACCGTCATTTCGAAGAAGTGGGATACATAGATTGTTTTGAAGATTGCACGGGTTCAGCGACTGCAACCAGGAATCAATCATATGTTGGTGCATCTCTAGATGATTGGGAAGACGCTGCGGAACTTTCCACTCCAAGGTTGGACACCTCAAGGAACAAGTATGAGGGAGGCATGCACAATTACAGTTCAGCTTCTGAAGGGTGGCAGCATGAAACTGGCTTTCCGATAGGAACGATGGCTTTTCCTCCATGGGCATTGCAGATGCTGTACAGATCAGAAAATAAATATGAAGTAGGTAAAGTTTCAGATGTGACCTAAGCTAAGCACAGGCGGTTGAAGATTTTTTATAACGCCTGGATGGAACTCCTTCAACATGCAACCACCATGTACCTACATCCTGCGATAGCTGATTTTGCAGAGGACCTGGCATCTAAAATTCCTGGAATTCTTAAGGTTGAGTACTTTGTTAATTCAGGTAATGCAACAAATGAACTTATTCTGTTGATGTCTAGCCTATACAGTGGACACCTTGTCCTGATTGTCTTAAGAAATGCATCTCATGATGGATCACTCGAATATTGGTTTAATGAAACCGGTTGTAGTTGGAAGAAAGCTCTACAAGATCTTGCTGGTATCGATGAAGTATCTCGCCTTACACCTCGAGGACAAGGTGCTTTTCGACGAGTTAGGAAATGATACGATGATGGACACACCAAATAAGGAATTGAAGGGGAAATGGACATAATAACTAGCAAATTATATTTGTAGTTGTATTCATAAACATTACCATACAATTGTGTTGTTTAGTTAATGATAGTAGCAAGTATAAATAGTGGGCAAAGTGTATCAATACATTCATTCAACCAATTAAAGAAGTAATAATTTACAATCTCACTTCCTCTCTCAATTCATATCATCAATTTTTAGGAGATTGCCTGATCTCGAATCCACACTCTATCATGGAAATAAGATAAAATGTTGAAAAAATTGAATCTGGCCACGACCACCGGTGATTTGTCATGCTTCGTTAGACCCAGATTCTAAGAAAGACAAAGGTTTGATCATTGACCTTGGTCAGAATCACACTATCTATTTTACTTGGAAAAAAATATAATATTGCTTGAGAATTAAATAATTTAGAGGCCTAAACTTTTCAGGTTTTAGTTTTTCTTTTGAATCTCAACGAGCTTCTAAATGGATTCATTTTTTTTAAATACATCAGAATTCTAAATATATTATTGTTCCCTCCCACCATTTTGTTTGGATAAATTCCATTTTCCCATTTAAAGATGAAGTCATCCTACACGAAATATTTTCAAGATTCTGTTCATTCGGAAACTCTGTAAATCAAGAAACTAGGTCGCCTTTTTCGTGTTCACTTGTAACCTCTTCTGGGCTTTCGGCTATTCAAGATACGGCCTAATGTGGCCAATGCATCTGGAAATTTACGTATTCTGAGGAACCCCTTTATCATGGCCACTTCATTATTCGAAAACTTTGCTTTCTCCATTATCTTGTCGACAAGCTTTACAAGAGTTTCCTCCATATTTAGAGCACATAGGCCTTCAGCCAGCATGTTGAATGAAGAAGATTCTGGGAGATTCCCCTTCTCGGTCATTTCAATGGCGAAATCTACAGCCTCTCCAATGGGACCTCCACCTGAACAGAGCCCTCGAAAAACAATTTTATATGAGATAGGATCAGGAGGATCACACTTTGCCTCCATTTCCCTAAAGAATCTCATGGCTTCGTTCACTCTTTTCCTTTTGAAAAGTGCTTGGATAATAGGATTGTATGCCCGTGGTGTCAAAACCATTCCTTTCATCTGGATACTTCTGAGAAGTCTTGAAGCAACCTCGACTCTACCGGCTTTACACAGTCCCTGAATTAAAGTTCCATAGGTCACAACATCCGGTTCGCACCCATTTGAGGTCATGGTTTGTACTATGTCTGCTGCTTTTTTTATATCTCCTTCTCTGCAAAAGTGAGTAAGGACTGAATTGTAAGTGAATTTGTCGGGTTTTAGTCCTTCCATTATCATTTGGTCCATAAGTTGAGCAGCTTCTTCCATCCTCCAGCTTTTACTGAGACCATCAATAAGTGTATTATATGTCACCAGATTTCGGGAAACTCCCTGTAGTTCCATCTGATCAAATATCTCCTCCGCTTCTGCAATTCTTCTACGTTTACAGAATCCATCAATCAGGGTGTTATAAGTTATAACGCTTCTTGCACAGCCACTCGATTCCATATCTTTAAGCAATTCCAAGGCTTCATCGAGCTTGCCTTTCTTGCAGAGGGAATCCATCAGTATGTTGTAAGTGAACTCATCTGGTCGACAGCCTTTAGCCTTCATCTCGAAGAATAACTCCATCACAATGCTAAAGTTACCAGTTAAGAAAAGACCTTGTATAAGAGAATTAAAGGTGGATACGTCAGGCAGAACACCGTTGCTTGACAGAGTCCGTGCAAGTTCGGTAGCTTCTTCCACATGGTTCTCTTTGCACAAGGTGCTAATTATGGTATTATAGGTGACTGCATTAGGAGAACAATCTCTGGAAAGCATCTGACTGACAACTTCCATTGCCTCTTCAACGTTTCCGAATCTACATAGTCCTGATATCACAGAGTTAAACGTGAATACATCTGGATCAAAACCCTCTTGAAGCATCAAATCCAGGACCTCCATAGCATGATTTACAAATCCTACTTTACACAAGCCACTTATCAACGTATTGAATGTGAAATGGTCGGGACAAAACCCCTCGTTAGCCATTTCTTGCACAAATATCAAAGCTTCCTCAATCCTGCCCTCTTTGCAAAACCCATTAATCAAAACATTAATTGTCACGTCACTCCACGGGCACCGAACTGCCACCATTTGTTCTCTAACTCGCAACGCTCCTCCTAAATTATCCTCCTCGATATAACCCTGCATTATTGTTGTATAAGTCTTCTCATCTGGGGCTAAACCATAATTGGGCATCTCCTCCATCATCAGAATTGCAGGCCTAATTTGATGTGCCTTACACAATGCTTTTATCAATATATTAAAAGTTGAGACATCCGGCTTCACACCGTAACTTAGCATCCTAGAATGCACACTCTCTACCAGCATCAATTTGCTCCCATCAACAAGAACATTTAACAAAAAGTTATAACTATGAGTTTCAGGCCTCACCCCAAACTCATTTTCCATCAAATCAAGAACTCCAACTGCTTCGTCATACAAAGAAAATTTAGCATAACTATCAATTAAAATAGAGAAAATTCCTTCAACCACCTCAACTTCAGAATGCTTCATATTATCAAAGACTTGTCTCATCGAATCAAAAGACCCTGCCTTGCCTAGCTTCCAAAGAATTTCCTCGTATATCGGCAAAGTGGGTGCAAAATTGGGTTGCTTTGATGCCCATTCGAAGACGTGGAGGGCCGATGTGCCATTGTCCTCACCACGAAGGGTCTCCAAAAGTTGTTTTGTGGTAAAGTCCGGGGAAAGTGAAACGCTTGAGGAAACTGCAAACGAGAGCGAGGTGAGCTGCTTTACATGATTTATCGTAACTGGGAATGAAGTTGTTATTCTAACGGGTTCTGGAATCTGTTGAAAAAGAAAGGGCTGGCACTTCAGGCAAGAAGAGAACGCCATTCAGTCAATTACACAAACATTTTGTGTGCAAGATGAGTTTTGGAGAGTGGGGCAAACTGATAAGTAGACCGACAGACCGAACCAAGAGAAAGCACAAAATTCATAAACCAAACGGATTTAAAAAATGAACAACCGGGTTTACACATTCATGGAATTGGGTTGCATCTAGGGGTGAACAAAAATTCGGTTAAAACAAAGAAATCGAACTAATTGGAAAATCGGTTCGGTTATTTCGGAAATTCGGTTTTAATTTTTTTAAAAAATCGGTTAATTTGATTAATTCGGTTCGATCTCGGTTTCTATTTTAAAAATATCGGTTAACCGAATAAACCGA
Source organism: Haberlea rhodopensis (assembly GCA_907163345.1). NCBI lineage: Eukaryota > Viridiplantae > Streptophyta > Magnoliopsida > Lamiales > Gesneriaceae > Haberlea > Haberlea rhodopensis. The sequence continues at coordinate 1,967,322 of CAJQUN010000066.1, read as the reverse complement.
ATTTTTTAATTTTTTTTTAAAAAAATTGAATTTTTTTAAAAAAATTGAATTTTTTTTGTTTTTTAAAAAACCAGTTATTATCATTCTTTATTTAAATATTACATTTTAAATTTTTAAAACCAAATTTTTAATTTTTTTAATTTTTAAATCAAATTATCTAATTTTTAAAATTTTTATTTTTTTAAAAAATATCGGTTATTTCGGTTACCGACCGAAATAATCGATTTTTTATCGGTTCGTTTTTTCGAAATTTCGATTCGATCGGTTCGATTCTGACCGATTACTCACCCGTAGTTACATCTTATTAAATTATATTATATTATCATGCATAAAATGTAAAAATTATCAGCATAGAGCCCACTCTCACCGCTAATGCGTGAAACCACAAATATTTTTTAATATTACATCTAAGGAAAATTAGCTCATAATTAATCCTAATTAAATAATATAAGGGTGTGTTTGTTAGGGGTGATTAAGTGGGATTGTTGACACTTATTTTGTTGTATCAATTGTTTGGTTCGTTTTTTAATAAATCATCCTAATAATGTTTATATATGATCGAGTGGTATTAATGATTGATTAATAAACTCATCAACCCCATGAGTTTAACAATCCTTAGTTTTATAATATGTATGATAATGTGTGCAAATACAAATAGTATCATTTACTTCATGTGTATTGTTTTTATTTATATTTTAAAATTAATTTTTTAATATCTATTTATTTATTAATACTGTTTAATTTATTGTAAAATTTATTACTAATTAAATAAATTTAATTGTTTTAATTTTTAAATATATTAAATAATTAATTTAATAAATATATTAAATATTTATTGAATTAAATATTTAAATAAACTACTGTTTTGGAAAAACATTTCTAAAATTTCGGTGATAAAAAACATCTACTGCTTGAATCGTCTACTGCATCGAAGAATGATACTGACAAGAAGTCTGCCGACTAACTCTACAAGGATCTACCGAAAGATATATCTACCGAGTGTACAAAATAGAAGTTATCGTCTATCGGGTACAAAGAGTAGAAGTCATCATCTACCGGATGCAGAGAATATAGGTCTAATGTATCATATATCATGGCTCACTTACAAGTCCACCGGCTGAATCTCTAGAAGATACCAGCAGACAGTTGAAGACATTAGTTGACTTGAGTCCAACAGACTAAGTAACTAATGAGTAACCATCAGACGATGGAGAATACATCAGTTGACTTTACTCCAACAGATTAAAATCACCAAGGAGAAGTCAATTATGGGCTAATTTTGTTACGATGTAATAGTAAAAAAAATTTATGGTTTCACGTTTTAACGGTGAAAGTGGGCTCTGTTTTGATAATTTTGGCATTTTCTTTTATGCATAATTTAATGAGATGCAACCCTAATTCCATGAAAATGGAAAACCCGGATGTTTATTTTTTAAACATCAATCTTTCATCTTATTTTAAAAATAAATTAAAAAAAATTAAGTAAGAATCGCATATGGGCTGTGCGTTTCTTACTTTAGTAACATACGCATAGTCCACAGGATTTTTTAATCAAATATTCGATTTTCGAAAATCATTTAACAATTTAACCGATTTTTTTTTTTATTATCAAACTAACCTAAGTCGCCATGTCAGATGGCGACTTCATTTGAACTCGCCATCTGACATGGCGACTTTAATAAACATTATTTTTTTTTAATGTCGCCATTTCAGTTGGCGACATCAATTTAATTTATTGATGTCGCCATCTAATGTAATTTAACCCTAGCACTTTTCCAAAAACACGCCGCCGCACTCACTCATTCTCTCATTTTCTTCTGCTGCGAAAATTTCTTCCATCATTCTCATTTTCTTCTCATTCTCATTTTCTTTGTTGTGCTGCGAAATTTTCTTCCAACATCTCTGCAAAAATCAAGCTATTTTTTTCCAAAATATTTAAGGTAAGCTTTTTTATTTTGTTATTTGTGTATTGTAGATAAATTATGATTTATATATATTTAATAGGAGTATATTATTTGTTGGTATATATTTTGATGATGTGAATAATTAAAATTCAAGTTGACTTCGGCGGGCGGCGGTGGCCGGCGGCGGCGGTGGCCGGCGGCGGCGGCGGAGGGTGCCGGCGTCGGCAGGTGGTGGGCGGCGGCGGCGGACGGGTAGTTTTTGTAATGTTGAGATTAATGTTGTTAATTTTTGTATTATATTTCATGATGGATCAAATGAGACAACCAGGCCCGATTGACACACATCTTTTGTCGTTGCAGTCTTCACATCGATCTGAGGATGTATGGGCGGGTGATATGGATAGTATACTTCGTGTGAGAAACCCAGATTGCTATTTTTGGGATATGTGTCCATTAGAATTTGAATATTTGAAAACCAAAGAGATTTTGCTTTATATTTCAAAATGAGTAACATTTTGTTCAGTTTTATAGAGAAAGTAATTGATTATTGTCGCCATCTAAAATAGCGACATTAAATAAAAAAATATTTTTTTTAATTGTCGCCATCTCAGATGGCGACAATATTTAAAAAACAAAAATAACTTATGTCGTTATATACCGAAACCGGTGAAAAAAAATTATTTTTTAAAAGATGTCGCCATGTCAGATGGCGACATCAGAAAATAATATTTTTTTAAAGAATTTTTATAAAAGTCGCCATGTCAGATGACGACTTTACCTAAAATCGCCATCTGACATGGCGACATCGGAAAAATAATATTTTTTTTAATAATTTTTGTAGAAGTCGCCATGTCAGATTGCGACTTCAAATGAAGTCGCCATCTGACATGGCGACTTAGGTTACTTTCATAATAAAAAAAAAACGATTATTTTGTTAAATAATTTTTTTTTTCGAATAAAAAGTTAAAAAAACCCTAGTCCACATGTGTTTCATCTACTTTTGTAAAAAAAAATCTAACATTATTTTTGAATTTTTTTAAAAATCCACAATTTTTTTATTAAATTAGCCAATCGATTATATACTAGCCAAACAGTAATTACAAATTATAACAAAATATTCACAAATATTCTCAATATAATTATTAGTAGTTTTATACAAATTAAATAAAATCCAAAAATCGAGCCGAACAAAAAAACGGTACCCTTATTGGTTACCAATTTGATCAGTTTGATCGGTTGAACCACAACATGATAAATATCCGTGTTTAATTTTCTATCTGTATATATCATGTAAATCAGATTATTATTATTATTCTAATATTTATAATAATTATTTTTATAATAATTAAAAAAATTATAATATTAAAATTAAATGGTGAAAATATTAAAAGTGAATGATTAAAAATAATGAAGTTAGAATTGGTGGTTAAAAAGCGGATGATTAAAAATAATTGAAGTTGAAAAGAAAACATAGCATGACAGTTGTGGTTAAAAAAGATTTTTTATTAAAAAAAAATTAAAGTCAGTATTTGTGCAAATTTTTATTTTTTTAAAAGAAAAAATAATGTCAAGCTATCGTTGAGGTATTTTTGCAACATTTTTTCATATATAGTATTTGTGCAAATATTTATTTTTTTAAAATTAATTTTAAAAAAAACTGTGGTCTTATCTGTAATTCTGTGCACCTAAAAGAAAATAAACAATTACATGGATTAAAAATGCATGTAGTGAGCCTTCATCTTTAACCAGGTGTAAATGCTTATGTCTTTCTTGAGGACGGCTCGAGTTCGAGTTCGAGTCCAGGTTTAGCTATCACATAAGTTATTTTTTAACAAAAAATGATCTCAGATTTTGTTAAGGGTTTAGTTACAACTTTTTTAAAAAATAGTTAATCTGATTATGTGGGACTATTTTTTGTTAAAAATAATTCCTTTGTGAACATATTTGATAGTTCTAAAAATTTGGGACTACTATTGCAAATGTCTCAATTTTATGAGTCGTTTTTGTAATTTTCTAAAATATATATATATAAACAAACTTTCTTATACAAAGATACCTATATACGCATTTTGTATTGCGTAAAGAGTGGCACATTAGATGAGTTAAAGTTGGATGATAGGCTGATAGCTTACTCAAGTCAAATAATTTGAACTCGAGCTTGAGTTTGATTCAATAGAATTTTTTAGCTTGAATTGGATAGAAGCTCGAAACATCTACATCGAGATCGACATGGTTCATTAATATGCGTTGCTTTGATTAATTTAGAAGCTTTATGTATGAAATAAAAACTATAGTATATATAGATGGGCACCCAGATAAACCTCAATATGACCACTCTTACGATCAAGTTAGTGCACAGGAAAAACAGATATTACATGAATCAAAGAGGTTTGTCAATCATAAAAAATGGTTGTCAACAATTATGTTGTTTAAAATATGAAGAACATGATATATTTATAGAGTGTTTTAGGAAGATTGAATTCTCCTTTCCCTGCTAGGGTATTTAAAATGTCATTTTCTAGAGTAATGATCCACAAGTTTCAGCCAACGATTCTCCGCCCTTCCCAGGTAAGATGTAAGCCCTATTTGGTAACTAGTTATATAACTTCGAATGATTTCCAATTGTTATTGGGTCAGCCATGTCAAGATAATATGTTTGCGTTGTTTGGTATCTAGTTATATAACTTAGAATTACTTTAGTTGTCATTGCGGGTCCACCCTGCCAAGATAACAGGTCAGCAATGTTTGGTATTAAATTCTATATTTATAATTATTTCTAGTTGTCATTGCAGGTCACCCTGCCCAAATACATGTCAGCACTGTTTGGTATCTAATTCTACACTTACAATTATTTCTAGTTGTCATTGTAGGTCAGCCCTCTCGGATAACGGGTCAGCCATTTTGATATCTAGTCATAAATTTAGAATTATTTTTAGTTGTCATTACTGGTAAGCCCTGCCCAGATAAAATGCCAGCTCTGTTTGAAATTTAAGTCTATATTTAGAGTTGTTTCAATTTATTGTTACATGTCAGCCTTTCTCAGGTTTACAGGTCAGCCATGTTCAAGGTTTATAGCAGATCAGCCATAGCAACCCATCTCAGGCCTGATCACTTCGGTTATTGGAATATCGACTCAGCTCATTATTTGGAGTCGACTTGAATTGATGTTACACTATGATTACGTCGATCTCTTATCGTCGTGGTTATACTATTTTGCACTTTATCAAGGAATTGTGATTCCGCTGAACAAGATGACTTGTGAACTCTGCATTGTTGAGCTGAGCTCCCCATATTATTATTCAGCTTGTGGATTTCTTATGGCAGTGGGTATATCTTGTGACTTGGGAAGGTGTTAGACATGTTCAACATTTGAAATTCACAAGTTACGAGAATACATGCAGAGAGTTCTTGTCTAACATACCTGAACAATCGATGCAGCGTTATACTTGCTCGTCTACTAATGTTATACTAGGGCCCATTTGACATAACCCATTTTGTTATGTCAATTTTCCCTTAAATAGAAAGGGAAGATATCATTTCTATAGAGGATGCTAGTATTATACTGGGGCTCATTTGACATAGCCCATTTTGTTATGTCCTTTTTCCCTTAAAAAGAGAAATATCATTTTTGAAGGGAGATATGTCCATTTTTCCTTAAATAATAAGAGAAGATATAATTTTTAGGGGAAATTGCAAATATGTGCTGTTTACAGAAACTTATTATAAATAAATCTGTAAAAAAAAAAACACATTACCAAAAAATACATTTAGGAGAAAATTATATTCACATAAGTCCAATTTTTTAACTATTGGTTTGAAAAGGTATTTTTAGTTACCAATATCCTTCAGTTGAAAACATCTTAAACCTAATTTCAGATCTTTATTTTCTTCCTCATCCCATCGCCCCACACCTTAAATTTTCTGCTGAAATTTTCCGGCGATTCTCAGATCATTATTTTCTTCATCACCTCGTCGTCTCATCTAGTCGCCTCATCCCTAAAAAGCATTTGCTAAAATGTTCTGTATATGAAATATGTCTGAATCGAAACATCTAAATTTTCGTAGCATTTGGAATCTTTTTGAATCGAAGAAGATCCAGATTACTCTGCAATATAATTTTCGGATCTGCTCTGCGCATTTCATCGTGTGTGTGTATATTGTGTGTGTATGTGAATTATAAATTTGAATATCGATGCTAAATTATAAATATTAGAAGTCTGTTGGTATGTTTTTTTTTTAAAAAAAAATCTCTCATGGCTTTGACTGATGCATATGGATGAAGAAGTAAGGTATGCATTGGTAACCGTGCTTGTTTGCTCATTTCCAAAATTTACAGTCTGACAGAAGGATGTTGCAACGAAGAAGATGACCCAGAGAAAAAACAACTGGTGCACGAAAATTATAAAAAGTAACTGGTGCACGAAAATATAACATTGGTGCACGAGAATCATAAAAAATAATTGGTGCACGAAAATTACAAAAAAAATAACTGATGCACGAAAATATAACATTGGTGCACGAAAATCATAAAAAATAACTGGTGCACGAAAATCATAAAAAAGTAACTGGTGCACAAAAATTATAAAAAAATAACTGGTGCACGAAAATATAACATTGGTGCACTAAAATATAACACTGATGCACGAAAATACAACACTGGTGCATGAACTTTTGTGTCAATTTTGGTGCATCAGTAGCTGATTTTAATTTTCGTGCATCAGTTACTAATTTTTAGTGCATCAGTTACTGATAAAAAGTAACTGGTGCACGAAAATTATAAAAAGTAACTGGTGCACGACAATATAACATTGGTGCACGAAAATATAACACTGATGCACGAAAATACAACACTGGTGCACGAACTTTGTGTCAATTTTCGTGCATCAATAGCTTATTTTAATTTTCGTGCATCAGTTACTAATTTTTAGTGCATCAGTTACTGATTTTCAATCTTTTCGTGCACCAGTTACTGTTAATAATTTTCGTGCATCAGTTATTTTTTATAATTTTCGTGCACCAGTTATTTTTTATAATTTCGTGCACCAATTAATTTTTCGCTGGGTCATCTTCTTCGTTGCAAGTTTCAGACTGTAAATTCTGAAAATGAGCAAAGAAGCATAGACACTAATGCATAATAACTAAAAAACCTCAAATATATATATATATATATATATATATATATATATATATTTATATATATGCACTCTTACACACATACACACACAAACACACGCACATACTGGAATTGAAAAAAAAAATTTGGAACGAAATGCTAAAATGAAAAATCGAAGAGATGAAGAGAAAAAACTGTAAGAAACCGTAACTGTCGAGAGAGAATTTACGAGGAGATTTGAATCGCAATGGTGAGAAATCGAACGAAATGCTGAAAGTAAGAGATTAAAATTTTTTTAGATTGCCGTATTTTCTTATTAAGGGCACTTTTGTCATTTTAACCTAAAGTTGACTTAAATGATTGCAAGTTTTTTTTCATGGATTAGGATGAACAAAGTTTTACCATTAGGTACCGGCCTGAACTTTCCCCTATTTTTTATAGGGGATGCTAGTGTTATAGTAGGGCCCATTTGACATAGCCCACTTTTTTTATGTCCATTCCGCCTCATCTGCTGCATATGTTCTCTCATTTTTTCTCCTTCAATGGATTTTTTTGCTTTACTCTTGTACAAAAAAAAAGTGAAATTTGTATTGGATTAGGTCCCATAATTTTTTCTCATTTTGGTTATTTTCCACGTGACCTATTTATTTTTCATATATATATATATATATTTGAGATCCCGTAAAAACTACTTTAGGTCCCTAAAGACTATATTCCAAATTTTCTTTCTCAAATTACTATTTGCCCATAACATTATTATTTTTAAAAGTAAAATAAACTTCACAAAAATGAAATTTTAAATATTAACTTTTTGAATAAAAAGTATAGTCATTATATGTTGTTAAATTATATTTATATTAAATTTTACTCACGCGTTTCAAGATTTTATTTTAACTCACGCGATTCAAGATTCAAGATTTTAGAATTGCTTGTAAATATTGAAAAAACTGAGCTTCGTCCACATGTTTCCCTGCATGGAACCGAAGACCATACACAAGTACGTGTCAATCTCTCAAATTTCTCTCCGATCGTCTAAATATCACCACCTCAAACTCCCCCCACACAAGCATACACAAATCCAGGCCAGTTCAATTCATCGCCGCCAAAAATGGCCGATCGGCAGCCGTACTCCGCCAGAACACCCACCTCCATCGTCGCCTCCTTTCTACAAAAGCTCAAAGAACACGCACCCCACTCAACCCAGCTAGTCGGTTTCGCTACGTTCGTAATCTCCGGCGGCATTTTGCTTCTCCTCACCGGTTTAACCTTAACCGCCACAGTTCTGGGTCTCGTGTTCTTCGCACCGATTATTCTCATCTCAAGCCCGATATGGGTCCCTATTGGAATTCTTATATTTATCACCATCGCCGGTTTTCTATCTTTTCTCGGGTTCTGCATTGCGGTGGCTGCGGCAGCTTCTTGGCTGTACAGGTACTTCAGGGGTTTCAACCCGCCGGGTTCGGGTCGGGTTGATTACGCGAGGACCCGGATTGCTGACACCGCGAGTCGCGTGAAGGATTATGCGAGGGAGCATGGCGGGCACTGGAAGGGTAAAGTTAAGGATGCTGCTCCCGGTGCTTGATTTTGGCTGAGTCGACTGACTGTGTGTGATGAAAATGGATTTGTTTTTGTTTTTGTCTTTTTTTAGTTTTTTTGTATGTGTTTATTAATTTTATGAATATAATATTTTAAGCTCTCATTATTAAATCTTTCGTCCAGAATAAAAGTTTTAATAGTAAATACTTACTGAATGTACAATTTCAAATTTCCGATTGATATTAACTTACCACTGATTATTAAGTGGAATGTGGTTACTAAGGAAATATGTATAGGTGGGTGGGTAGGCGTGAAAAAAATTATATAACTCGAGTTGTTAAATTGTCAAAATCGTAATTGCACAACAAATTTACAAAACCTTGTGGTTTGGGTGGATGCGGGTCAGCGTGGATGGTTAGTCGATTAAAATAGAAATCAATTATAATTAATATATTTTTAAAAATTCTTAAATTAAAGTATTTATTATCGATGATAATATATAGAATTAAAATTTAATAAAATGATATAAAATAATAAAAATTAAAAATACGTGAGATAAATATTATATGAATATATTTATCAAATTATTTGCAATTGAAAATCAAAGATAGTTAAAATGATAGATTATTCATATTAATGTCATCTTAAAAGTTATATATATTTAAATCATGTAATAAAACTGCAAATGAAAAAGTTATTTCAGAATACGAAACAAAGAATATAAAGAATTAAAGTATCAAAATTTTCCATCATCAAATTGTGTATCATTAACTTTAAACATTTATTTATAAATTCAAAAAATAAATAAAAAATGTATTTTTACTACAAGATGAAGTTTCTAAAATAAAAAAATTTATTTATTGTTATTATAAGATTTATAATGAAAGAACCTGAAACGACTGTTTCTCAATGAATCAACAAGTTTTTTAATCGACAAAATAAATTATATTAAAAAGATAAGTATAAATTACTCTATATAATATACAAGAAATTAGCAAACTGGAAATTTGATACTTTCAAAATTACAATTTACAACTTCAAATATTTAATTTTATAATTAAAGAAATGATGCCGGCAAGTTAGGTGAGTAGGCAGGTGGAAGGTGCGACAATCCACTACCCACCCACATAAATGTGGGTTGCTTAATTTTTCAACTGCATCACTTGTTTTAAAAGTTAAAACGGGTGAATGAATACAAGTTGGGTGGGTTGGTGGGTTGTGCGATTTTTTCGCACACCACTAATGATTACAACAATTATTTTGGAACGTAAAATCTACAATTTCATAAATATCCTCCTCCTTAATGATAATATCAAATAATAAAATGAATTTTATTAAAAACTATTTGCTATCTTTTTCATATTTTAAAATTTTTATTTTGTACAATTTAATATTAGAATTAAAATTGGGTAAAATTCATAAAACTCCCATGTATTATGTTTTATTTTCGCGAAATTCCCTTATGTTAAAATAATAGTCATAAAACCCCCTCTATTTTAAAAAATACATCACACTCTCCCTGTCCATCAACATTGTTAGTTTTATAGTCACTTTTCCGTCGTACCCTTCAAAATTTACACTAACCAATTTAAATTTACACAAGCAACTAGGGTTTTTCACTTCACATGCCGTCGAGAAAAAAATTTCAAAGGATTTGGCCAAATCTTTCAGCGATTTCAGGTCATCCTTTGTTAAAATTATTGGTTTTATTGTGATTAGAGCCCTCTTCTCACTGTTTAAGAGGTGGGTATTTTGGGATATCACTTGTACACTGTGAAAATTGAAATATTGAGTTTTTTTTTTTCTGCGATTAGGTATATTCTACATCAGTTTGATGACAATTTTGAACGAAAATTAAACAAACGCAAGCCCGCCCTTTTTATGCTATAAATTCTCGTATCTAATTTTCGTTCCCACAATTTGAATTTGAATATATAATGTTTTTTTCTATGCTTTAAATTTTACTAATTTTAGGGATATTCTACATCATTTTTCTATCTTTTTCTGTCTGTATTGAATATTTAAGTTTTTTATGTCTGCCATGTTCCCGATATTTGATTGTGTGATGTTACATTTTAGTTTTATCTAGCTTCTGTGATGGATTCTGTTAAGGATAGTGAGCAGGCTGGTACGAGTGAGGGTTTGCGTGGCAATGAGGCAGTGGTGAGAGAGTTTGTATGGTGGTGAGGTTGGTGAAACTGAGGTTGTGTCTACTGAAGGTGTGGCTGAGGTAAGTAAAGGTTTGGCTGGTGCTGAGGCAGTGGTGAATGAGTGTTTGGGATCTGCTGAGGGTGTGGCTATGGATAGTGAATCAAGTTCTGATTCATCCTTTGTGTCAGAATGTCCTTCCTGGATGTTAGAAGACTTAGAGGGTCCTTGGGATGATGACATTTTTGTCGGTAGACCTTCTGAGCATGGAAGATCACTTTTAAAAACGGTAAAGAAACTTTTGAGAAATGAAAAAAAGAAAAGAAGAGCATCAAACACACAAAATGCACATGGGGCTGAGGTTGGCTGTAGTAGAGATGACGAGGGGTGGTTTAGTCAGCCTGAAGATGAGGATGATTTGCATTCATTGAGTGGTTCTGATAATGCGGCAACTGAAGATCAAGCATTCAATGAATCCATGGATATTAGTGATGTTGAACTCAGTGTAGGAATGAAATTTCCTACAAGAATCAAGTTTAGAGAGGTATTGAGGGATTGGACTGTAAGAAGGGGCTGGGATTTAAAATTCTTAAAAAATGAAAAAAGTAAAATCACTGCCACATGTAGAAATGGGTGTGAGTGGAGAATCCATGCTTCTTCAGTCATGAATACAATAACATTCCAAATCAAGTCATTGAAGGGCAATCATACATGTGCACATAAAACTGAAAACAAGCAAGCCCATTATAAGTACCTGGGGGAGAGGATACATAATTTTGTGAGGGATAATCCATCTAAGGGCCTTAATTCACTAAAAAATAAAATTAGGAGAGAAATTCAAGTTGATGTGTCCTTGCAGAAAGTATACGGGGCTAAGAAATATGCACTTCAACTCTTGAAAGGGGACATCACACAACAGTATGCAAGGCTTTATGACTATTGTGCTAATATTTGCAAACACAATCCAGGAAGTTCTTTGGTGGTAAAGGTGGATAGGGGGTTAAATCCTCCTGTACTTCAAAGAATGTATTTTTGTTTGAAAGGGTTGAGGGATGGGTTTTTAGATGGTTGTAGACCACTTATAGGGCTTGATGGATGTTTTTTGAAAGGCATGTACAAAGGTCAGTTGTTGTCTGCTATTGGTAGGGATGGGAATGATAATATTTTTCCCATTGCCATGATCATAATGTATGAAGATGGATAATTAGGTGTTTTCGTATTATTTTGGCAGGTTTTGGCTTTTATTAATGGTAAAGACAGATTGTTGGCTTTTATTAATGGTGAAGACAAGTTGTTGAGCTTCAAAATGAGATTTTGATTGAAACATTAAATGTTAATGAAATTCACTAATTTTTTGTATGTTGTTATTGGTAACTTGACGGACAGAAATGTTGACAGGATTTTGTTTTAGAATTATTGTTTGTCCTGGTCTTGATATGAGAAGAATTTGATATGTTGTGTAGTTCCCCAACATATTGTGTCCATTTAAAGGACTGAAAACGAAGCAGTTTTCTTTCGGGTTACGAGAGTGCACGAGATATCATGATTCTTGCTTAATTAAATTTGGGTTCAAGGATTTGGTGATGGTTATGAGCTTCCTTACATTTTAATCTATGGTTTTGAAATGTATAACTGTTGCTAAACGTGTATATAATTTATTTATACTCTACTTTAAAATTACACCATTAACAAATATATATATATTAATCTTTGATTTGCCTTCAAATTCTATTTCTGGGTGTTATTTATTAATCTTTGATTTGCCTTCAAATTCTCTTTCAGGGTGTTATTTATTAATCTTTGATTTGCCTCCAAATTCCTCTAAAAACCTAATTTTCAAGGAATTTAATAAATTTTTTGAAGAATATATATTTATTTATACACATAATGGAGGGCATATGAGACAATTTATACATACAATAAAGCAAAAAAATTGACTAAAAGTAACAATCTATGCACATTGCGTGCGTTCACCTCACTCTCCGTCGGTTTCTGTTGGAAATAACGGAGAGGGGGTTTTATGTAGAATTTTTTTTAAAAAAAGGGGGTTTTATGACTATTATTATAATACAAGGGGATTTCGCGAAAATAAAACATAACACAGGGGACTTCTACGAATTTTACCCATTAAAATTTATTAAAAAATTCATCATGAAAGGAAAATTAAAATTGTCCAATGGATGAAGAACAATGATGTGGTCAGGGATTTACTACCCTGAAATTATTTATATATATATATATATAGAAAATTTAAAATCCTATAATTTTATCCCTCCATCACATTGTTACATTCATCCTGGCTATAGTTTAGACTTTGACCCAACCATATCTGACACCCAAACGCGAAATGCATAATGTAACGGAACTTGGTCGTATGTAGCAAAGAATGTCCAATGGGTGGAAACAAATATAACCATTTCACTATTCTGACCATATTCCAGGGGTGCCATTCGATCCAAGAGTAAAAACAGAGAATTTATGTCCACGAATACTGAAGGCGCTGTGACGGTTCGGGGGCGAAGTAGCCAATTTTTTTTTTTTTTGAGATCCATTGTCCATGGCCCATTCGATCCATTCATTTCCTATTGGGGAAAATCAAAAAATAGATTCACAAAGCTTCTTATTAATTGATATAAAAAAATCGTTGATAAAAATCGACGGGTCAAAATAATAAATATTTCAAATTTCCGTTGAGTTAGCCGACAAATAATTTTTAAATGTAAAAAAATAAAAATATTTAGGCTGATTGATATATTAACTATTACAACAAATTAAACACTTTCCAATTTCATTTGCAAGCTAAACTGACCAAAAGACACTCACCTCTAATTATTTATTTATTTACATGGTGAGATGAAAGGAAAACATGCAATTTAAGAACATAAGGACCCCTCATTAAGTAGCTTCTGTGACTGGAAACTGCAACTTTGTGACAGATTTCTTCAGAAAACTACTTCCACAGAACGGGGTATGGACTCCTGACATTAAAATCTCAATTCCCATCGCAGGCTTGCTAAAACCGAATCCATTATCATGTATAGGCTTGACCTTGTTAAACCCGTTGTTTTTACAAACTTGTTTCTTGTCTTTGCCCTTGCTGCCTCGTGAAGATTTGCCTCCTCCCTTCAGCTTGTTCTTCCCATACTTCTTGCCATCTTTGCGATACCGTTGATTTTTGTTTGATGGAACATGTGATGCTGCTGTTGGAACTGGATCATAGACATCAGAGGCCCAGGTCACAGAGAGTTTCTTAGGTTCAATACCCTGATTTTCCCGGCTACCTTTCATGGCAGATACAATCTCTGAAGATTTCTGAGGTAATAGCATAAAGTTAAAAAAAAAAAAAAACAGAACTGTTAAAAAGAGGACTCCCAAGATTTGAATGGTTGAATCCATGAAATATGAAGTTTCTTTTCTCGAATTGGGATCAAATATGATATTGAAAAATAGAAGTATTTCTCAACTGAACTAAAGAAAAAATATTATGTTCTCAGGTCGACTAATGCTGGCTTCAGCTTTTGGCGAATGTCTTCAGCCAATAATATTACAAGGCAGGGTCTATTTCAAAATAGAGTTAAACTTCTGTAAAATAATAGACTTGAGATTGACAAATCCTATTAACTTAGCGAATATTAAATAACCGATAAATTAATAATTATTAACTTATAGATTAAGTAAATAACTTAATAATTTATCAAAGTATTTTTTCTTTCATTAATGAATACATTGTGTATATATTATTCACTGTGTCATTTTATTCAATGTAAATCATTGTTCAGTGTGTTATACGTATCATTCAATGTACTATGTATGTTAATCCACTTTAACCTTAACACAACACATCATCCTATGATGTTAACAAACGAGCGTGGATGATTGGGGTGTTACTAAGTAAGCTCATAAAACTGTGATGACACTGAATAATTTTTTGTTGAATTATGAGAAAATTATACCAGAAATTCTTACTATGCTAGGAAATGTAAAGTCAGAGATGAGATTTGACAACAATTTCAACAAGAACAATTGAAAAAATTAAGTCATTTTTTATGAAGTCATTGATTAATCATAAATATACTATAAATATACTATGTATTAAAAAGTTTATTAATTTATATCTTCCATGAGGTTTATATGAATTCTTGTACATGTATTATCTTATAAATTTTAGTTAATTATTAATTTAGCATGTTGTCTCAAGTCGGGGTCGGTCAAAAACATTATTTAGCCGAGGTTACTAATTAATTGAGTATTAAACTAGAAAGTTTCTACTGTAGAGAGTTTATACACTAATTGAAAAACACTAACACGAAAAGATCAGATGGAAGACTTACAGGCAGCGATATGGATCGTGAATAGTACTGATTAATAGCTTTACCACAGCCATTAGCTTCGGAGGCTTCAGCAGTTACAACATTCTCCTTCTTTCCTTTTCCAACCAAGGCTCCATCTACAGAGGATTTAAGATCACCAAGAAGTGGAAATCTTGCAGACTTGATTAAGCTTTTCTCAGATGCTGAACCACCGGGATTTTTCTTTTCTAAATCATCCTGATTGTCTTCCTTCGCCACAGTCTCAACACCATTCTTGTCAAAAAATTGATAGAAGCTACTAGTTGCTAGTTTATTGCCCTCGATGTTAAGAAATTCATTCAAACGTGTTTCGAGATCATTCACTGAAAAAGCACTTGAGCCGTTGTGATCAGGGTAACAAGGAGCTGTGGCAGAACCACTGCTGTTGCTTTTATCTTGAGGAGCCAGCGTATTAGATGGAACACAAGCTTCCATCTACTGCAGTGAAAACTGAAAGAGAATAGCCATAAATGCAAACTCATATTTGATAAGGGTGGTAACACAGGTACTATGGAACCAAAGTATATGTTTTTAAATTGAAAACACCAAATACACTTGGGAAGTCCTTCAAGATAACAACTCAGACTCCATTAGTATGAAATCAAGTCAAATTATTAATTCATAATCTCATCGCTCTCCTGGTTTCACTCGATAACAATGCAACCCCAAAACTGATAGGTTGTTTTCTACTCTCAAAACAATAAACAATGAAATCACTGTAAACATTAAAAATGAGAATAATATTTTTTTATATCTCGATCATGTTTCATCGTTAATTCCATCCAGCATGATCTGACACTTATTTCATGGGCCATATATGAAGTACTGATAATAGTATAACACACATAAAATCTAGCAAACGCAATGATAGTAAAACCGGTACTTTAGATTGTCCATTGAGTAAGGGCCGCAAAATACAATACACATATTCCACTAAACAGAGCGCAGCAATAACAATAAACAGATAGGCATACATTTCACCATGACCATACCTTTTACAAGTATACTGATTCCGAGCTCCCTTTACACAAATTCTCTGCAATATACTGAAGCGATATCCAACCAACAGAAACCCAAAAGGATCCGCAAATCTCACTAGGTAATTTCAGATCAAAATTATCCCGAAGACAGAAGTTTTCAGAAATCTTCAAATACTTGAACAATAAAGTTGGAAATCAACAGATAGCGACAAATCCCGTTCGAAACAGAAACCCCACCCAAACCAATAAAAGATCAGTGCGTAACGTTAACTACTAAGATTACCACGCCGATCGCTTTTCTGAAGATGTTTCAGACGATGAGAAAACGAGCCGCCATAATAGGATGTCCTATGTGGGAGTAAAAGCAAATCGTTTGAAGGCACCGAATGCATTGTTCGATGCTCTTTGATTCACATTCGCCAATTCTTTTGGTCAAAATTCAACACAATCGAGCTGCACAGTGCTATTGAACGTGAAGAAGATTGATTTTTTTCAATTTTCAAAGAAAATGGAGATTTGATGAGTATTTGAATCGGAAACTCACGGAATAATCGGCATCATAAATGAGAACCCTAGGCGTTTGATGCAGGAGGATAATCGGATAATGAAAAGATTTGCATAATAACTACTTTTATTTTTCATCGTCATTAACGTGTCCCCATCAGTAGTAAATTACCTTAATATCCATAATTTTCTTCTCAAATATCTACTTTGTCCCCATATTATTTAAACACGATTCTTATAATAGATTTTGATATAAAATATAATTTTAGTTGTAAAAAAAAACTGTATAAATATAATTATATTAGATTATTTTTTTATATTTTATTTTCATATTTTGAGTTATTATCAAAACAAGAGCATTTTAAT
Source organism: Haberlea rhodopensis (assembly GCA_907163345.1). NCBI lineage: Eukaryota > Viridiplantae > Streptophyta > Magnoliopsida > Lamiales > Gesneriaceae > Haberlea > Haberlea rhodopensis. Next base: position 1,950,422 of record CAJQUN010000066.1, on the reverse strand, counting down.
AATATTCAACAAAAGTTCAAACTAGACAAATTGAATTAGAAAATCACGAAGCACTGTCCAATTTATAAATGAAAAAAGGACAAATTACAACTCATTCCCCACTACAAAATATTTATTATAATTTTTGACTTCTAGTTTAAACAATAAATAAATCTATGTAGAATAGCTGTATTATAATATCACATTATCTAGTTTATAATATATATATATATAAAAGAAAAATTGTAACTATTTTTCTTTGATTTGACATAAAAATACATAAGAAGGTAAATGCTAATGTTTAAGCTAAAGATGAGGAATTTGCCATTATTTAGGCCCCGTTACTAATTCATTATGATTAATTTGGATTGACGATGTTTAAGCAAACCCGAGTGATTAAAAGTTGAGATTCTGAATTAAGGTGTTCCGGGTCACAACATCTTATTTTTAATCAAGATAAAATACATCAAAATTATTCAAGTTGGCATGCAAATTTCGACCAACATCTTATAAAATACATATTAGGAATCACCACTCTTTGACACATGGAGGAAGTTGGCTTTTAAAAGATTAAAAAATTCCATCTTGCTAGCATAGTTGTTCACGCCAATATCTTGCTTTTTAATGCTCAAACTTTATCTCTTCTCCCTCATAAACCATCGGACTTTCTTCTTACCATTCTCTCACCAAAATTTTGAAATACCTCTCCGATTCCCTAAGAAAAATTTAGCTAGAATCCTACATGCAATCACACTTTTGAAGAGGATTTGAGTAGAGAAGCTAGAAACCTCAAGAAATTTGAGGATTTGGAGGTTGGAGTTGACTTGATTCTTGAAGTATTGACTCTTCAAGGGTATGATCCCTTGTTACTCTAGTTTTAGTTGATTTTTGTGAATTAAAGTCGAAATTTGTGTAGAAACTTGAAGATTTCGAGTTTATTTTTATCTAATCAGAATATGAAGCACAAAATGTTGCTCACAGTCTGTATTTCACATTTTCGACATTTTTAACCTTTGAATTTGACTTTGAGCAAAACACGAAAGTTGTAGCTCTTTGAATTTTATGCAGTTTTAAAAAAAGAAGCATGCGATTTGGATCTCAGATGAAACGTTATGTCAATTTTACTACTAGTGCACATTTTAGACTCTGCATGTTCATGCATGTCACATGTGGACTATTTTTCGAGTTTCTGGGTAAACTTTGATTTGAATTTGATGCCAGTCTTCAAATGAAAATTGTAGATCTTTAAAATCTATTCAATTTAATAAAAAAAAAAAGAGGACTTAATTCAGACTCATATTGAAAGAGTTAATTTTATAATAATAGTGCTCATTCTGAACTCTGCATGTGGGCGAAAATACCCATGCAGTGTGTTCTTTGGATTCCTGAGCATTTTTGGCTAGGAATTACGGAACGTGTCTAGAAATAATAGTTTGCGTAGTTCGAGTTAGCTGTAATTTGCCACTAGAATCCCTCAATTTTGATTTGAAAAGAAAACATTATAGTATTTCTACTAACATTGCTCAAGCTGGAAAACAGATTTTAAAATGCTGCGTGTTTAGTGCTTAAACCACCTTTAGATGGAGGAACCAGCTTGACATCATAATAAATGAAATGTAGTATTTTGAGTTTCTGAACTCTGAGCACTAGAATCGAGTCGTTTTGATATCGTATAAAATTATAATGATTTTTCTACAAAAATGGGTCAGCTGAAAATTTAAGAAAATCGCTAAGGATCAATTTGATAAGTTAAATTTGATTCAATGCACTACTTGAACACTTAGTGTCATTTTGAATTTATATGACCGGGTTAATAGATTCTGGGGTTGATTCGAGGAGTACTCTGTAGATTAACTTTGGTCTGAGGTACGTTTAAATGAGTTTTATCATGACGTCTGTCAAAGACGCGTAATGATGCTAATGTATGACACGTATGACCTGTTGGGATATGCCCTAAGACATGTCATTAGATGATTGTTTATGACATACAATGTATTATGATTTTATAAATGGCAAATCATTATTATATATTATTCAAATATCTGTGCAATATGAACTGATATATAAGTTAATGTCCTTAGAATATTGTATTATTCTTAAAGATTGTCCCTAGTCAAGTATTATCATAAATAAGGATAATGATAATACATTGAGACTAGTATGTTTTGATTGATGAATTGTTCATGGATATGAGATATCAAATCAACACATGGGTACATGTTAGAGAACAATGTACTGGACAGACCCACCATGAGAATGCTACATGGATAGTTATATGAGTGTCATAAGCAATTCTCATAGTGATAATAATGTATGTAATCCTTACGACTTGAGATCATCAGAGATCCCAACATAAGGAGTTATGTATCTTGATATTGTCAAACGTTACCTGTAACAGGGTAAACTATAAAGGCAACTATTGGATACACTACCAATTATGTAGAGGGATGTTGATTGATCAAGATAGGATTTGTCCCTCCTATATAACAGGAGAAGTGTTTGGGCCCTTGATCAAGTAAGAGTAAAATGCATGGCCGTGCTCGAAAGAGTCGATATGTGATATCGAGCTTATTCGTTTATTCTAGTTCTACTTGGGGATCAAGAAATAGAGATTGAATATACGAGTATGACTATTCCGTGACTCGTGTTCAATCTAAACACATGGACAAAGGGATTAAGTTACATGGTTAATATTATCACAAGTTCTAAGGCTATGTCGAGTCAAAGACATTCTTGTAATTTGGGTAGCCTTGATGTGTTGCTAGATACCGCTCATTGCTTGTGACGTAGAATGAGATTTTATGTCACTGCCAACATTACAAGATCCTATCGGGTCGCACAAAAGATTAAATCGATAAAGGGAATTAAATTCATTGGATGAATTAATTAATTAAGAAGAGTCTTAATTATACAATTATAAGGATTTAATTAAATCATGGGTTTGGGCCCATAAGGCTTTGTGAAAGCCTTTAATTAAATCATATATAATTTGATAACAAGGTGATTAATTAGATTAACACTTCATATCAAAAACCCTAGCCACAAAAGGTGAAGCTCTCGGCCACCAAGCTCTCGGCCACCATCTCTCGGCCGCCGGCTTGATCCTTTTGTTTTCCGACCATCTTCATTCGATTTAGAATCGTGTGTGGTCATTGTTCCGGTTTAAGAACGAGTCTAGCAACTTGTTCTTTAATCCCCTTTCGATTTGATTGTGTGGATACCGTAGAGGCAAGACCTTGGAGGTGTTACTCGTGACTCGGATTTCGTTTGTGACTCGTGGTGCTACAATGAGGATTCTGCATCAAACACGCTACAAGGGTGAGACTCTTATTATCTCTATTCCGATATGACCACTTTGTATAGATCCGCGGTTCTAGTAATCCAATATTTTAAATTTCGCTGCGTTGTATGCTTGTTGGATTACTTACATGACCTTATATGACCTTACTTGATTTATATTTGATAATTGTTTTCTTATGTGAATGCATGATATGTATTGACTTTCACATGGGATTGCATGACATATTGAGTTGCATATGTCATATGATGCATAGATGATTCATGGGCATATCATATTGATATATCCATTTCTTTGATATTCTTGATGATGACTGAGTTGATTTACTCTGAGTGTCGGGGACGACGGGGACGAAGATGACAGGCAGTTAGGTAGCAACTGTAGTCACGCGCGTTGCTACCGGGCCTAGACATGAGGGATGACGAGCACAACACGAGATGATTCTCCTAGCGAAATGTGTGTGTGCTGCCACCCTCTGCTCGAGCTTGATATTGATTGATGATACCTTCCTTTGGACTCCGATATTGGTATCTTGAGATTCGATTCTTTGTACCCATTCATACATCGCATTCATACATGGTATGCATTGCATGATAATTTGTCATTATTGACATGATTTATTTATTTATCGTACTAGGTTCTGACCCCCGTAGTGGGGGTTGTCATGTCTTTTATTGTTCGGGCATGACATGTGTTACATATAGACAGATGTTGGATGCTCGTGAGAAAGCATCTTAGAATACCAGAGCTCAGCAAGATCGAGCTCAGGTTTGGTATGTTGAGTCCGAGTCCCAGTTTGACAGAGTACTTTTTAACTACATTTAAATTACCGGGGTATGCCCCGAGTATTTGTATTTTCAGTATTCTATTACTGGTTGGTTATATACTTGATGCTTATGTGATGAGCAATATGTAGAATTGGGAAACTTGAATTACATATTTCAGTATCATTATATATGTATCACCTAAAAGCGAAATTTTTTAGGGTCATTTGATAGAACATTTGAAATAAATCTTCAGCTGTTTACGCCAATTAAGCATTATATGTTAACTAAACACTATATTTTGATCGGCCCCTCACATTATGGTAAATGTGGAATTTGCCATTGTTTAAACTATAGGGCATTGTACGTAATTCCATCACAAAATTTTTATAAAGTTAACTACTAAAAGCCCATTAAAATTTGTCCTTACAAACCATTGATAGTAATCAGTTAAAAGTGCATGGCAAAATGCGATATGCTTTGACCAGATAAGCAAAAAATTGGAACTATAGGATATTCTGTAAGGGAGAGTATCAATTTACTGGTATGTTTGATATTGCTATTAAGAATAGTGTACATAGAGTATCATAAAACGACATATACATGTAATTGTTTTTTTTACAAAAATCAGACATGTATCACTTGATTTTGCCCCAAATACATTGTCTTAACATCAAACAATCCCAATTGTATGATGTTCTACAGAATATAAATCCAGAATCCAAAGTCTCTACTCACTGTTGGAAAAGTGAATTTAAATTATCTGCTCGATTGATCGAGAATATGCTCGATCGATCGAGCGGACCAAAAAAATTTCGTGTATTGTCAACAGTAGCTCGATCGATCAAGAACCTTGCTCAATCGATCGAGCATTGTATCTGTTTTGTGAAATGGTATGTCCATTAACATTTGGGTGCGATTTTTGGCCATTTATTGCCTCCAAATGGTGTCCTTTGGACTTGATTTTTGGTTCACTATATATATAACATATGTAAGGCCCTCGTACCATATTATCGGAAATTAGGTTTAGCTTCTCAACAATTATGTGATTTATTTTCTGTTAATCAAATGGTTGAGAATAAACATGAGGAATATTATCTTTGATAACAGCTCGATATCGTAAACATTTTGTAATGTGATGTCCGGTATTTGATAATGAGAATTAAATACAATTTATATTAAGTTGTTAGAAATTAAGTAATAAGATAATTAATGAGAATGGAAATTGATCTTGTATATGTCAAGTGACGGTCGGGTCAGAACATGATGAATGAAAAATATATTTTTGGAATATTCGGATTAACCCAGAAATTTTATTAAAATGATTTAATAAATATAAAATTTGCATTAAATCGAAAGATTTAATTTTTGTGATTCAAATAAGGACACGAAGTCATGTGTTGACTGTACATGTGATGCACATGCACCAGTACACCGGTGACATCCCGATGCTCATAATTGGTCGGGAATTAATATATATCGGTGTAAGACGTAAAACACATAGCAAAATATGTAAAACACACACATATCGCGGACACGCACTCAAAGGTGCGAAAACACGCACTTCTGCCGCGACCACCGACCACCTTGTACTTATCCGCTCCGTTCACCGCCGTCCGACCACCTCTAGACGAGACCGATATACCACCGTGTTCCTTACTCAGAGACGCATCTTTCCATACCAAATAATCGAGTTTTGGTGTTGGAAAAGTGGTTCTATTTTGATCTGGAACGATGAAACTCGCGCAGACTAGGGTTTGAGCGATTTTGGTTCGATTTCTTCGATTCAACCACGAATTGGAAGCAACCAAAGCACCGAATCTCTTCCCCTCACCTGGACGAAACTTTCTATACCGGTCGCCGCCTCTACCGCCGCCGGAGCTCGCCGGAATCGGCTGAAAAGCGTGCGTGTACTGTGTGCGAAAATTGGGTAAAACTCGATGCTCGATTTTTCGACTTTGCTTCGATTATTACCAACCAGTTAATTTGGACTATAATTGTTGAATAATAATTTGAATTGGTGAAAAATAATTTAGCAAATTAAATTATGATGTAATCGCATCAATTTAATTACCCTAACTTGGTTAAGCTGTGACTAAAATTGATAACCCATTTTGAATGATTGGTTTATTGAATTGTGAATTTCTATTGATATACAGTGACTACTTCGACCCTACAAGCTCAAGTACCCTTGTAGATCGAGAAAGAAAGGTATGTTGCGATCGGGTAACATACGACAGGTATCTGTATCATTTGATATATGATTTGTTGACTTCTGTGAATTATGTGAGATTATGTGGCTACGTGATTTTATTGAAATTATGTGGCATTCATAGCATTCATGAATTGGCACATCGGTGTATGAAATTAAATGTTTTGTTAACACACATCAGTTTTATACATACATCGATGCATGACATTGCACGTTGAGCTATGATCCTTAAATACCCTGTTTATTTCTGGATTCTGGGATAATCATTGGAGATTGGTACCGCGATACTATGACCGGCATTAAATGGCCCGAAAGGTATAGGGAATCGTGGTCTCCTCTGATTACCATGATTTGTTGAGACGAGGGATTGGTGGCACCTTGCTGATGTCATCCTGTGTATGTCCCTGACTATGTCGAGACTTGGGATGTGATGACGCTTTGACGACGCATCACTGATGATCCCTTATGCTTGGCAGGCTCGAGCTATGATGATTTGATAGCGATTTGATTGATTCTGATACACTCAGTGGATGGGTGATTGACCTGATACCGGCATGACATGACATGGCATGCATTGCATTGCATTGCATCATATATCACATTTTATAGATACATGTTGTATATTCCATGAGCGTTCCATATTGGGCTTTTGCTCACCCCCAAGGGGGGGCTGTTGTTGTCTTTGTGTGTGGACAATGGCAGGTGATACAGGTGACCAGGACGCCAGAGAGGGCACGTCCGGTGGGAGTCACACTTGAGGTTTTACTCTTGTTTATCCCAGTAGTCTTTGTACCAGGGATGTATCCCTGTAGTGTGATGAGTCTATGTATATTTCATTTATGTTAGCCTAGTTTGATTTACGTATGTTGGTTTATGTTGATGGATATGCAACTGGTCGTATATATATATTTTCAGTAGATGTTGATTGAGTTGGTGGTATGTTCCTCGTGCGATGAGGTCATGCCGAAATTTTTAGGGCCACATGTTAATAAATGTTAAACAAATCTTCCGCTGTTTACACTATAATTATCATTGTGTGATAATTAATCACATTATTAGGATTGGGCCCTCACAGTATGGTATCAGAGCATAACTGGGAATGCTCAATTTTGAGTCTTGTGTACACTTGAATAGGCACAAATAAATGTGTGCGCTTGTGTTTGAATTATTTGACTTATTTGCTTTTGTTTGGCTTGCTTTGGTATGATGTTACATGAGATTGATATGTGAATATGTTGATTTCGTGTAGTAGTGATATCGCTCACGATATTAATACTATACGATTGTGAATAAACTATTATGTGTGGCAGTATGAGGTAGGGAAATAGTGTAATCTGAGACCTACTATCAATGAAATGCTGAATGATTTTAACTTTGTTGACTAAATTAATGTATAGTATGGGTATCGTTTATGGTATTCATTCTATATAACTTGGATGTAAATGGATGTGGTTAGAGCAATGTAATTGCTCCTAAACCTATCGGAAGTAGCAATGTCGAACGATAGATTTGCTGTGATGTAATGTCCTTGGATTTGATTGAGCCACCTACATTTTCGGCACTGAGAATGCTGGAAAGGGTGAGATGTTGCTTTAATAAGATGACAGATGGGTTGAACATTGTTACATATAGTAAAGGGATGAACGCGTCGTATAAAAACATTGTTATATGTTTTGAAGATACGACTAGGTATGATATAGATTTTGAGCCTTTGGAAATATTCTTGGGGATTTTATCCTTCGAATAAATTTTCATGTATTTCTTTATATTTGAACTGAAATTGAATAGCATTGATTGTTTTGTTTTGATTTGTCTCATATACGTGATAAGTCTAGAGCTGGGTATGCACAAGTTATCAAATGCTTACCTATCAGCTACGGAGATATCATAAGGAGAGCAAAATGGCAAAATTGGTGTTGGTAATTTGTTTTATCCACCCACTTTATTTTTTAAGTGGGGGAGGTTATTTTCTCTGATCAAATGATATCTGGTTAAGTACTAATTGTTTTTAAGGAAAGTCTATTCCTTATCCTTATGATATGTTATTGTTGTTTGGATAATAATATGATTATCCGGTGAATGATCGAAACTACTGATGATCACTTTCATGATGTAGTTCGATTTCTTCGCTTAATATATGTGTGGAATTTTATAGCCTGGTTGTCCAAGCTGAAATTCCTTTAAGTTTTGATATTTCATAATTCGATTGATATGAAGCAAATTGTGAGTGATGAATTAATATTAAATATAATAACCAAGTTGAACTTTAAAATTTGTTGTAATACAGATGTAGCACATATGTGTAACATATCCTGATTAAAGTAAGAATGTACATAGATACCTAGACCTGCTCGGATGTAGCATGGATATAATATTTTAGCAAATTTATTTATTTCATACTCGGAACTGACATGGACCTATGCACGTATGTGTATGGATCTCTTGTTCAAGGAGTGCTGATTTTATTTGTTTTGGATTTGGATAGAATTTGCATGGACCCGAATATTACCTCGGCATAGACTCCATGCATTTGTGGTAAGGTTTTTGGGAAAGATTCCTGCATATATTTCCAGAGAGATGAATAAGAATATCTATTTGGGAATCATGACTATTTCAAAGATTTTTATGTGTATAAAATGATTCGACTTGAATGAGTCGAAATTATTATGATATTTTGTATGACTATGAATTGCAGTGCTTTTTGTATGCTAATGGATCTGCACTCTGAGTAGTATCAGGTGTCAATCCAAAGCCAAGATGTGGCGATAACTATCTTATAAGATCGATATATGGTTAAGTCATACGAGTCTTCTAATTTTCGATATTTTTATGGATTCAATGAGTCAAGTGTTTTAAAAAAAAAAAAAAAAATCATTGATTTGATTGTGATTGTTTCTATTAATGATCTCTTGGTTATTCCAAGATGAAAATATGATATGTTGAATATCTGAAAGTTGATATTTCAGATTCTATCTACAAAATGCTTGTGATCAGCTGTCCAATCTGAATTTGGATTGCACTGAATGGTAACCTTGTAATCATGCGATAAATGAACTAATACTTGTAAGATATCTGAAATTAAAATTTCAGTTTCCTATGAAGAAGTGATGAGATATGCCAAACTATCCAAACGAAAATTTTGGATGAATAAAGTGATACTCTTGTGCCACGTCATTGTTCGACATGGTATTCCTGTTGCTCCAACTAAGGTTAAAGCAGTGTTAAACTGGCGAAGACCTACTAATGTTCTTGAGGTTCGATGTTCATGGGTTTAGCAGGATTTTTAAAGTTGTTTTATCGAAAAGTTTGTTTAAAATTGCTAAATCTATTACTCAGCTGACACATAAAAATTAAAAACTGTATTTGGTCAGATGAGTGTGAAGAAAGTTTTCGGAAATTGAAGACGAGACTGACCAGTGCACTTGTACTTACTATTCCTTATGGCCAGAGGATATGTGATTTACACAGATATGTTTTTTTTAAAAGGTTTGGGTTACGTCTCGCCAACTTAAATCTTATGAGATTTGATACCCTGTACGTGAGTTAGAATTGGCGGCAATTGTTTTGCTTTAAAGATTTGGACGCCATTGTTTATACGGGGAAAAAATTCATTATTTATACGGACCACAAGAGCTTGAAATATCTATTCTCTCAATCTACTATCTATATGACGCAACACATGTGGATAGATCTCCTAAGTGGTTTATCTTCTGTTGTTCAAATCACCAAGGTACACGTAAATGTTCGTATCTCAGGTTAGATATTTGATTCTTATCAACGAGGTTATTGTATGATTGATTTCTTATGTCAAATGTTCAACGACATAGTACTTTGATTATGGAATCCGAAGAATTATTATCTTTGGGATATATATCTGATTTTATCTTTTATTTAAATGACACGGTCAATGGATTGTCCGTGAGACTCTAGAATTGTAATATACTTATTTTGTTTCTGATGTATGACATCTATATATTTAAATGGATTGTTTATACATTAAAAATGGACCAAGATTTGTAAAATCATTTGTCTTGATTTTAGTTGTTTAATACCCAGAGTTTATTTTCAAACTTTGGCAACATTGGAGAATACAAAACGGATATGCTAGATTGCAAGGACTACATAGTATTTGTAGACTGGCAATCACACTTCGTATATTATTTAACGTAATAAAGACTGTCGAGAGTATTTTATTTTCTCGATTATGTCTGAGTAAAAGTTTGGTTTTATTTTGAAATTCTGGTATTCATTTCAGAAGACATTTGAATTGAGTATATGTTTGACTATATGTATATATATTATTCGAATCCTGAAGACATTGCCATAAGATTCGGTGGATGCTCAAAGGATGGAAAGCTGCCCAGAATCAGTAAGCTAGTTATAAGAATAAGCGTGGACACTTCTGAAATGGCAACAGGGTGATTTAATCCTTTTCAAAAAAATCTCTCATGTTAAAGGTATGTTGAGTGTTGTAAGATTTTATTTTTATTGTTTGTAATGTGTTTCGTACCTCAATATTGAGGAATTAGAAACACGACTTGATAAGTATTCTTCAATCTGATGAGGTTGAATTTAATTATTCAACGTTCTGCACTGAAGAATTAATTTTGTGTTCTAAATTGAAAAGATGGTTTCTTATAACCATTCTCTTCCATTGTTATAAGATAAATAAACTAGTCATTGATTTTGATTCAGCTTAATGCTAAATGAATTGAGTTTATGAAGTTGATGTTTTTCCGATTATAGTCTTGACATGTACTGTAATTGGTGAATGGTTTATGATCTGCACTTGTGATATTTCGAGGACGAAATATTTTAAGTGGGGGAGAAATGTAAGGCCCTCGTACCGTATTATCGGAAATTAGGTTTAGCTTCTCAACAATTATGTGATTTATTTTATGTTAATCAAATGGTTGAGAATAAACATGAGGAATATTATCTTTGATAACAGCTCGATATCGTAAACATTTTGTAATGTGATGTCCGGTATTTGATAATGAGAATTAAATACAATTTATATTAAGTTGTTAGAAATTAAGTAATAAGATAATTAATGAGAATGGAAATTGATCTTGTATATGTCAAGTGACGGTCGGGTCAGAACATGATGAATGAAAAATATATTTTTGGAATATTCGGATTAACCCAGAAATTTTATTAAAATGATTTAATAAATATAAAATTTGCATTAAATCGAAAGATTTAATTTTTGTGATTCAAATAAGGACACGAAGTCATGTGTTGACTGTACATGTGATGCACATGCACCAGTACACCGGTGACATCCCGATGCTCATAATTGGTCGGGAATTAATATATATCGGTGTAAGACGTAAAACACATAGCAAAATGTGTAAAACACACACAGATCGCGGACACGCACTCAAAGGTGCGAAAACACGCACTTCTGCCGCGACCACCGACCACCTTGTACTTATCCGCTCCGTTCACCGCCGTCCGACCACCTCTAGACGAGACCGATATACCACCGTGTTCCTTACTCAGAGACGCATCTTTCCATACCAAATAATCGAGTTTTGGTGTTGGAAAAGTGGTTCTATTTTGATCTGGAACGATGAAACTCGCGCAGACTAGGGTTTGAGCGATTTTGGTTCGATTTCTTCGATTCAACCACGAATTGGAAGCAACCAAAGCACCGAATCTCTTCCCCTCACCTGGACGAAACTTTCTATACCGGTCGCCGCCTCTACCGCCGCCGGAGCTCGCCGGAATCGGCTGAAAAGCGTGCGTGTACTGTGTGCGAAAATTGGGTAAAACTCGATGCTCGATTTTTCGACTTTGCTTCGATTATTACCAACCAGTTAATTTGGACTATAATTGTTGAATAATAATTTGAATTGGTGAAAAATAATTTAGCAAATTAAATTATGATGTAATCGCATCAATTTAATTACCCTAACTTGGTTAAGCTGTGACTAAAATTGATAACCCATTTTGAATGATTGGTTTATTGAATTGTGAATTTCTATTGATATACAGTGACTACTTCGACCCTACAAGCTCAAGTACCCTTGTAGATCGAGAAAGAAAGGTATGTTGCGATCGGGTAACATACGACAGGTATCTGTATCATTTGATATATGATTTGTTGACTTCTGTGAATTATGTGAGATTATGTGGCTACGTGATTTTATTGAAATTATGTGGCATTCATAGCATTCATGAATTGGCACATCGGTGTATGAAATTAAATGTTTTGTTAACACACATCAGTTTTATACATACATCGATGCATGACATTGCACGTTGAGCTATGATCCTTAAATACCCTGTTTATTTCTGGATTCTGGGATAATCATTGGAGATTGGTACCGCGATACTATGACCGGCATTAAATGGCCCGAAAGGTATAGGGAATCGTGGTCTCCTCTGATTACCATGATTTGTTGAGACGAGGGATTGGTGACACCTTGCTGATGTCATCCTGTGTATGTCCCTGACTATGTCGAGACTTGGGATGTGATGACGCTTTGACGACGCATCACTGATGATCCCTTATGCTTGGCAGGCTCGAGCTATGATGATTTGATAGCGATTTGATTGATTCTGATACACTCAGTGGATGGGTGATTGACCTGATACCGGCATGACATGACATGGCATGCATTGCATTGCATTGCATCATATATCACATTTTATAGATACATGTTGTATATTCCATGAGCGTTCCATATTGGGCTTTTGCTCACCCCCAAGGGGGGGCTGTTGTTGTCTTTGTGTGTGGACAATGGCAGGTGATACAGGTGACCAGGACGCCAGAGAGGGCACGTCCGGTGGGAGTCACACTTGAGGTTTTACTCTTGTTTATCCCAGTAGTCTTTGTACCAGGGATGTATCCCTGTAGTGTGATGAGTCTATGTATATTTCATTTATGTTAGCCTAGTTTGATTTACGTATGTTGGTTTATGTTGATGGATATGCAACTGGTCGTATATATATATTTTCAGTAGATGTTGATTGAGTTGGTGGTATGTTCCTCGTGCGATGAGGTCATGCCGAAATTTTTAGGGCCACATGTTAATAAATGTTAAACAAATCTTCCGCTGTTTACACTATAATTATCATTGTGTGATAATTAATCACATTATTAGGATTGGGCCCTCACAACATATCCCCACTTGTTTCAAACACAGAATTTTCGAAATTCATTCATATATTTAGTGAAATTGAGAGCATTTGTTGTTCATCAAATTGAGTGCTTTGAACCTTTGTGGTTTGAGGACTTGTGATTTGGAGTGCTCATATCACAAGTCATAGTCGTTGTATCTTGGGAGACAAATTGCCATAGCAAACCGTTATCACCAAGCGGGACAATATTGTCTTAAGGATGGAGATTATAAATCTCGCCTCGACATAAAACTTATTTTGTAGCCATTGTTATTTTGATTCCTGAGATACACTTTGAGAGAAATTTTTTACAACAATCTTAAGGCAATATCGTGCAAAACAAATGGCTTCATTGAGTGCAACAATGACTCATGTTCATCATGGTGAAAGGCCTGAGATGTTCAATGGGAATGATATCAAGCGGTGGCAAAAAAAGATGCTATTTTACTTGACCACACTGAGTTTGGCAAGGTTCTTAACCGAGTAGCCTCCTACGGTTGAAGAATGGGAGACTGACACCCAAAAGAGGGCGGCACTGAATGCATGGAATCAAAACGACTTCCTATGCAAGAACTACATCCTAAATGGGTTAGACAATAAATTGTATAACGTTTATTGTCTTGTGAAAACAGCAAAGGAACTTTGGGCCTCGCTGGAAAAGAAGTACAAATCCGAGGATGCTGGCATGAAGAAATTCATAGTTGGACAGTTCCTGGATTTCAAGATGGTTGATACCAAGCCTGTGATGGCGCAAGTGCAAGATCTTCAAGTGATCTTGCATGACATTCATGCGGAGGGAATGAGTCTAAGTGATTCATTCCCAGTCGCCGCTATGATTGAGAAATTGCCTCCTATGTGGAAGGACTTCAAGAACTATCTGAAGCACAAACGAAAAGAGATGAGTCTTGAAGACCTTGTGGTTCGATTACGAATCGAGGAGGACAACAAAGTTTCCGAGAGGAAGGCGGGTAGGTTTCAAATGGAACCACGGGCTAACCTAGTTGAACAAAGAACCAGATCAAAGCGTAAGTTTGACGGTATGACCTCCAACAGTGGCAAGTCGAAAAAGTTCAAAAGAAAATGCTATAAGTGTGGAAAGCCCAATCACATGGCAAAGAATCGTCGTAACAAAGACACTCGTGGGAAAGCAAAAGATCAAGTCAATGTGACTGAAGAAGCTCGTCTCTCAATTGATTTGGATGATCTAGCGCTTACCGCTTAAATTAGATTGTGTATCTTTGAAAGCTGTAAACTCCAAGAATGGAGTGATTCTAAATAAATGTAATGACGATATTTGTTGAAATCAATAAAATTTATGTATTACTTCTTGTAGTGAATCTTATGATTTGTGGCATGATTGCTAGGATCATTAAAACCATAGTTCACAGCACAAATTGTAATGTTAAATATATTGCTTATATGTGCACTAAGTTAACAAAATCGTCATTCATTTGTTAGAAGAATCGTAACGTCTCTAGAGTTTACTCACAATGATGTTTGTGATGTAAAGATTGTGCAAACTAGAGATGTGAGAAAAGTAAATTGTTACTTTATCAATATTTGCACATGATATTGTTGTGACTTTATTGCTATGAAGCAAAAATAAGGCCAGTGAGGTGTTTAAACACTTCAAGAATGAGATTGGAATAAAATTTAGCAAATGAGTTTTGCTATGGAAATTGTGAGTAGATTATACTTGTGTTGTCTAAGAATATGACGCTTAAGCTTGAATCTGCAAGACTATAAAATCTTGAATTCGAGTTTCTAAGCTTTGTACGCTTAAAACACAAGTGATAAATCAGAACCACAAATTTTGATTAGGCGTTGCAATATCTCAAATTGGTTCTTTGAATTTCTAAGCTAGTATGCTTATAACATGAATTTGCAAGATTTAAAATCTTGAATTCAAGTTTTCTAAGTTAGTGTGCTTAAATTGCAAATTGTGAATCAAGTTCGAGAAAATTATCCAAGTATCAACTTTTGTAAAAAAGTACGCTTAAATCCGAAATTTTCAAGAAATAAAAACTTGAATTTGGATTTGTAAGTCTATAACACTTAGAACTTGAAACACGAAAGTTTGAACGCCAGTACGCTTCGTTACTACCCGAAGTTGTGGGGGAAGCAATCATGTCGGCCAACTATATTCTAAACAAGATACCACACAAAAGTAAGGATGAAACTCCTTGTGAGTTATGGAAAGGTCACAAGCCTTCCTACAAATACTTGAAAGTGTGGGGGTTCTTGGCTAAGGTAGATGTACTAAAACCAAAGCAAGTGAAAATCGGGCCTAAAACAATAGATATTTATTGGTTATGCTAACAATAGTAGTGCATATCGAATTTTAGTACATAAATCTGAAATAAGTGATGTGCATGAAGGTACAATCATGGAATCAAGAAATGTTGTATTTTTTGAAGAAATATTTCCTTATAAAACTAACAAGGAAATGAGCCCTAAGAAAAGGGTGTATGAAGACGCTAACCATGACTCTATTGAGGAATGGAGTCACGACGTAGCAAGAGGACCGAAATGGCTAAGACTTATGGTCCTGACTTCATGACTTATATGTTGGACAATGAACTAAGATAGGTTACTGACGCTTTATCTAGCCCTGATGCTCCTATGTGGAAAGAGGCTATTAATGGCGAGATAGAATCCATAATGCAAAATCACACGTGGGAATTGGTTGACCTTCCAACTAGAAGTAAACCATTAGAATGCAAATGGATTCTTAAAAGAAATATAAGTCCGATGGTTCAATTTATAAGTACAATGTGAGACTCGTGGCAAAGGGATATAGACAAAACGAAGGCATTGGTTACTTTGATAAATATTCACCAGTCGCGAGAATTACGTTCATTAGAGAGTGATCATTGTTATCGCTGCTCTAAACAATTTAGAGATACATCAAATGGATGTAAAAACAGCATTCCTCAATGGGGAACTTGAGGAGGAAATTTATATGAAACAACCCAAGGGGTTTGTTGTTCTCGGACAAGAGAAAAAGGTGTGTAGACTCGTTAAGTCATAATATGGGCTTAAGCAAGCGTCAAAGCAATGGCATGAAAAATTTGACAAAACCATGTTGTCAAATGGTTTCAAAATTAATGAGTGTGACAAATGCGTTTATATGAAAAACACGCCTAAAGCATATGTAATAGTATGCTTGTACGTTGATGATATGCTCATAGTGGGAAGTAACTTAGAAATCATCAACGCGATAAAGAAAATGTTAATAAAACATTTTGAAATGAAAGACATGGGTGAAGTTGATGTGATACTTGGAATTAAAATCTCCAAGATATCCGAAGGACGAGTATTGTCGCGGTCTAATTATGTTGAGAAAATACTCGAGAAATTTCTCGCAAATGATATGTCGTCTGTAAAAACACCATATGACCCGAATCTATATTTGGTTAAAAACAAAGGAGACCCTGTCATACAATTAGAATACTCAAGGATAATTGGCAGTCTCATGTATCTCATGAATTGTACACGTCCTGATATTGCATATGTGGTTGGCAAACAAAGTAGATTCACAAGCAATCCAAACAATGACCATTGGAAGGCATTGACGAGGGTACTTAAATATAAGATACACCCTGAACTATGGATTGTACTATACAAGATATCCTGCTGTATTGGAAGGATACAATGATACAAATTGGATATCGGACACTCAAGACTCCAAGTCGACAAGTGGTTATGTGTTTACCATTGGAGGGGCTGCAGCGTCGTGGAAATCTACCAAGCAAACTTGTATAGCTAGATCCACTATGAAATCTGAATTCATAGCTTTGGATAAAGCGGGAGAAGAAGCCGAATGGCTCTTGGAAGAAATTCCTTGTTAGGAAAAACCTATGTCTGCAATTAAAATACATTGCGATAGCCAATCTGCTATAGGAAGGGCACATAGTAGCATGTATAATGGTAAGTCTAGACATATACGTCGTAGACACAATACTATTAAACAGTTGATATCAAATGACATTATGTCCATTAACTACGTGAAGTCAAAGGAAAATATTGAGCATCCGCTCACGAAAGGCTTGCCTGGAGATCAAGTATATAGTTTATCGAGTGGAATGAGATTAAAACCCTATAATCAAAATCTTGTGGTGGATACCCAACCCATGTGACTGGATATCGCAAGATCTAGGTTCAAAATGGACAACCAAACTACAAGATTGTATAAACACCTTGGAGAATTAATCTCCGACCCATTCCTATGATAAGGGGTGTAGCTTGCAAAAAGGGTACGAGGATAGGCAAAAGGCCTTTAATGATTCCTAAGACATAGTAGAATATGTTGGAGTATAGCGGGATACTCTTCTAGGAGATCATCTACTTAAGTGCGAAGTGTGGCCGCTTCAAAGTATGAAAAGCACTTATGAAACCAAGCGTGGTCCATGGCCGAAACGGACACAACCGTAAGAAACCAATACGAATGTTAGAATTATTATGGTGTGGGTTCAATTGTCTTGGTTTACACCAACGACTAAATAGTTGAAGACTATAAGTTCACTATTAAGTCAAGTAAATCCGATTGAATACTACTACGGAAGATTCAAAGCCGCAAGCTATCTCTCCAGATGCCATAATAGTTCGTCAAAGCACTCAATTGCATACATACATTAATTTAATTAATGTGGGGGATTGTTGGAAAAGTGAATTTAAATTATCTGCTCGATAGATCGAGCGGACCAGAAAAATTTCGTGTATTGTGAACAGTAGCTCTATTGATCGAGCACTGTATTTGTTTTGTGAAATGGTATGTCCATTCACATTTGGGGTGCGATTTTTTGGCCATATATTGCCTCCAAATGGTGTCCTTTGGACTTGATTTTTGGTTCACTACATATATAACATATCCCCACTTGTTTCAAACACAGAATTTTCGAAATTCATTCATATATTTAGTGAAATTTGAGAGCATTTGTTGTTCATCAAATTGAGTGCTTTGAACCTTTGTGGTTTGAGGACTTGTGATTTGTAGTGCTCCTAACACAAGCCATAGTCGTTGTATCTTGGGAGACAAATTACCATAGCAAACCGTTAGCACTATAGCAGGACAATATTGTCTTAAGGACGAAGATTATAAATCTCGCCTCGACATAAAACTTATTTTGAAGCCATTGTTATTTTGATTCATGAGATACACTTTGAGAGAAAAATTTTACAACACTCACTTTAGTACAACAAACTTTTAGTTGTATTTTCAGTTTATTTTTTTTTGACAAATTGTATTTTCAATTTTTCTTTATTATCGATTATTGTAATTTTATTCAGATCTTTTTATATATATTTATTATAACAAATTTTACCCAACCGAATTCTAAATTAATGTAGATCCAGCGCAATTCTGATTTTATAGGTAAGAAAATAATTTCATACTTTGGTGATAATAAAAGATTCAACGATTGACACAAAGGCACCAAATCCCAATTATAGAGACTCAAGATCGAGTCCTCCCCACAGACCCCACCCCTTAGGTTAGGAAATAAAACCAAAAAAAAATATTCAACAGTTAAATTTTAATGGGTTAAATTGTATATAAATTGTTAAGTTTGTATGTCAATTATTTTTTAAGAAAAACCTTTATCGACTTTGCATAAAGATTAATTTTATCTAACAGAAGATTTCTCATTAAACGTGCACACTATAATTATTCTTATAAACATATGGTGTCATATTAATAAACCAGCAAGTACATGTGTGATATTCCGCTTCATAAATATACACGCCGGATTGCTAGCAAGGAATCAGCAAAAAATAAGAAAGAAGATTACGCACCAAATCATATTCTTCCTAATATAGTGCATGTGTATCTACAAAGAGGGAAAAAAGAATATTTGATTATAAATGCGATGATTTTATCATCGGTCTTGGCATTAGACCACTATCTAAGCATGTATTTTCAACCTGGGCTCTCGGATCTTTTCCTTCTCGGGTGGTGGCGAACAAACCTGCCCGAAAGAACGCAAGATTTCCACAAGACAACGAAGATGCAACGTCCTCAGATAACATACTAGACCTCGTGAAATTAGAATTGTGATATGATCACGCAAATTCAGGTTCACTTGATATTTGTACTGTGAGCAGGGATATGAACTTTGGTTACTAGCTTGAAATTCTTTGAGATATCAAATGGGTGAGAACATGATTGTTGCTCAATATCTCGAAGTTATGGGAATCCAAGTGAAATAACGAGAAACATATATTCACAACATGGAAGTCATTACCTTTTTTTTTTTGATCGGTAAATAAAAATTTCATAGATCAAACTAATTCATAGATCAAAACTAAACCAGTGCACGAGCAAAACCCGCAAACAAAGAATAAGTGAAAGCAAGTAAACTACCACTAAACATTATCCCTAAGATACATATCACCAGGGAATAATTTGTACAACATACTAAAGACAAATAGCAAAAACCCTGCCAACCTCATCATGCGCACCTTCAAATTGCATCGCATTCCGTTGTGGCCAAATTTTATAGACCGTGGCAGCCAAAGCGATCCCACGAGCCTTCATGATCATTGAGGTCCCCCGGTATTCTTCTTGAATCTCTTTAAAGCACTTTTTAATGTGGTCATCGAATAATTGATGTTTAGCCATGCACGAACCTTGGACCATAGCGACAAACTATAGGGGCATGCAAAGAGTAAGTGATCAAGTGTTTCTGAAGTAGAGCGACAAGAGCACAAGACTTGTCATCCACAATGATAGTCGATCCACGATCGGCAGCCGATTGTGAGCAGCCACCAAAGTGTGAATGCATGTTTTGGTAATCTATAGCTCTTCCAAATAAAGGAAAACCACGGTACCCTGGAACTCTTTGGCATGAAAGAAACTGTAGGTGTTTGATAGTCCCCAGTAGGCTATCATGGAACCAAGAAGCCACCAACTGAGAGGCAGTAAGATGAGACCTAGAAGTAGCCAGGACCTCATCTGTGATTAGCAAAATGCGCTTCATGAGTGGTGAGTCAGTTGATTTCATTGGTCTAATCCAGATGTTATGATTGCGAAGATAAACCTAATTAACCCTCCCATTTGATCCATAATGATTGTTTGTCGGAATGGATGTCCCATAACACCTTAGATAATAGTGCTTTGTTCCAACTCCTCAAATCTCTCAGTCCCATACCCCCTTCATCATTTAGCAAGCACATAGTCGACCAAGAGATCGGTGGGTGGTTCGAATTCCATACGAAACAACGACAAATGCTATAGATCTTATCGATAATGCCAAATGGGATTGGTAGAATGGATAACCAAAAGCACTTCACACCTTGCAATACAGTTGCGGCTAGTGGCAAGAGCAGTGGGTGTGCGTCCGCCCGAAGGTGTGATGGATGAGTAGTTGGGTCGGTTTTCGGCGATAGGTCGAGGTGGGCCGTGACTGGGTGAAGTTGGCTGTTGCTGGAAACGTAGAGGGCCCAAGTGTGATTGGAGGTAGAGAAAGTTCTTTGTTGATGAGTTTTTCGTGAAGTTCATCGAATGTGATGGGAGTATCACGACTACTGACATCATCAATTACAGATTTGAAGTTGTCATCAAGGCCATCGAGGATTTTGTCTGTGAGATCAGGGTCCATTGGTTTGCCGAGAGCCGCTAGTTCATCCGAACATGCCTTGATGTGTTGCATGAATTCAGAAACAGTTTGGGTTCCTTTCAAAGCCCGTTTGATTTTGTCCGATTTGTTTGATATGTCGCGCGAAGGCTGGGAATAGGTGTTGGCCAAAATCGTCCACATGTCATACGATATCTGACATTGGGTGACAAGTGACATACTATTTGGTGTGAGGGAGCCAACGAGAGCATTGAATATGAGTTTGTCTTGGCGAACCCACGTTTGGTATTCGGGGTTGATATTGGGTTTGTCTTCAATGGCGATGGTGTGTGGTGGGGCTGGGTGGGATCCATCAACAAAATGAATGAGATCGTGTCCAATCAAATAGATTCAATTTGAAGTTTCCATGCTATGTAGTTGGTGGGGTGAGTTTGATGGAATTGTGAAGATGAAGGATGACAAGTGGCTTTGATGGATTATTTGTATTGGGTATGGTGTTTTCATGGTGTTCGGTGGCCATATATGCGAGGAGATGATAGATTTAGGGTCAAGATTCTAAGAGAAGCTTGGGTGGTTGTCGGATGTGGTTTGGCGGTGCTGCAATAGATGGTGAGCAGTACGGCTTGTGGTGTGGTGATTGTGGGTTGAACTCCGGTGGTTGGTTTAGGATCAATAGAGCTCTGATACCATATTACAATCGAATAAGTGTGGTAAAATCTTATTATCCCATAGAATGATTTCCAGTGCATTTATAATACAAAAGTAAAATAGGAAACTGATTATACATTAAGATATATACGTAAATGGTGGCTAGGAAATGACTAATTGCTGAAGTTATGTATGTGAATGGTGGAGTGAATGATTTCCTAGTATTGTGCTCTTCCTAAGATTGTGCTCTATCAGGAATGTGGTATTTTCTCATAATTTCTTGGACGTTGCTCGTACTGTCTTACATCTAAATATATGTTACGGATATCATTAGCCAATTTAGCTAGTTTTAGTTGGATTTGTGCTTTTATTTACAACTAATTCCATGAGATTTTAATTTTATATAATTAATAAAATAATATTGTTTTATGTAAAACTCAAAAAATTGGAAAAAAAAAACTAAAATTAAACATGGATTCATTCAAGTAATAAAAAAATAACTCAAATTCGTATATTAAATATTTTTAGAATTATATTGGATATCATGTTTATCAAAATTGGCTTGATACCAATTCTTGGGAAACACTTGCATGCACTCGATTTGAACCTCTATTTATAGAACAACTCAATATTAAAACACAAATCTTTCAAATAAAAATACATAAACAAACGTACTAAAATTTTTAAACCAATCAAGCATTTTACTCCATTGTTTTAATAGGTATTGATGAGGATGATTAGAACGATTGACAGAAAGTTAATGCTCAAAAGTCAACACCCATAAAAACAAATAATTAGGCTTTTCAAAGGAAAAATCTCGAACTCAAAAGCACACAAATAAGCATAAATTTGGAGGTGTTTTTTGATACCATTTTTAAGAGCGGCCTCCTTGTACAACATGTGACATGTTTTGTAAATAAAAAGTTAGCTGTCATATGATGTCGCCCTTAAGATAATTGGGTGACACCAAACAAACCAGCTTATGTATATGAGTTCTTAAGAATTCTAGGTTAGTTAAACATCGAAATTTAATATTTTTTGCGTCAATTGGGTTTTTTAAATACAGATATTGAAATTATAAAATATACTTTATTATTATTGCTGTAATAATTTTTTTGATCTTAAGTAATTTTATGAGATTAATTAGAATTATATTAAAGTTATGAAGTTAGAAAGAAAAAAAACATTTGACCATCAAAATTTGTAGTTAATTAAATAAATATAATGTAAGTAATTTTCTTACTCAGTCCTCGTTTCCTGCCTATCATTGAATATTCATTTAATTATATTTTAAAATAATTAACTAAGAAAAATAATACAGAACTCAACGACCGACGTCCCACGCTCTCTCCAACACACGCTTCTTCCCTCCTCATTTTCCTCATACATTTAGATTTTAGATCCCTCTTTTCTTTTCTTCTCTGGTTTCCAGCGATCTGGTAATTGTTTTCATTTTTCTAGATTGATTTGGCTTTTTCTATGCACTTTCGAGTTTCTGATAGCTGATTTTATTTGCTGGATCAACATCTGATTGACTGGCTTTGTTGTTGCTAGGGTTTGTTTTGAGGAAATAATTTTGGAAAAACCGAAACAAATCAGATGGCTGTTGCACCTGCCAGAGCTCGAGCCGATTATGATTATCTTATTAAGCTTCTATTGATTGGTGACAGCGGTACGTGTTTTTCGCCGCATTTTTGTTGGGCGGTAAATTTTTGTTCTGTGTTTAGATGTGAAACATGTGAATCAGATTATGTAATTTGGTTTGTTGATAGCTGCATTGTTTCGCACGCATGCTATTTTGGTTTTTAGGAAGGGAATTTCGAATCATATCATATCATTCATTGGATTGTTTTTTTTTTTAGGAAAGTCTATGTTTATTTGTTACCGCGCTTGAAAATGTTAAGCTGTTGGAGTTGAATTTGTTAGAAATCATTCTGCTTTAGCAATATTATTTGGACAGAATGGAATGATGCTTCATATTTTTTACGAAATAGTGAGGTCTGGGTGTCTTTTAGATTCATAACTAGCTTATGTACGTTTTTCCAAGGACACGTATTCGTGTGCTGACTTTAGCGTATCTAATTTTATGGCACCTCATCATAGGCATTTTTCAAAGTCATTAAGAATTTCACTTGTCCACCAGGGAAGTTAGTTTTAGAATATTGTAGAAGTAATATGACTATATCTAGATTCCTGGAAAGGAAGTGAGGATGTACAATGGTTTATTGCTGACATTCACGAGACAATGCTAGAGAGTATAATCTAGTCTATACTTTGATAGAAGTATGTTCATCTTGAAAATATGAAAACCTGTCCGTCGAAGAGATCATTTCCCCAGTTTATATGCTTTGTACATTTGTTTTTGATTTGTATCTTTTCCGAATCTTACATGCTAGAGATTATACACATCATAGTGGTGTTTCTTATAAAATTGTTGGTTGGAGGGTTCAGATTTCTTGTTTTTACTCAATGAATAATTACTTGCTGCATTGTTTTACAATTTGTTTCTGCATCTGGTAAATTAACTTGGATTTGCAGTCCTGAATAGTCACTTGCAATGATTAGTATCAAAGTTATAACTTATTGGCGCCTTGTCAGGTGTGGGTAAGAGTTGCCTTCTTCTACGTTTTTCCGATGGTTCTTTCACCACCAGTTTCATCACCACTATTGGGTAGGATTACCTCAAAGTTAGCTACATTACAATTGTATGGCCTTTTAACATTCTTCTGTCTGTTGTGTGTGATTCTGCTATATCATTCAGCATCGATTTCAAGATAAGGACTATCGACCTTGATGGGAAAAGAATCAAGCTGCAAATTTGGGATACTGCTGGGCAAGAGCGATTTCGTACAATCACAACTGGTATGCATTTGAAGTTTTAATGATATTGATATCTTCTCCCTTTCACTTTATCCTATCTGGGATATAACTGAGATAACAATTTCAATTGGAACTTCTTTGTTTTCTACCATTGTTGAGGCCCGCAATTGATGTTGCACTTTAGAAAGCGAGGTATCATTTGGCTAGCTGTGAAGAAAATTGAAACAGAAAAACTGTATACAGTGAGCTAGACTCTGGAGGGTATTCGATTCTGACGTTAAAAAATTATTTTGAATGCTCGTTACTATTAAATATCTATTCTAGGATGAAAATGATGGTTATTTAGCAAGTTCTTGTTTTAAGATGTTCTTTATATAATTGGGTTGAAAGGAATGTTTTATGAAATAATATTTGCAAGTTCTTTCTTGTTTTTCACTTTCTTCATAACAATATTTCGAAGAACTGTTTGGTTGCATCATTGCTTATGAGGAGCCCATGATAGGATTCCATGATTTTGATATTTGGAGTGGTGGCAAATGGTGGGGATGATGTAAAATGTAATGAAGGGTGGTGATAGAGAAATGATGCTTGGGTATTATGGAATTTGGTTAGGGATGATAGTGGCTTTACAAGAGGAAAGGTGTGTGGCTGCTGGATGCTAGAGAAGCAATCAAGAGGTTCTCTGGTGCTATGATGATTTTCGGTTGGATGTAGCCCACAGAGATGAAAGGTTATAAAAGGAAAATTGGAGCTTGGTCTGATGGTGTCATTTCTTTTGACGAAATCTGATGGGCTTATAAGCACTGTACCAGTCCCTCAGCTCCAACCTTATTTCCACCCTTATTGCATGTTAATTTTTTATTGGATTTCCCTATCTTAATGCAACCATTTAGATTCTTCAAAAACCGTCTCATGAATTATACCGAGCATGTTGCCTTAGTTATTACCTTTTTTGCAGCTTACTACCGTGGAGCAATGGGTATACTGCTGGTATATGATGTGACTGACTGAGTCATCTTTCAACAGTAATTACTCTTTATTCTCCCGTACATTAATGTTTTCCTGTACTTCTCAATCAACATTTAAGTTTATTACATTCTCTTGGTGCACTATGCTGTATCTTGTCAAATTAACTTCATCCTTTTTTAGACATTAGGAATTGGATCAGAAACATTGAACAGCATGCCTCTGACAATGTCAACAAGATATTAGTGGGAAACAAGGCTGATATGGATGAGAGCAAAAGGGTCTGCCTTCTCTGTTCCTGTATCTCTCTCTTTCTACATGTGTATCTATAATCATTGTCTATGCATAATATATGTGTTCTGTTAGCACAATTCTCCCATGGCTTAGATCTAGAACCAATTATCTTGAAGTATCGACGTGCGTTCGGGGTGAATGAACTTTAACGCTTGAAGTAAATTTGAAATTTCCGACATGAAAAACAAGATTCATTATGCTCTAGTCATTACCCCAAGATACATACTTTTTATGCATCCCCACTTTAATGTGCATACATCTTTCTATTCTAATTTATGTTTCTTGTATTCAAAATAATCTGAAACAAGCATAACCTTATAGGCTGTTCCCACATCCAAGGGTCAAGCACTTGCTGATGAATACGGAATCAAATTCTTTGAGACCGTAAGTCTCACTTATTGCTTAGGTTTGAATTTCTTTTTTCTGATTGATTCATTTTAAATAACATCATGTCAAACAGAGTGCTAAAACTAACATGAATGTGGAGGAGGTCTTCTTCTCAATAGCGAGGGACATAAAGCAAAGACTTGCTGAAACTGACTCAAAGGCTGAGGTATCCATGCCATATTTTACATGCTCACACTTAAATCTGTTTTTCTATTAATATCAAAAGAATGACCTATACAAATTTGCTTGAACACAGCCTCAAACTATAAGAATTACCCAACCAGACCAGTCGGCTGGGGGAGCACAAGCTGCCCAAAGATCATCTTGCTGTGGTTCTTGAACAATCCGATTCCATCAATGATAAGGTGATCGGTTACGTCCTTCTATTGACCATTTTGACAAAGAAACAAGTCTTTGTTATGAAAAATATCAGTGTTTCTTGTATTGTTATCCCTCTCTTTATTTTAGAAATACAGAATTATGTTATCTTTATTGGTGGAAGTAGTTAGTTTATCTTACTTATAACAAACTTCTTTGGTTTTATATTTGACTCTCAGGATATTGATTTGCTTTTTGTTTGATAAAGAAATATCTTTTACATGTTTCTGTTTTGTGTTTGTCAATAAAGCACGACGTACCAGCCAAAGTGGGAAAGAAAAGAAATCATAATACCTTGGTCCCGGATATTTTGAATTGTCATGATATCAGTCATTTTATGTTTTTAACATTAAAAATATTTTGTGGGTGCTACTATAAAAAAATCAAGTTAAGCCCTTTGATTTGCTGAATCTGGTCAAATGCCAGTGAACCCAGACTTTTTTGGTCTACTTATGATGAGATGCGTCGTTACCCACGTCTAGATTTCGAGCTTAAGAGGACTACAAAATAGGTTTAGGTTTCTAGGAAAGCTGGAGTTTAGATGCTTGCATACTCCTTCAGTTGTGAGTAGCTATCTCAAGATGTTCCTGGAACTGTTTCTTTTTAAGCTTGCTGTGACTGAACTAGGTTTCAGGTCTTAGGAAGCCAATTGCATGATCACTAGACTAATACTTTGCCATGTTTGATTACTTTTATGTACCTAAAATGCGATATTAAAAACAAACTTCACATAGAAAAGATGTAGGAGAATGAGAATCGTGTTATATTTTCTATTTGGATTTAACGACCATACCACAATCAGTGTTTGCAAGGATATTTCTGTGACTCTTAACAATTGTAATGATACTATTAGTCTTGAGCTGTGTACAAAGGACTACTAGTCTACGTCATTTCTTAGTAGTGGGCTACTTACTAGTGTAAACCTGTAGATTAAGGCGTAACCAGAAATTTCTAATTTGATGGATATAATTTGTTTTGAAGTACATATATAAACATAGAAAAACAATATGCAATATATTATATTAACTTCAAGAACAAAAGTATAAGTTATTGAAGTGAATTTGATATCTTCTTTGTTACATTTCAAGTAAAATGTCAGAATCATTCCAAATCTACAAAACGAAAAAAATTCAACGATATATAATAATGATAATAAATGTAACCTAAATAATCAAACAAAAAAATAAATGAATCTAGAAAAAGGTTGCCTTTAAAAACTTAGAAAGGGTATATATACCTAACTTTGACCAATTATTCAGAAAAATATACCTAAAAATTGAACCAATCAATTTATTTAAAACAAATACACATCGGATTTTTATTTTCTTTTTGGAATTCCACCTAATATTGATATTAAATATAAATTGTGATACATGATACAACTACTCTTTTCACAACCAAAATAAAAATAAAATAATACATAAAAATGGAGTACAAAATTCATATGAAAATGGCAATTAAAATGGCTGCATTCTTCATATATGTAGTAGATAGTGTGGACGTGGAGTATGGACGATTCGTGTGTGATTATGTGTAGCGCAGGAAAGTTTGTGGGCTTTCAAATGTGGACCAGATATATAAAATAGGGAAAATTATAAGGAAGTGCTCTTTTGGAACACTTAATCTACTTAAGTCTTGAGAAAAAAATTTAGTAAATAAAAATCCAAATTAGAAACAATTTTATTGAAATAGGTCCAATTTCAAAATTTTCAATCAACTAGGTGTTTTATGATGACTCTTTTACCCCTCAATAGTTTGATATGTTGCATTCTATCCCTTAGACTTTTGTTTAAATTACAAAGAAGCTCATATATAATATTTAATTATCTTTTATATCCTTATATTTATAAAGAAGTAATATTTAACGTCGTCATTTTACAAGTCCCCGTTTTTTCGATCATTGGCACAAAAATGGTATCAGAACATAGGTTTAACTGGAAATACTATAATAATATCTTCAATATTAATTTGTAACATATACGGAGGAGACGATTCAAGGTAATATCCGAACAAATGTTCGAAGTGTCATTCATATAGGTGGTACTTCCAGAAATTGGAAGCACTAAATCAGAAGCATATGGCAGAAGCTCAACGCTTCAACCATAGGTGGAAACTTTTACGAGGAACATTTTTATGCACACCAGGCATAAACTATTACAAGAAACTCGAAAGGATGGCAAAGAGGCTCCATCAAGTGAACCTCAAACTACAGTTCGAGTTAGCAAAACTTCAGGAAGACGATAATCCTGAACATGAAGATGTGGTTTCAGCCGCCAATGATCCAACAGGGTCTGGACCAGATGATTAGGATGGGAGAACCAACCTTTCGGGAAATCAAGCCAGATTCCTCTAAGATATCCCAAGATCTTAGAGAAATTCAGAAGACAGTGCAGCGTTATGGCTACCTTCAATACCATGTCCCTGCACAAATCCATCGAATTCAAAGTCATATGGAGATTATGATTAAACATCAGGAGGAACTTGAAACCTTCGAGATGTTCAAACCCGTGTTAAGGAGTTGGAGTCAAGACCAAGGCCAACAGGAAGAAGAAACGGAGGATGGCTACCACCGTCCTACGGAACAGAACCCCTTTTACACCAAAAAGGGAAAGCAGAGGAGGTCCGAAGACCTTTGATGGAGACTGAAAAATGATTGCAGTCCTACGATGAGAGCCCATACTTCCCACAAAGTAATGGAAAGAAGGAACCTGGAAGATCTACGTGATCTTGCTGATTCTTTTGCTGGATTAAATCTTGTAGAATTCAAGACAGGAGAGCTTGTGCCAATGCTTCCATCACAAGAAAGTTTCGGGTCACGCAGTCTACCCGAAGGAGATCAAAGTATGCCGCACATGGAAGATTTCACCTCATCAACTTTGGATCCCCCAGTTGGAACAAGGAACCGTTCGCATAGGCTAGATATACATCAAACGCCTTACGGGAAATCTCAGCTGGATCCAATCCATCCATATGGACTTATGCTCAACATGGATATCTTGGATTTCAAAAACAAAGAAGTTCTTATTGATGAATGTGCTTCAGCAATGAGAATAGTAGCAGGAATGACCCCAGAACAGCTTATTCTTGGAATTGAATTTATCGAGGAACATAAACATTGGGAAAGATTGCAAGACGAAATGGAATTCACGGTGGATGGAAATAGATACAGAATTCGATGCTCACCAGTCCATTCTCGATATACATCTCAGTAGGTTATATGAGAAAAACCGGGCAGAATATTTTGCAGCCTACATTGATTCAGGCGTTGTAATATGTACTGCCAGACGAGATATCTTCCCCAAACAAGTTGATGAGAACTTACCAGCCATTGCCGGAAAAGACTTTTCACAAACGGATCCTTATTCTTAATGAAGGAGTCCGGGGAGCGAAAATAATTATCAGAGGAGCAAGGGGTACCCCGTGGTACAAAGTCAAAACTCCACCCATTTATTTCAATGATACAAGAGCTGATATGCTGCTAGGAAACAATTCCTTACAGACAATCAAGAGGTTCACTCAAGAGAATGAGACGAGGAGACTTATTTTCACAACCTTTTGTGATCATAAGATTATGGTACAGCGATTACGGGAAGCGTTTCACAGAAAACTCTCTATTAATTTTCGCAGCAAGCGTGGTGATGAATGAAAACTTCGACACCCAAAGATGAAGGATCAGCGAAAATTTGGAGAAACAATTCTTCAGTTCCGACAACAAGGTCTTAGTGAAAAGGATTCTCAAACTTTTGACTGGGTTAATATTATGTCTTTTAGAGAACAGTATGGGGAAGAAGTTACTCCAGAAACCCTGTTGCTACTGAAAAAAACATTACAAGATAAAGTTCTACAACTTGAAGCTACCCTCGAAGAGCAAATTACTCTAGAGGATGTGAAAAGGAAAATTCATAGGAACTACAACGAGGATTCACTGGCATGGTGGAATAAGAATGAGCTCATAGCCACTTTGAAGGTAAAAGCTGGAAAAGAAAATGAGTTCGTCAGATTCAGACTCATCCCCATGAACATGGAAGATCGACTGGATATGCAGATAATACTTAAGGAACATCTAGACCTTAAGTTAATTCAGCAGGAGTTTCTCCATATAAAAGTCCAGGATTCCTTGTTCGGAATCACGGAGAAATCAAAAGGGGAAAACCAAGATTGGTTATCAACTACAAAGGAATAAATGACATCTTGGATTTCGACGGATATTTTATCCCAAGCAGAGAACATTTGGTTAACAGTATCAAGAATGCCAAAGTGTTTTCTAAGTTCGATTGTAAGTCTGGGTTTTACCAGATTAAGATGGAGGAAGCTAGCAGAAAGTTCACAGCATTCTCCACACCACAATGACATTATATCTGGAATGTCATGCCAATGAGATTGACAAATGTTCCCCAGATATTTCAAAGGAAGATGGATAATCTTTTAAAGGATTACTTCAGCTTCATGTTCGTGTTTATTGACGATATACTCATTGCGTCAAGAAACATGAAAGAACATATTACACATTTGGAAATATTTCAGATGTTTGTTACAAGGAAGGGTTAGTGCTTTCCGAAAAGAAAGCAGTGATTGCTACAAGACAGATCAAGTTCCTTGGAATCGAGATCGACGAATCTGGAATCATCCTACAAAATCATATTGTTGAAAAAGTACAAGGATATCCAGATGACCTCAAGGATTTAAAGTAACTTCAGAGTTTTTTAGGAGTTGTTAATTTTGTTGGAATGTTTATCAACAATCTAGCAAACCACATGAGTGTGTTCAGTCCACTATTCAAGAAAGATGTTAAGTTTGAATGGAATGAACATCACAGACAAGCTGTCAAACAACTTAAAGAGGTTTGCAGGTAACTACCAAAGCTTGCAATACCAAACGATGAGGATGAACTGATATTATATACAGATGTCATTGATCATTGGGGGCTGCAGTACTTATGAAAGCCACACCAGATGGGGAAGTGCCATGCAGATATTGCAGCGGTCTATTTGACAGCAGCGAAGTCATTAGATGGCACATCAACGAGAAAGAATTCTTCGCAGTTCGAAAGGCTTTTAAGAAATGGCCATTTTTTCTACTAGCAAAGAAATTTATCTTGAAAATAGATAATACGAGTGTCAAGGCCTTTTTAAAAAAAAAAATTGAATCAAAACCAGAAAAGACTAGACTTTTAAGATGGCAAGCTGAATGCCAATATTATGATTATGATATTGTCATTGTAAAATCTGATAAAAATATTCTTGCAGATTTTTTGACGAGAGATGGAAGCGAGTGAAGCAAATTCCATCATCACGATATCAAAGCACCTCCGTGAAAATCTGGAGGAGCTAGACAAGAAGATCAACGGCCTGGTGATTAATTCTCAGGTTGCGGGTCAAGTACAGGAACTGGATCTCACGAAGGTCCAACAGGCTATGAAGGCTACCATGCAGGCTCACACCTGTTTTGGAACAGTCTTTATATTCCTCTCTGATTGGATGCTTTAGCGGTGAAGCGAAAGTCGTGTTTCAGATAGCCTGGCTCATCAACCGGTGTGGAGGATTCAAGTACCACCACTACGAGTCCTAGTATTGATCCTTTCGGGGAAGATATAGAAGGAAAAATTGATTCACAGGTATCTAGGATATCTGAAGAATTAAGCCAACCAAGCACCTCAGGGGTTAAAGAGTGAGAGATTAATCTTAGGCCATCGACGGGCAAATCTAAGGTTAATACTAACGAGAATAAAGTTTCCCCAACTCCCCATTTGCAGGAATATCAGAGAACATGTGAGAAACTTTGTACAAGAGTGGTTATAATTCCTGGAAAAATTACAGGAGACTGGTCAGGAAAATACCCAAGAATGTGGATGCATCATCCTGGTGTCAAACCAGAAAGTGTTCGTGAGTGGTTTGATTTTGGCTGCCTAGCTTCAGTCTTTACCACAACACCAAGTTTTCCGGAAATCACAAAATTACCGGATTGGATCTATGAAGGAGTGTATGACTAATGACAGAATAATCATACACTTGGATGAGGAGATGTTCTGGAGCTGAAATTCATAACTGCAGCCCCAGAAATCACAGGAAAATGCCTTCACCCTAGTTTTCATTTTGTGAAGTTACAAAGGCCTAACTGGAAGGCGATGGATCAAATAAAACCACCGCATGAAAAAATAACACTAGTTTCCCCGCTCACAAAAGATGACATTACTACCAGAAGAGCTTGTGGATTATGGGTTTGTCTCACTGAGATGGACAAAGTCAAGTATCCGTTCAAAATCTTCCAGAAAACAGCAAACGGATCATTAATGATTAACTCCATGACAAGCCATACTATAAAATTTGCCGAGGACAACTTTGAAAAGAAGAGGCAAATATAATGGGACAACAAGATTCCGGCAACCAAAGAAACTAGCCGGAAGTTCTGCAACATGGCTCATGTGGGAAGATGGGAGGACTACATTTGCCCGAGCTGCCCAGAGCAGAAAGAGCCACTGTTCGGAAAAAGGATTCCCTGTCAAAAGGGACCAAAAGAAAGATGACAAAGCAGGACCGGGCAAACGTGAAAGATTCACACGCGGACTGCAAAAACCAAATTTCTAGGATCACAGGGAGACAAGAGTCAATTGACTCTGACGATGACTACTACCATTATAAAAAGAAAACAAAATGGTAGGACAACCTCTTCGGCCAACAGTCGAAGGGACCACAAGATACCAAACAAGAAAGAAGACGTATGCAATGACGTCTGAGGATAAACAAGATTTGAAGTCCGGATTTCACATCCACCTCCGGACTTCTATAAATACCAAGGCATTCAGGAAGCTAAGGACATCGAAAAGTCTCCATAGTTTTCTGAGAATAAAAATTAGAGTCTCCAAGCTTTGTAATTGTTCAACTTTCATAGCTTGGTAATATTTTCTTTTCTTTTCTTTCTTTTGTAATCGTTTGTAATATTGTTCTGTTCGGGTTTTATTTTATGTGTTCTTGAGTCAAGCCTCATCTATATGAGATGCTAAACAAGTCTGTCTCCTCTCAAAATGAAACGTTTTAGTGTATTAGATATTATAAGTATTCCAGAATAAAAATAAGGCTATTGCCCATCTATCTCCCAGATATCTTGATTATACCTCACGCCCTAAGGTAGGAAACGAATTAGGGCTGTGATGTACGATTTATGAAGGAGTCGGATAACTGGCAAACTAACTCGCCTGTTGGCTAAGGTTGGATGGTGAGAAGCCATTCGTAAAACAGTCTGGAGAACCTCACCCGGTGCCATTATGGTCAAAATGATATATTTAAGTTGTTAAAATTTTATTGTAATACGGAAGCATGATGAGCCTGTTATTTATTTTTAAAACATGATCTTCAAATCGGGTTTTGAATTATAATTAAACGAACGTTATATAAACTGTGAGTCCTTTGCAAAAGTATGCTATTAGGATTCATCCCGAGATGACAGAAACTGAAGGATCTCATGTTCATATGATGCTACTGTTTGGTAAATATTAGGATGAAAACGATGATGAATAATATATAGTGGCATATTTTATTCTTTAAATATTTTCTAGGGGTTAAGAATGCAATTTTGTTAAAGATTGGTTGAACCGCGTGTACCACTTGGACCACATGAGGTTATTATTGTCATTTCAACCAAGAATGGACCTAGATCAACTAATGTTTTTTCGCTGGACTAGGATAGATTAAGTTTCATGAAAGAGTACATGCTCGTACATGGACCACATGGGGTTATTATTGTCATTTCAACCAAGAATGGACATAGATCAACTAATGTTTTTTCGCTGGACTAGGATAGATTAAGTTTCATGAAAGTGTAACGACCCATAATTTTCCCTATAAAATATTTGGAGGTAATTACGGACCATACGTATTTATAATGTGGGCCACATATGGAGTCTATTGTGCAAGAGCTTACTCTTGCCCATGAAGATGTCCGCCTCTGCTTTATACCAATCGCTGCATCGTCGGAAGAGTGCAATCTATAGAATCCCATGACAATTATGTTGGATATATATGTAATTTGTGTGATCTAGCATAATTAACTTAAAGACACGTTCCATAGTCGAGGTGATATAAAATGGATCAAAATTAGGTGAGTTTTTTTTTACCACGGATTTCCTTGCAACGAGTTAGCAATAATTTGGTTTTGATCGAATCAAGACTTGAAATCTTGGGGACAAAACCACCTTTTCCTTTCTTCCAAAATTATTGAACAACGTCATTGCCTACTTTGTCTAAAGGCTCCGACATTTCTTTGAATTATTATACCTTTAAATCTTGGATTTGTATTTTTGCTTCAATTCATGTGTTTATTTGATGCTACCCATTGGGACAACGTCATTAGAGGTGCATTTCATTTGATTTGACATCTTTCATTTGAAAGATATCAAATCAGTGATGATGCTACCCTTCAGAACACTGTCCTGGGTATAACAACAAATTTTTCCTCACTCTTTATGAAGAATAGATCGATGGATTGATGCCAAGTGTTTTACCTATGATAGTGGGAAATTCGTAAGATTAAACTAGTCAATAATTTGATAAGTTTGACGAGGTTTATAAGAAATCAAGTTAATGAATTGTGGTAGACTACATGAACCATATAAGAAATCAAGTTAAGTTACACACATACGTTAATCTTCTCCAAGAGTTAAACTGTCCATGTACGCCTAACTTGGTGTGCACTTGAATCATTCGATGCTGTTAGAATTATAATATATGGAAACCTCAATCGCTTGAAAATGCATATCTCATGTCACGGAAAGATGCCGATATGGGTACTTATTGTTGTTAATTCATCTGAATTATCACACAAGATGCTACAGAATGGAGCGACCAAGAACATTTTAAACCATGTGAGTAGATTATTTCAGAGAGCATACACAGGAACTGCCCTTGAGTGTGAAATAACGTTTTATGATTTTTGTATTGAATTTTTATTTGTGGATGATTGTCACTATATATTTAGTATATCCTAAGAAAACAAAATTTTCGAAAAACTACGTTTAAAATTTGTCTTCCAAAAGTAAAACCATATAAATATTTATTTCTTCCAAAACAGTTTCCCAAAACCCTTTGGTCAAAATTTCAAAATAAAAAGGTGTAAATCGTATTAGGTAAGTCCGGTGCGACAAATACACATCGAGAAAGTGTTGAAGAAGCAATCAAGCTCATAATCTTACGATCTCGAGTTCACCATGCTCTAACAACTCACACACTTATTGTGGGCTTAATTGATAAAACAGCGCGCTGTCACAAAATAATAAAGATAGGACGTTTTTTTTGTCAATTTCTTTTCTCTCAATAATATTATTTTTTCTGCCTGCCCTTTGTATATATATATATATATATATATACATATATATATATGTATACATATATATATATATATATATATATATATATATATATATATATTAACTATGCAGATACCTGATCAATTGGAATGCCTACGCACGATTGCACTTCATGTCCATGATGAAAAATTGTCCAAAAATGAAATTATTGTCGAAAAAGTTTCCCAATAATGCAATGTTGTATTTCATGACGGTACGAAAACATTAAAAAGATAGTGAAAATGAAAACTGAGCACGATCAATTTGTTGTCTTATGTTGCTCCCCGGAAGAGATTGGGAAATTGTTGATGCAATTCTTTTCTTTTTAAAAAGATTGACGTGTAGCAATGGTTACATGTTGATAAAGTGAAAATATTCGGCAATTTTCTTGAATTGTGAAATGGTTGAAATAAAAGTAAGGGATTATTTGATGTTACGTCCCATATGTAGTATTATGTGGGATACATAACCATTGAAATGATATATTCTATTTTGTGATGCCACTAAGATAGTGTTTTAAAGACATCATCAAATCTTGGATTTGACGTCAGTTAAAATTCTTTGATTATATCTTTCATCACTTGCCTATAAGAATCAAAATAAAACATGATGTTATATGGGAGACAAGTGATAATGATATGTAGAAAATTATATTAAGATAATATATTTTATTACATGATTAGTTAATAAATTATATTCTTCCATATAACGTAATTAGTTATAAAATTGATTTAAATAATAAATATAACTAACACAATAATTTATATATATAATTTTACATTATCTCTTGAGAATCTTATATACAGTAAAGATAGATAATAGCTATTAGTGTGAGATATTTTTGAAACTCTACATATTTTAAGTAATAAAAATTAACTAATCAAATCATCGATGCTTAATTTTAGAGCATAATCATCTTAAGATGGTGTCACATTACTTGGAATGTTATGATAATATTAATAAGTTATACTATGATTATTAGTATAATTGGAAGGACCCCAGCCAATCTAAATTCAATTATTGGGGTTGACCCCAGCCACGCCTGCACCCTTATTGACCTTCTTCTTGACGATGGTTTCTTGCGATATTAGTCCATTTTTTGTTTTAAAAGAAAGAAAACTTAATATCAAAAGATGTCGCCACAGGACCTTACACAAGCCAAATAAATGCTACCTAAACTATACTAAGATTCGAGGTTCATTATAATGGGAAGAAGCCTCAGATTCCAGAGGGATCTAAGTTTTCAAAGTGTACTGTAGTAGAATATTTGGTGGGAATGCCTGTGCAGAAACCACATCTGAATAAAGTTTAAAGGGCATATATAAAAAAGAAAATGTATATATCAAAAAAGGGCATCAAAACAATGGGATTCAAGGGGAATAGGGTCTTTGACTTAGGCCCTAGCTAATCAATTATTAACGACTAACTAACCTATAAGACATACAAGTCGGGTAAATGCTAACATGAAATGAAATCCTTTGCTCTATTTTATGCTACATAAATATATATGGTATAATTTTAATTAAAAAATTTACTAGCTAAACAATGAAATTAAGTACTAATTATATCTATATATTTGTATAACAAGAAATATACTACAGAATTAAAATTCCATTCTATTTGAGTATGAAAGTTACAAATTCAATTATCTTAGTTTGAATTTTTTATTTGTGCATCAATGTAAATAATTAATAGGGTCAAAAAGTCTCAGTTTTTTTCAAAATAGAGTTCACCTTATTTATTGCTTTCGTCAATGACATCATATAAAGGAACTCAAATGCCATAAATTATCATAATGGTGACCTATCCTAGGATAATAGGAGTCCAAATGAAGGTCGTGTTTTAAATACATGTGAATGAAAGATATAAATGATCCTAGATTTCAGAAACAAGGGAAAAAGTCATCGAATTTTGGTAAAATATTTGAGTTAATGTTGTGTATCACTTTACCTTTAAGTTTAATCGCTACCAAAAATTTCAGGTTAGAAAAGAGTCCCACAGGAAGATGCCACAGCCAAAAAATCCTATAACAGCAATGAAGTTTAGAACAAAAAACAAAGTGTAAGAACATCTTCAATGTACGCTATTCCTGCCGTTAAATGCCAAATTTGGCGTGAAAATGTGCTACAATGCAACGCCAATCTTTGACGTTAAATTTGACGCACCTACAACGCTGCACCAAATTTGGTGCAGCGCCATCTTTTTTTTTCATTTTGTATTTATTATTTTAATATTTTAAAATTAATTATTTAATTAAATTGTTATATTCCTACATAAAAATTGGAAAATATATTTTAATGATTTAATATAAAATTAAAATAATTAATAATAATAATATGATTATTTTAATTTATTATTTATTGATTTATATAGCTAATATTTATAATAAATTTTTAAATTTGTAATAGATAACTGATTAAATAAAATAATTGTTATAATTGAAGTTAAAAGGAAGTAAAATATGAAGTAGATTAGTTGGAGATGAGCTTTGTGTCTGATAGAAATTGCACTATTTTGGTACAAAACATGTGCTAAAATGAAATTGTGTGTTGGAGATGACCTAAGACCATATAAAATAGTAGGATCCAATGGGTTTGATTTAAATAAAAATAAATAAATTTCATTAATATTGTTTCAAAAAACAGTTCTCTCAGGTGAACTCTTAATGCGCAATAATATCAACTCTCCTAGGCTAATACAGAGGAACGAACCTAGGGTAACCACGCTGTTCAAATTTAAAAAAAAATTAAGTAAAGGTTTGTTCTTGTAAAATTGTGAATTATATCACTAAAAATACAATGTATTACTGTTTTATCGAAATTGTTGATTCCAGTTTGTTTTTTCCTAGTAAAAGTGCCTTTTTCCGTATTAAATGGCAACAATTGAATAAAATTTATACTACAATGGATAAGAAGGTATATTTCTTATAATCTATATCATTCAGTAATATACATGATTAAATCATATAAACATTATGCTAAATACATGAACATAGTGAATCTAAAAGTTTTGTTTAGAGGATTAAAAACTAATAACATAAAAAATAGATGGAAAAAAGTTTTGAGGGGTCAATATTTTTAGGGTCCAATATAATTTTTAGAAGGTAAAATATGGGCGTCAAAATACAGTTCATAGGAATTTTTTTTAAGAATAATTTTTTTTAGGAAGAGCACTTAGGCACATGTATCAAAAAAAATATGATTTATGCTATATGAGATATTCCGTTCAATGTATTTGATTTCGGAGTAGAAAAAAAAAAAAAGAAAAAAAAATGGAATGCTTCAAAAAGATTAAGCCATCTAGAGTGTTGACAGCCATGTGGCTGCTTTAAGTAACCACTTGTCAACTGTACCACATATTTAAGCTGAACGTTCCCTCTCAATTTTTCACACATTACACCGTAGTACTAAACAAAAATCAAAGAAGAAAATAATCCAATATATAATATACGGGGAAATCGTTGCAGAGTGAAAAAATAAGATCAAGACAGTGTCAGAGCAGGTATTTAAGGTAAACCTGTAATATTCTTGCTCTGATTTCTTATGTTAATTAATGTACATTTTCAAGGAAAAAGCCCATCAAGGGAATGCGGATGGGTGAAAGGAGATGAAGGGCAGTTTTATATATTTCGGGTGAAATATAATGAATCAAAAAATTACCTATAAAATTTAAAATATATTCAACTAAGCCATCTCTGCTATAGGGGATACTTGATTTATTTTTTGAATCGCAAAGGGAGATGTTTTTAACTTGAGTTTGAGTCCATACCTCTTTCTTAATTAGAAAAGGTTTATGCAAAGCATTAAGTGTTGGCTGGAATGATTTCTTGTCTATTAATAGTTAATGTTTTACATGGGACAAGAATTGGCAACATAAAACAGCCGTGTGTCTACCAATGTTTTCTTGGTTTTTGCGTGCGGGATTCATGTGATATATTTTTTCCCTTTTTGTTACTATCCCCATGCTGCGGTTATCATTTGTTCATCATTCTAATGTGTACAAATAGGTCTCAATCTGGGACGTGACGGTACAGAAAGAAAGAACTTAAGCGTCACAATGAATATTCCAGTGTCAAATGAGAGAGCACACCTTGTGTTCCAGAAGGCAAAACCATTCCTAGCTGTAGTTTTCCTGCAAGCTGGATTGGCGGGGATGGATATCATCACCAAAGCTGCATTAAACGAAGGAATGAGCAATTATGTCTTCGTAGTTTATCGGCATGTCGTTGCCACCATTGTCATTGCCCCTTTCGCAATTGCTCTAGACAAGTTAAGCTCATTCACTTTATCCGTCTCACATTTTCGATTTCTTTCTGTGAATATGTGCATTGGCGAGCATAGACAATTTTCCCTCACAAATTTCAAAATTCCCATGTGATTTATGCATCTTTTAACTTTATGTAGTCATAATGTTTTATTGAATTCTAGCAAAATTTAAAGAGAATAGTATGTATTGTCCCACAGGAAAATAAGGCCGAAGATGACTACCTCTATATTTGCCAAAATCATGCTTCTCAGTTTTTTGGAGTAAGTTCCACTGAGTTTGAAGTACACTTGTTTTCTTCTCGTGTCATCTGCAATGCTCTTCATATTTAAATTTGAGATTAATAAATAACAGGCCAGTTATAGATCAAAATCTCTACTTCTTGGGAATGAAATACACGACAGCAACTTTTGCGGCTGCTATGGCAAATGTTCTTCCTGCCATTACATTCATCATGGCATACTTATTCAGGTGAATTTGGTCGTCCAATACGTAGCATGTTTTCCACAATTAATTAGTATGAAAAAAGGAAAAAACTTGGACTTTTATACACATAATGTAGTGGAAATTTGTCAAATGTACCTGTATAGGCTTGAGAAGATAAGATTAATGAGCATTCGAAGCCAAGCAAAGATAATAGGAACTCTAGCTACTGTTGCGGGAGCCATGATCATGACCCTGGTACAAGGACAAAATATTGGTCTGCCATGGACAAAAGAAGGAAGCAGCCATGCACATCAACATGGTCAAGTAAATCTTCAACATTCTATCAAGGGTGCCATCATGATCACAATTGGATGTTTCAGTTGGGCTTGCTTCATGATATTGCAGGTAAAGAACTATATACATGTTAATTGATATGGAAAATTAATGAACTGACTTGTGATTAAACCGTAAATTTTCCCATGTATTTCAAGGCAATTGTCTTGAAAACATACCCTGCTGAACTCTCTCTCACTGCTTGGATATGCCTGTTGGGAACTGTGGAGGGCGCGACAGTGGCACTGGTTATGGAGAAAGGTAAAACAGCAGCTTGGTCCATACATTGGGATACTAAGTTCCTCGCAGCTGTCTACACTGTAAGTAAAATCATGTTGAAATTTCGCACTCATGATATTCGACATTTAGACATAAAGAAAACAGTATCTATGGGGTAACTTAAAATTGAGTTTTGCAGGGTATATTCTGTTCAGGAATTGCTTATTACGTCCAAGGAGTGGTAATGAAAGAAAGAGGTCCTGTTTTTGTAACTGCATTCAGCCCGCTGAGCATGGTTATTGTTGCTTGCCTCAGCTCTTTCATCCTGTCAGAGCAAATGTACTTGGGAAGGTAAAACCTGAACTTTCCTCGGCTCAAGGCGTATTATCCCAATGTATGGATCTACCCCATGAGCACTACCACATGCGCTAGTCAAGAACATTTCCCTAACGACATGCTAAGACAAGCTCTTCAATAGAGCTCGCGCTAAACTATGAGCCTTTGTTCACTTTAAAGGCTATAGCTGCAGTTTAGGCTCCCTAAATTTAGTAACGGGGAATACATCGTGAAATTCTGGAAAATAATTTAGTGATTTCACTTATAAACTTCTGATTGTTTTATCATCGTAGTTATAGGCTACTGATTGTTTATTTTATTTTCGTTGAATTAACCAGTAAACCACCTATTAAATTATATACATAAATTATTTTAAAGTATATAAATCATAACACATTATTTCTTAGAGCGCTCCACTTCAACAAATTGGGTCATCTAATGCGTAGTTCTACAATTCCTGTGCATCTTAGTGCACATCGAGTCCCTAGCAACTATGCTAAATACATGCTCGGTCTTTTTGTGCAGGATCGTTGGTGCAATCGTCATAGTTATTGGCCTTTATTTCGTTGTGTGGGGTAAAAAGAAAGACTACGAGCCACGTTTGATTGCAGAACAGAACCTACCAATCAAGCAAAGTACAAATACAAATGAACATAGTGATGGGTGTCTGGAAGTTGTCACCACCAATCTGTCTGGAACGAGACAAACAAGTGAATAACGAAAGTTGGTGCGTGATTGTTACTAATTTTCGAAGAGAAATGTCAAACATTTGTAGTGTGATCCAGCATACAAATTGCGGAATTCTAAT
Source organism: Haberlea rhodopensis (assembly GCA_907163345.1). NCBI lineage: Eukaryota > Viridiplantae > Streptophyta > Magnoliopsida > Lamiales > Gesneriaceae > Haberlea > Haberlea rhodopensis. Next base: position 1,908,252 of record CAJQUN010000066.1, on the reverse strand, counting down.
GCTGATTAATCACTTCATGTGTGAAAAAATATGAACCCTAAAACAATGAAGAGAATCACTTTGTGAGTGTCTGCTCCGCCAGGATAGGAGTCGAAGATATCAAGCTAGAAGGAATCGCCCTCACCAAAAAAGAAATGAGCATTAGAACATGGAATTTTACATTTTCTTCTTGATCTGTTTGCATTCCAGTAATGTACCAGGGCTTAATTGTGTGAGTTAATTTCATAATTTCGCTAATTCTGATTAGAGTTTGCATGAAATTAAGTCGACATACTAATTCATGGCAGATAAATCCAATAAACCATTTATGCAATCTTAAATCATTGCAGTAGTCACTCCCAGGAACAACAAACACTAAACAATTAGAAAAACAGTACTATATGCGGGAAACTATGAAGATTCTGATTCAGCACTAGGAAAAACAACGATGCTAAAAACAGTAAGCGAACCAAAATCTCAAACAAACAGCTTAATAAAAACAAATTCCTACCAGTAATTAATAAATTCACTTCACTTTCCAATCATAGAGATGGAATCACGTAAAATTTAAAGGATGATGTTTACCTGTAAGAAGATCTGAAACCTGTACCACCAAAATTTCCGAGTACAATCAGAAGGAAAGTGTATTCATTCGTGAACATCACTGGCGGGAAACAATGCGGAGCGCTCTGGAAAAGTAGTATGATAGATACGCGACAAATAAGTTGAATTTGAGCTATTTGTTCTCTGATTACTTGGGCCTTAGAGGCCCAATAGCTTTTACTCTGATCAGAGTGTGACTATTTTAAGCTTGAAGTTTGGCTTTAAATTTAGGGAAAATTTCGGGACGATACCTTTAGGTAAAAGATTTTTCGGCCAAGTCACCCAAAAAAAATTCTTTCAACCTGGCCCAATTTTGTTCAAAATGACCAAAATAGTCTTCTGTCTTTCTTGGATAACCTCATTCAACCTCAAAACCCTAGTCTCAAACCCTCAGACCAGCCACTTGTCCGAACCACCAATGTCAGTCATCGGAAGTTGTAACTCCTTCCATGGCGTCAGAGCTGTGTGCACTGGTCGCAAAGAAACGAAAACAAAAAGGATTGTGTAAGAAGACAAAATCACCATCTTCTTCTATTTATCATCTATTTACCGATTGTGATGATTTGATTTTATATTTCTTATGAATTTCAATTTTATTGTAATGAGTGTTTGTAGAATTTTAATGTAAAACGTAAAATTATAATGCATTTGAGATGTTCGATCAATTGTTTGAATGAAAATTTTATATTTGTTATGTATTTCAATTTATTGTGATGACTGTGTGTAGATTTTTAATGTGAAAATCAAAACTATAATGTATTTGAGCTGTTTGATCAATTGTTTGAATGAAAATTTTGAGAATGTAATGATATTAAACCGTTGATGTATGTAAGTTACATGCATCGATAGACTCAGTGATGCATGTAACTTACATGCACCTTTAGACTTAGGTGTTGCTTTCTTATTTTAGTTTGCTATTTCACATCATGAGCCTTCTATGATGTCTGAAATTCCCAATTTACATCTTTCATATTGAAATCACATAATGAGCCTTCTATATGTACCGCTTGCATCTAGCGATGCATGTGGATTACATGCACCGATAGTACATGCACCACTAGGTGTTGCTTTTGTGTTTCTTGTTTCAGATAGATTCAGTGGTGAATGTGCCACTAAGTCTATCGTATTGCTCTGCTCCAGAAGCTTGACCACACAAAGTCTCCAATGCACTAGCCATTCTGTTTGAATAAACTTCAAGATTTATAACACTCATTTTGTCTGTTGAAGCAATCATGTTATTGAAATCCTCATTAAATCAAAAGTTAAGGTTTAAAAAAATTAATGAGGAAAAGGTGTTTCATATTCAAAATTGTACGAAAAAAGACTATTTTTTGGTTAAATACAATATAAATCTATCGGTGTATGTAATTTACATGAACCAATAGACTCAACGGTGCATGTAATTCACATGTATCGCCTTACTAAAATCTATCGATGCATGTAATTTACATACACCAATAGACGGTGATGCACTAATACACTATGTTTTTTATCTAATTACTAAATAACAATGACCAAAATATAAAAATGTGAATTAATTTTTCATTCTATAATTTTTACAATTGATCTCATAACAAAGTGAATACACAATATATTGTTTTAGAAAGTAAATTTTTATTATGGATAAGCATATATATGATAAATTATTAAATAATCTCATAACAAAAATTTTGTTGGGAAAACATTTCTAAGTTTTGGTAATCATAAATATCTACCGGATAAAGAGACATCTATCGGATGAAGAGACATCTACCAAGTGACGAGACATCTACCGCGTGAAGAAATATTTACTGGGTGAAGAGACATCTACCGGATGAAGAAATATCAACCGAATAAAGATATATCTACCGGATAAAAAGAAATCTACCGGGTAAAGAGACATCAACCTGATAAAGAGATATCTATCGTATAAAGAATCATCTGCCGATACAGAAGAGTGAAAGTCTACTATAACAAGAGTACCAGTAGATGATGAAATAAACATTAACCATCCATGCAACCGGCAGATGGACAGCGGATGAGAAGACAGTAGACCTATAAAGCAACAAGACAAAACAAGTACAACTCATTCTGACAAACGTACAATAGAGCGCCGCATCTCTATGATAACAGCGCCACAATTAGCGTCAGAATGAAAGAGCCGTTAATTAAAACAAAATTGGAAAGAAGACAAACAGAATTTGGAAGAAAACCAGTGAGCTGATTTCAAGCAGAACTTTCCAATTGAAGAAAAGTTGTCGTTAGATCAATGTGTCTATAAATACGTCGAACTAAAGAATGAAGTAGTTGCTAATCAATCCGCTACAAATCAAAGAAATAAAACAACTTCATTTTCAAGCAAAACATACAATGCTCTACTGAGATATTCTGAAGTTTTTCAAAAGCAGCAAAAAAACATTATTGTGATCTTGAATATCAAAGCCTACTGAGTCTGCTGCTCAAAGAACAGAAAAAGATTAATAGATTTGTAACTTTGTGTGAGTGTTGTAAACACATTGTAAACATTTATCAAAGTTGTGTTGCTAGGAGTTTGGCCAAGCTGTGTGAGTGCCTAAGAATGTTGTATACTGAAAAGTGTAAGCCAAAGTCTTCTAGTGTAACCTTCCTGCAAAGGAAGAAGGTGAGACGTAGAAGCGTTGTAATTCGAACTTCCAGAACAAATTCTGTGTCATTTACCTACTGCTTTCTATTATTCAGTTACCTTAGCTCACAAGTCCAGCAGACGTCTTCCGCACTATTACTAGTGTCTGTTGACTTGCAAATTATTGAGAAGCTACAACAATACCTAGCAGTCTGCTGTAACAAAAAAAAAATAGAGTCTAGTGTTTAATCAACACCCCTTCTAAACATTACTCCGATCCTAACAAGTGGTATCAGAGCAAGGTCTTCTCAATTCTGAGAAATACTAAGAACTAATGGCCTCATTCAGCAAGATTCCAATCTTTAAGAAAGACGAGTATGATGACTGGAGAATAAGGATGCAAGCACATTTGAGTGCTCAAGATGATGATATGTGGTTTGTCATCATTGACGGACAAATGAAGATCATGAAGATTAACACAGCTGCTGCCATTACCAGTGGTGAACCTCAGATAGTTGAAAAGGACAGAGCATCCTGGACAAATGAAGAAAATAAAAAGGCAAATCTGGACAATGTAGCTAAGGACATATTGTTCAAAACATTGGAAAAGAATATGTTTAATAAGATCAAGATGTGTCATACTGCTAAAGATATCTGGGAAAAGATTGCCAAGCTGTGTGAAGAAAATGACCAAACCAAAGAGAATAAGCTCTTTGTTGCTCTACAGAAATTTGAGAACATCAAAATGATGACCGGAGAAAATCTCAGCGAATATGATGAAAGAGTGATTGGAATCATCAATGAACTCAATAGTCTGAGTAAGGATCTATCGAACACAGAAGTCACCATAAGGTCATGAGGGGTCTTCCAAGAGAATGTGATGTGAAAACTGTAACACCCGTAGAGATTAAGAAATAGAATTTTCTAAGACTAAACGTAAATGTGGGGAAATTTTTAGAATTATTTTAAAAGATTTCATAAAATAGTTTGAACAAACAATGGTAAGAGTTAATTATTATATTAGATGGTAGTAGAAAAGATACTCTTTCTAAAATTAGTTTTCTTGATATGCATGAATTTATCCTTAAAATTCACATACACGTGTCTTCTTGTTATGAAATCAATTTATAACTTGTATTAGAAAAATGTCAGTCTTCGGTAAGTAAAAGATAAGAACTTCAGAAAATAAAAAAAGGGGGCTGAGAAAAACGAAGGAAAAGAGACGAAGTGTCAAAAGAAAAAAAAATATTTATGTGCGGCTCGGTCAATCTTTTATCGAATAAATTATATATTTGGAATGCTGGAGGTGAGTTCTATCTATTAATAAATAAAAAAATTGAATGTTATTGATAGTTTTGGTTTAGCCAGATTTCACAGGATTGGTAAAAACGATGTTGTATGAAATTATATTGAATTTTGAACATATTGATATGTTCGGTTTTAATTAATTTAGTTTTGAATTTGTAAAGAATTTCAGAAGTTCAGAAAACTGGGTTGTAAATTGATCTGAAATTTCTTAAATTCCTTCAAGAAATCATGTGGGAATAATCGACAATTCTTGGTATGTGTGATATAAAGCTGTGAAATTACAATTTGAAATTTAATTTGAGGAACAAGAAAGCATGAAAGATGAAGATGGGTTAAGAGTTCCCTGATTTAGTTGCTCTCGGTTTTGTGTAGTTTGGTGCGAAAATGTAAACGGTGATTTCCAATTCTATATCAACTGATATGTAGAAGTAAACTGATTGTAGAAGTAGCAAGTGTTCTTAGACTTTGGACAAAATTGTTTGATACAAAGAAGTAAGTAAATGTAAAAATCATTGAAGAAATAAAAATATGAAAATGTAACGTGAACTATGAAATATGAAATATGTAATTGAATCAGATTTGAAAACTTGCAGTCAAATAAAATTGTTGAGTAAAAGAAATTAGTCACTTAGTGATTTTTAGCAGGTTTAACGAGTTAAAACAATGGTTGTTGAGTATTGATTTTGGGAATATTGTATTTATTGACGGTTAGATAATTGCAGCAGAAGTCAGATGGGAAGTCGAATATTATAACCCTTTTATTCCACTATTCAGGTATGTTCTGTTTTAACGTGGATGATAAGTTATCTTTTGCGTAAACATGTTATCGAATATATTTATATAGGAAGAAAATATGAGATTAATTAATGGATTGTGATATAATGGTGATATAAATAATATTGTATATTTTATATTGATGTTGATGATTGAATTGATAGATGAAGTTAAATGATTGTGTGATTGGCACGAGCCATAGTTTGATGTGGGCAATGGATAACTATATGGTTTTGATATTATTGATGTGGTTGATGTGGATTGATGAGTCCATGATTTGGGCCAGTGGATGAAATTTCTGGTCCTGATATCATTTAAACGGTTGATGTGGACTGACGGGTCCTTGATTTATGCCAGTGGATGAAATTTCTGGTCTGGTTATTGTCAATGCATTGCGATGCATTTGACATAAAGAAACGATGAGACGGTATTATGCATTGCGATGCATTTGATATAAAAAAAATGATGCATTTAACATTGAAATGGTGAGATGACACAAGTGACATTGTACAATGCTTTATTGGATATTATGTTATTGTGATTTGTTTGACTGATAGGTCCAGCGTGGTGGAACATTATCAGATTAGCCGTTAAATGTTGAGTTAGTTGATGAGATGTTTACAATTGTTTAATTTGGTATGAACGTATTGGGCGTTAGCTCACCCTTTATGATTTTGTTTTTCAGGCGACATGGTAAATACTAGTGGACGGGGTCAGGGTTAGACTAACGACGAGATACAGGGTAGAACCCACTAGTTTCTAGTGTTTTACACTACTGGAAGCATATACTATTGTTGTTTAATATGTTTGAGAGGTTATATGTTTATGTTTATGTGATGTTGATCAGCATCTCGATCGGGTTTGTCAATTTTAAATTATGTTGGGAAGTATTTACTTTGGCGACAATGAACATGTCATCATTTTATTAGGATGGTGATGTTGGATTATGAGATTTATAGTCGAGATGTTTGTTTGTTGTTTAATTTTAAGTATATTCCGGCTCAAGTATATTTTATAAATCAATATGTGGTCAATTTTTTTTGTTTTAGAGGGTCCAGTTGTGTGACTAAAATTTCATATTCATTTTAGAACGAAATTTTTTAGCCGGAATACTATTAGTTGATTATTGATTGTAATTAGATTCAGTAATTGCGTGGTAATGAGAGGTTAACCCGAGGGGCCCTACAAAAACCATTGCCATGAGCGAATCCAAAGATTTAAACAAGATAGATCTACATGATCTATTTGCTGACTTAAAAGCATATGAGTTTGAGCTATGCATTGTTGGGATATCCCCTAAGACAACTCATTAGATGATTGTTTATGACATACAATGTATTATGGTTTTATTAATGGCAATTCATTATTATATATTATTCGAGTATCTGTGTAATATGAATTAATATATAAGTTAATGTCCTTAGAATAATATTGTATTGTTCTTAAAGATTGTCCCTAGTCAAGTATTATCATGAATCGGGATAATGATAATGCATTGAGACTACTATATTTTGATTGATGAATTGTTCATAGATATGAGATATCAAATCAACACATGGGTGCACGCTAGAGAACGATGTACTGGACAGACCCACCATGAGAATACTACATGGATAGTTATATGAACGTCATAAGAAATTCTCATAGTGATAATAATGTATGTAATCCTTACGACTTGAGATCACCAGAGATCCCAACATAAGGAGTCATGTATCTTGATATTGTCAAACGTTACCTGTAACAGGGTAAACTATAAAGACAATCATTGGATACACCACGAATTATGTAGAGGGATGTTGAGTGATCAAGAAAGAATTTGTCCCTCCTATATAACAGGAGAAGTGTTTGGGCCCTTGATCAAGTAAGACTAAAATGCATGGCCATGCTCGAATGAGTCGATATGTGATATCGAGCTTATTCGTTTATTCTAGTTCTACTTTGGGATCAAGAAATAAAAGATTGAATATACGAGTATGACTATTCCATGACTCGTGTTCAATCTAAACACATTGGACAAAGGGATTAAGTTACATGGTTAATATTATCAAAGTCTGTAGGTTATGTCGAGTCAATGACATTCTTGTAATTTGGGTAGCCTTGATGTGTTGCTAGATACCGCTCATTGCTTGTGACATAAAATTAGATTTTATGTCACTGCCAACATTGCAAGATCCTATCGGGTCGCACAAAAGATTAAATCAATAAAGGGAGATAAAATTCATTGGATGAATTAATTAATTTAGAAGAGTCTTAATTACAAATATTAGATATATGGATTTAATTAAGATATTGGGTTTGGGCCAATGAGGCTTTTTGAAAGCCTTTTAATTAAATCTAATACATAATATATAATATGATAACAAGGTTTTATTTAAGGGTTAATTATTCAAAACCTTATAGACACAAAAGACAACCTCTCGGCCGCCTCACTCTCACCCTACATCTTCACGCCGCCGCCGTGGAATAGTGGTGGTTTGAACGGCCGTCATTGAACGGTTTCGAACCGTGAGTCTTGTTTTTTGTTTAAGAACGAGTCTAGCAACTTGTTCTTGAACACCCTTTTCGATTTGATCGTGTGGATACCGTAGAGACAAAGGTGTAAATCTTTGTTCGTGACTCGTGGTGTTGCAACGAGAAATCTGCTTCAAACACGCTACAAATGTATGATTCTTATCAATCTCGATATGATTACTTTGTATAGGTCCATGGTAGGAATCCAGTTTTTATTTTTCGCTGCGTATTGCTTGATCGGATTCCTAACAGGCATTTGGGTTGAAGATGAACCCAGCACCAGTCAACCAGCTAAAGTCCTTGCTGCATCAGAGTCCGTGTCCACCACAAAGATGACTCCCGAACAAATATGCAATGATGCAATGGCTCTTTTTGTCAAGAAGTTTGGCAAATTCACGAAGAAAAATCAGAAGACTTATCAGTCCTATCCAAGGAAGCAGAATTTCAAAAACCGATCAGAAGAAAATGATCGTGTCTGCTTCAACTGCCTCAAACCAGGGCACTTTATTGCTGATTGTCCTAAGCCAAGAAGTATGATCAAAAGAGAGGATCAAAGGATTACAAAAAATCCAAAGAAAAGAGATCTTCCAGAAGAGATAGAGAACAGAAAGTACTTGTCGCAAAAAAAAAAACAAAAGCAAATGGGCTGATTCAGGATCAGAATCAGAGGAATCTTCAAGCTCGTCTAGTGAGAGTGAAGATGAAGGAGTCCACTGTCTCATGGCCAATAATGACAGTGAGGTAACTGATTCCAATCTTTCTGAATTTTCACACAATAACTCACTAACGCATTACAGGATATGATAAATGAGTATGAAATGTTGTATGAGTCCTTCGAGGAGTATAAGACTGAACATTTAAACTCTATCGAACAGCAGGATAGTAAACTTGATTGTGAACAATCAAGGGAGCTGGAATGCTTAAAGGAGAAAGTAAGTCTGATCGAGAAAGAAAGGGACGAAGCTATGTGTACAAACCAAAAACTCATCCAATTGATTCGCACATGGAACACATCAGATTACCAGAAAAGATGAAATGCTTGAGTCGATAAGGCTTGCTGGTGATCTTACCGGTATAGGCTATATCAACAGTGACTGTAACTCATCTAGTACTAAATCTCAGCTGCGTCTGGAAAAGAACAAGGTTCAAATAATGAACTTTGTTAGATCCAGTACAGTATATGAACCAAGTGAATTGGGTAAGGAACTTGTTAAGCCAACACTAACTAAGGAGTGGGCATCACACAAAGGTATTGGTTACGTTGAGCTAATAGAGAAAGCTAGACCCGTACAAAAGTTCAAAAATGGACATAAACCCACTGGTCAAGTAACTCGAGAGGTGAAACTTAACTGGTACTATAATTGTATGCCTGTCCAGAAGAGATATATGCTTCCCAACAATAACCAAAAACCAAAACAACATGCATACACTCATTATTGCACACAACATCATAGAACACCATTACCATTAACTAAACACACATTTTAGGACACACACCGACCCAAACGATTAAGGGTTATCCAAGTGTGGGTCCCAAAAGGACTAATCCTGTCTGGACCCAAGTAGGATTGGGTACCAATAAATTCATCGCTTTAATTGCAAAATCTAGGATCCAGCAGGTTCGGAGCTCATAGTGGTTTCTGGACAGTGGATGTTCTAGACACATGACAGGGAATGCTTGTCTATTGTCCAAACTGGTAGATACCACCGGACCAAGAATAACTTTTGGTGACAAAGCGAAAGGTAGAACAGTGGGTAAGGGTAAGATTATCCACGGTAACATTGTTATTAAAGATATACTGTTAGTTGAAAATCTATGCTATAACCTGATCAACATTAGTCAGCTTTGCGACAATGGTTATTCTGTAGAATTCAACCAGTACACATGCACAATCAAGTCCATAGATGGTAATACACTACTTTTAGGTAAAAGGCATGACAACACTTATAAAATTGACTGGAACTTTGATCATCCCGCCTCACCTATTTGCTTTGATGCCTTAAATAGTTCCAAAAACTGGCTTTGGCACAAGCGGTTGAGTCACTTAAACTTTAAAACAATTGCCAGTCCGCGTAAGCTTGATTTAGTTGATGGACTGCCTCATATAGAGTTATCAAAAAGATAAGATCTGTTCAGCATGCCAGCGTGGTAAGAAAATCAGATCAACCTTTAAGTACAAATGGAGTAAATCTTCTTCTTGGTGCTAGAGTTGCTGCACATTGATCTTTTCGGTCCTATACCAGTAAGGAGTCTAGGGGGAATGAAGTATACCCTTGTGCTAATAGACGATTACTCTCGTTTTACATGGGTCTTGTTTCTAAGTGAAAAGGATCATGCTACTCCAAAGCTGATGAAACTACTGAAAAGACTACAAAATGAGAAATCGCGTGGGATAGATAGAATTCGCAGTGATAAGGATACCGAGTTTACCAATCAAACACTCGAATCATATCTAGATGACCTTGGCATTAAACACGAATACTCTGTTGCTAGAACTCCACGGCAAAATGGAGTTGCTGAGCGTAGGAACAGCACTTTGAAAGAAGCTGCACGAACTATGCTTGCAGAATCAGAGATTTTGGGCAGAAGCAGTTAATACAGCTTGTTATATGCAGAATGGATCTATGATTAATAAGCGAGCAAATAAAATACCTTGTGAGATCAGGAATGATAGTAAGCCAAATATTTCTTATTTCCATATATTTGGTTGCAAATGTTTTATTCACAACAATGGAAAGACTCATCTAACTGCGTTTGATGCTAAATCTGATGCTGGAATATTTTTTTGTTACTCTGCTGTTAGTAAGGCGTTCAGAGTATTTAACAATAGAACACTTACCGTAGAAGAATCTTTTCATGTAAAATTCGATGAATCTGCTGATAGCACTGTATCTGAACTGCAAATAAATAATCTAAGTAATCGATTAGAAAATACTCATATTGATGATAATCATGATGATGAGTTGAATTACAGAAGTATGGTCGACAACATTTTAGAACTAGAAGTCCCGGAAGCACAAGCAGAGGTACCTGCTGATCCACAAGCGCAGAATCCTGCTGACGAGGACACTACTATGCACACCCCTACTGCTGTAGATAGAGCAAACGTCAATGATGAATCAATTCAATCTTCTGATTTACCTACTCACACTCACACCAACGAAGAAACAAATCCTCTTGGACTCCGCTCCGGTGGAAGAAGGATCATCCACCCCGAGCAAGTCATAGGTAACCATACTGCTCCTTTACGCACCAGAGGACAGATAATTAATGAATTTCTTCACTCTGCATTCATCTCTCATTTAGAACCAAAGAAGACAGATGAAGCTATATTACGCCCAAGCTGGGTAGAAGCTATGCAGAAAGAATTTAATCAATTTGAGAGGAACAAAGTATGGTTCTTAGTACCACGACCACCGCAATAACATTGTTATAGGTACCAAATGGGTATTTACAAATAAATTGGATGAGAATGGTATTGTTATCATAAATAAAGCAAGACTAGTTGCACAGGGATACAGATAGGAAGAAGGCATCGACTTCGATTAAACTTTTGCGCCTGTAGCCCGATTAGAAGCTATTCACATATTTCTTGCATTTGCTGCCTTTAAGCACTTTAAAGTCTATAAGATGGACGTTAATAGTGCTTTTCTTAACGATAAACTCCATGAAGAAGTTTATGTTGAACAGCCTCCTGGATTTGAAAGCCATCAACAGTCTTTCTCTGTTTATAAAATGAACAAAGCTTTGTATGGTTTAAAACAAGCTCCCCGAGCATGGTATGAAACTCTGTCAAAATATTTGACTGAGCATGACTTTACTATTGGCTCGGTGGACAAGACTTATTTTAAATTCACAAAGGGTGACCATACTCTATTAATTCAGATTTATGTTGATGATATTATTTTAGGCAGTACTAATTCAAAACTTTGTGAAAGATTTTCTAAAATCATGCAGGATCAGTTTGAGATGAGCATGATGTGAGAGCTATCATTCTTCTTAGGATTGCAAGTCAAGCAGTCCAGTGAGGGAATCCTGATAAATCAGTCAAAGTATATCAAAGAAACTGCTCAAGAAATATGGGAGGTGCACCAGTTCAGCAGCCGCTACTTCTGTGAGTTCATATGCCAAATTTGACTTAGATGAAGCAGGCGTACCAGTCGAAATAACAATGTATCGCTGTTTATTATTGGATCTCTATTATATTTGACAGCCAGCAGACCTGACATAATGTTTATTGTATGTATGTGTGCTCGTTTCCAATCTAATCCTAAGCAATCACATTTCACTGCTACGAAAAGAATTCTCAAGTATCTAAAAGGCACTGAGAATGTTGATATCTGGTATCCAAAGGATTCAACGTTTAATTTAGTTGGATATTCAGATGCTGATTATGCAGGATGCAAGATTGATAGGAAAAGTACCAGTGGATATTGTCAATTCCTAGGGGATAGACTGATTTCATGGGGTTGCAAAAAGCAGACATTCATCGTAACGTCTATTGCATAGGCAGAATACCTTGCTGCTGGAAGCTGCTGTGCACAACTGCTATGTTTCAACAGCAATTAAGAGATTATGGAATTGAATCCACTGAGACATCGATTTTTTGTGACAATACATCTGCCATAGCTATCATGTACAATCCAGTTCTTCATTCTCGGACCAAGCATATTGATATTCGACATCACTTCATCCGAGATCACGTAATGAAGAAAGAGATTCACCTGGAATACATATCCACCGAACAACAAGCAGCATAAATCTTCACAAAACCCCTACCGAACTCTAAGTTCTCCTACTTTCGCAATATATCTGTTTTAATTGATATAGCTAAATGATCTTATTAACTTATTTTTTCTGTATGATAAATTCATAGGGAATTATGTTTTAGTTATTGCATGAATTTAGGGGGAATCTTAATTCATGGGGAAGTTGTGTGACTTTCGAAGGTTTACTATTGCTCAGCTGTTAAGACAATTGTCTACTGGTAGATGCTACTTTACCAGTAGACTCTACATACCAGTGAACATTACCATTGATGCTTTGCCCATAATACCCTTCGTTAATTAGTTACCAATTGGAACGTCGGAATTCAAATCTTTATTTTGTATTAATGATAAAATTTCGATCCCGCTCAAATCGCGTCCGTTTCCATTTTATTTCAAATTTTCTTTGGTTAGATGAACGACACGTGTCAATGTGTCCCCTCATCTATAGTACGACGTTATATCTCCCTTCTTTAACCTCCATTACCATTTTTACTTCTCACTTTTACCATTTCAAAAGTTACTGCGCTAACACCTTGTCAAAGAAATTCTCTTTCAGATAACTAACTCCTCAGCATTTCTCCACTCACGATGTCGAAGACCAGCCAACCTAGTTTTTTTACAAACGTCGTTCATGTGGACTTCAACTCCGTCTACACCATCACCGATGCGGAGATGAAGGGTATATTCGAATACTTGGACAACTCCGAGCTACTAGTCATGCTGAGCCTTGCACCTACACTCTATCGAGAAACTCTTCAAGAGTTTTATGCCACTGCGAGGGTGGTCGATAACTCAGTGGTATCCTCCATTGCTGGCCAATATGTCACGATTACTCAGGAGGATTTTGCAACTCAACTGAGTTTTCCTACTACTGGACTCACTGACTTCTCTACCATATCAGTCGCTGTACGAGACGAAATGTGTACAGTGCTCTCAGGATCCGACGCTCGTCTAAAGCGTCCACCATTCAAAAAGATTTTGATGAAGAATCACTTCCGACAGCTTGCCGATATTATAACCAAGGGGCTTCTATGCAAACCTGGATCATTTGACGTTATCACCCCCGAAAAATTCGAGGTAATGTGTGCTATCAAAAAAGGAATGGACATCAACTGGTCGGTTGTACTATTTCAAATTTTGCTTGATTTAGTTACCGCGGCAAAGGGTCACTCTAGATTCGCTCTTCCACTGAGTCGGATCCTTGAAAGCAAAAACGTCCCAGTGGGAGCTCTTTACACTCTCCATCCAGCTCGGCTTATAAATGCCAAATATTTGCAAATTAGCGAAAGCAACTCAGTGAAGCAAGTGGAACGTCAAAGTCGGAACCACGAAAAGGAGAAATACTCAGGTGGTGAGTGATTCTGAGCAATCTACCTCAGAATCTCTGAGTCATCACCGCCTCCCCCCCCCAAAGAAGCCCAGGACCCAGAGGGGGCCGTTCGATTGACGTCAGGCAAACAATATTCTATATTATTGTTTTTTTCTTTTCCTTTGCCTCCTTCGATTAGGCTCGGGGAAGGTCTTCTTCCTCGTCTTGAAAGCGCAATTCAGTGCCCCGATAAGTAGGAGAACTGAAGTCACCCATTAGGGCGTGATCTTGTATGAAAATTGTAGTGGCAGGTTCGATGGGGTAAATGCATTAAAAAGGGACAAATTTTAGCAGATGGTGCTGCTACGGTTGGTAAGGCAACGATTTTGGTCCAGCTATTCGGAGGTTTGAATCCTTCCGTCCCCGACTGTTTCCAAGAAGCAAGTACCTACTGCTGCTGCTGCTGAAAGTCCAGCAGAGGTAGTCAATACTGATCATGATATCAGTCCTGAAATTGTTTCAACTGTAGGTTGAAGTTGCAGCACCTTTGGCCACTGTTCCTGCCATACCAGCATCTACCGATGTCAACCCCACCGACCTCTCATTGAGTTCTTGATGAGGGGCATGTTCGCTTACCCTAAGACTCAGACAGCCAAAGATAGGCTGTAGTTATTGCTACCCTCCATCTACTCCTGCTGGCAGAGGCAAAGCTATCCACATCAGTGGCAACTAATATCAATCTGGTCATTGTAGAAGTGGAAGCCCAGATGCAACCGCGAATGGAAATATTTGACAGATGGGTGAAAGCTCGTCTGAAGATCAGATTTAATGACTTTCAAGCAAGGCTTGATGAGAATCTTGTTCTTAACTACCTTCAGATCCCAGACGTGGAACAAGGTCTGAAACTAAGGGAAGTCTTCAGGATGATGCACTATGTCAGTGGACTCCAAGCTCTCGTCCAGTCTTGTCTTTAGGAGTTCAAGTCTGATTTAGGTACAACCAACCATGAACATGGCCGTGCTCAACTCCTTGGGACCTAAGCTTTCTATGGCTGAGCAGACATTGCATGATCTCAAAGTCCTAATGGGATTGCACTCATGTTATGTCCAACTGGCAGTCGCTCCAATCGCTTCCACTGATAGGAGCCTTGTTGTTATCACCCCAGCAGAGGTCTCCACGGAAATCTCCACCTCTACCACCTTATTACCTGCACCCACTACCACAACGGACCACACTACTGTATTAGATCAACATCCTCCATTAATGGACATTGATTCCACTACTATAGATACAGTAATCCAAACAGTGGTTACACAAGTCAATCTCACTTCAGAGGATGTTGCCCCCACTGAGTCCTCACTTCCATCCCCAACCACTCTAGCCATAACACCTCATTCTTCTTCACCAGCCCAAGCCACAAGTCTCATTGAATCCCCCCTTGTTGTTCCCTTAATCGAACCATTAACCACTGTCCCTTCTCCCTCAGCAACCTCCAAAGCATCCCACCTATCCAAACCCACTGCCCTATACTATAGAGATATCTGCTGGGTCGAAAGTAACATACTGTCCAAGTGCAAACATACCATCCTCTGCTACGGATGATCCAACCGGTGTCCCTCCGCCGAAGTATCTACTAGAGTTGCTCCATCGACTGATCCGACTGTGGTTTATGTATCTGCTGATGTAACGATACCTACTGATGGTGATGACCAAGCTGGTCTCTTCTCGCTTGTTCAACCTCTAGCCAGTGATCCAACTGAGGACTTCTTTGACTTTTATGATCCTGGTAATGATGAGGAAGCACCTTCCAGTGTTGTTGATCAGCTAGCTCAGTTGTCCGGTGTTATTTCTGTTCTGGCTGGTGAAGTCGCCAAACTCAAACATGAAGAGCGAGACGCCGCTAGTCATGAAATTGGTAATCTACGGCGTCACACTGATTCTCAGTTCAGGCATATCTACAGCGATGTTAATCACCTGTCCGACAACGTTACAAGTCTTCAGAAGTTTGTCACCAATGCCTTTTCCGACTCCTTCGCTAAGTTGGGGCAAGCCCAACTTCAACTCAATCAGCAGAATGAGTCTCTTCATGCTGCCACTTCACTGGAGATCGGAGGGAAAATTGATGACATTCATCGTTCTCTGAGGAGTTGGCCTCTATGCAAGCATCTTTTGCATCTCAGTTGCAAGATTTGAGCAACAGTCTGCTTACGGTCACTCGCACTATCAGACGGCTACCAGAACCGGTCAGACATCATCAGTCACGAGGAAGGGAATCAGTCCCAGAAAGACTCCCCTCTGCTGGCACAAGCGAACTAAGTCAGCCGCGACATTCATTCCAGCCAGTCCACGACGAACACCCTCTGACATTACTTCCTCACCCCTTGACTACTCCAAGCATTGGTTGGGGCGACCTCTGTAAAGTTTTATTTGTCTCCTTATGTTACTTTATTTAGTTTCAAAAAAAAAATCATGCCTTCCCGATATGTCTTATCTGAATCACTTTAAGATTGACATGACTCATCACATGGCCATTTGTTATTTTTTGCATATAAATAGCATGCTCACTTTCTCACCACCATATCATTGCAACATGCTTATCTTAAAATCTCACTTAATGTTCTTGCATATTCTCTGCAATTTTGAATCATGGGTTCATTACTTATCTAAATCAATCATACATGGGTTAATTACGTATCTAACCCATCTCTGCTAGTTCCGGCTTCTTCTCCCAGTTCTGGTGTTCACCACCAGCCTGGAATTTGGAAAGCAGATGCATGTGTACTGATGACAAAAATGGGGAAGACAGCGACTATGATGATGAACATAAGATTACTTTGAAGATAACGTAGTTTATTTTCTAGGTTTTCTTTTGAATTAATTTCTATGTATGCACTTTTTCTCCCCCTCCATTTGTCAACAACTCTGAAACTTGTCAGCTCGGATCATTCCATACTGACAATGTTTCTCAAGTTGTATTTACCCACTTGAATGAATTGTAGACATAGGCTTATTGTAAGAATTGTAAAATGTATTCAGAATTCATTTTAAATAAAAATGATATTCTTACCACTCGTAATCTGCTTATTTATCTTACAACACTTGCTACTCTCCACTCCATGTTTCTAAGTCTTAACATGTATCTGTTGTTCCCTGATCAAGCATGAGTCTCCACAGCTAAGTTTTGTCATCACCAAAAAGGGGGAAATTGTTGGGAAAACATTTCTAAGTATTGGTAATCACAAATATCTACCGGATAAAGAGACATCTACCGAATGAAGAGACATCTACCACGTGAAGAAATATCTACTGGGTGAAGAGACAACTACCGAGTGAAGAGACATCTACCGGGTGAAGAAATATCAACCGAATAAAGAGATATCTACCGGATAAAAAGACATCTACCGGGTGAAGAGACATCAACCTGATAAAGAGATATCTACCGTATAAAGAATCATCTACTGTATACAAAAGAGTGAAAGTCTACTATAACAAGAGTACCAGTATATGATGAAATAAACATTAACCATCCATGCAACCGGCAGATGGACAACAGAGGATAAGACAGTGGACGTATAAAGCAACAAGACAAAACACGTACAACACATTCTGACAAACGTACAACAGAGCGCCGCATCTCTATTATAACAGTGTCACCATTAGCGTCAGAATGAGAGCCGTTAATTAACAAAATTGGAAAGAAAACAAGCAGAATTTGGAAGAAAATCAAGGAGCTGATCAAGCATAACTTTCCAATTGAAGAAAAGTTGTTGTTAGATCAATGTGTCTATAAATATGTCGAAGTAAAGAATGAAGTAGTTGTTAATCCATCCGCTACAAATCAAAAACAACTTCATTTTCAAGCAAAACATACAACGATCTACTGAGATATTCTGGAGTTTTGCAAGAGCAGCAAATCAGCATTATTGTGATCTTGAAGATCAAAGCCTACTGAGTCTGCTGCTCAAAGAATAGAAAAAGATTAATAGATTTATAACTCTGTGTGAGTGTTGTAAACACACTGTAAACATTTATCAAAGTTGTGTTGCTAGGAGTTTAATCCAAGCTGTGTGAGTGCCTAAGAAGATTACTAAAAAGTGTAAGCCAAAGTCTTCTAGTGTAACATTCCTGCAAAGGAAGAAGAGAAGACGTAGAAGCGTTGTGCTTCGAACTTCCAGAACAAATTCTGTGTCATTTACTTACTGCTTTCTATTATTCAGTTACCTTAGCTCACAAGTCCAGAAGACGTCTTCCGCACTATTACTTGTGAGGGCCTGGTCCTAATCAGATGTTTAATTAACACGCGATTGTTATATTAACGTAAACAGCGGAAGATTTAGTTAAAAACTTTATCAAAGTGACCCTCAAAATTTTTCGCATTTTGTTTCTAAAACATTTCCGAATAGTGAAAATATTTATTTCCAGTTTTACATCTAACATGATATTAATCGCATAAGCATTACATATAATTTCTCAGTAAAGTAATACTTAAAAATACAGATACTCAGGGCATACCCCGGTAATTTAAAACATAAGTAAAAATACTAAACAACTACTGGGACTCAAAACATAAATCGTATACCTGAGCTCGCTCTCAAGGAGCTCTGATATTTATCGATGCTTCATCTCGAGCATTCACAGTACGTCCACCTGCAATACCTGTCATGTCCATCCAACAAAGACATGACAGCCCCCGCGAATGGGGTCAGAACACCAGTACGAGAAACAGATAAAATCACAGTGTATGACAAATAATCATGCGATGCATGCCGTGCATGAATGCAAATGCATATGAAGGGTATCAAATCTCGAATATCCATATCTCAGGAGTCCAAAGGAAGATCATCAATCACTCATCAGTGCTCGAGCAGGATGTGACACGCTCCGCGCTCCGATCTATCTCTCAGTCGAGCCATTGGCGGTCCATCATCCTCGTGTCTGGGCGACGTCGGCAGGCTCGTCGCTACGGCATCACTCAGCTCACTCTCACTCCTGCCGAGCCAACGGCTGCCCATCATCCCCAGACACGCATCACAGATACCAAAGAAAAGATATAGGTACCAAGAAACGAATCGATAGGCTCAACATGACATGCTCAATGTCCATGCGTGTCAATGCATCATGCAATATCATAATCTCATGTGATGCACCTCAAATCTCATGTCATCATATATCATGCAGTCAATGTACCATGTAATTCACATACTGCAGATCAACTTATCACATAGTCACATAAGGAACAAGTAATGACAAGTAAATCATACCCGGGAATATCACATGTCTTTGCCAGACATTGTGATAAAACCCGTTTCTACGTACCTCAAACCGTTAGCTAATTACCAAGTGATCCTCGACTCAATCTCAGGATTAATAAACCTGGCCATAACAGTTCCAAATACAACATAATGTCACATACTAGCCTTAAACATATCAAATAAAACTCAAACTTAGACCCAAAACCAATTCTCTAAATTTCAGCCTGCGCAATCGTAGAGATCGGCTCATAACTTTTCCGATACTTAATAAAATCACATGCGTCCAATTTATTTTCAAATATAACTCAAAAATGAACATTTCATCAGTTCAACTCATCTTCAATTTCGTTCATAGCCTAGGTAAAATGGCCAAGAACAATCTGCTAGAAAAACAGGACAATTCACCAAATTCCAGCCTGACCCATTTTTGTATAAAACTCATAATAAATTTATATGACGTCGTAAAATCACGAAAACGCAATGTACTACAGTTCATATTTGAAGTTCAAAAGCTAGTTCGCTCATCTAGAGGCACATGCAAAACAAAGTATGGCAGTTTTAAAAATACTTATACACTCTGTTTTGATAGAGTGAGCAGTTCTAGGAAAAAGTACATATCTTGCACAAATAAACTCCAAATCATGTGAGGCCAGTTTCTAATGCGATATAACTCAACGTTTTACAACTTTTATTCAGACACCAAGGTCAGAATCGTAGCAAATTTCGCCCAGATTTACCAAGAACACACTGCATGTGCAACCCGCCTACATGCATGTTCCAGATTGTGCACCTTGTGGTAAAAACATCATAACTCATTCATTTTAAGTCCAAATCGTCTCAAATTTTAACCACAGGACGAAAACACATATATATACAACTTTTATGTGAATACCAACATCAAATTCGGAAACCAATTTACCCAGAAACTCGAAGAACAGAACATAAATGAACTCGCACGCACTAAATTTCCAGATTTCATACATATTGGTAAAATGACCATAACTTTATCATCGAAACTCCAAATTAGTCGAATTTACTGTCAAATCGAAGGTATTCCAACAAGCTACAACTTGTATTTGAACCCCAACCTCAAATTCGAAACTTAACTAAACCCAAAATTCGAAATGACAGATATATGCATGCTGAAATCTGTTGCACACTTTTTGACAGCAAGTTATCTCTACATTTCTCATGCCAAGACTCATAAATTTCGATCCTTAAACAACACCAAGGTATATAAAACTCAATAAAAGTGTTATACCTTGACTCCTCTTGAAGATTTGATGAACAAACCATCAACCTAGCTCAAACGAAGCTTTCACTTCTCCAATTTGTTCCAAATTAGAAAATTCTTGATGGGTTCCTCTTCCCTAGCCTTGTAGCTTCTAAATCCTTAATTGCATGTAACATGCACTAAAGATTTCACAAGAATTTGGTAGGAAAAAGAGGCTGGAAATTCGAAATGCCTAGAGAGAAGGAGGAGAATTTCTTTGATGGGAATGAAGAGAGAGAAATGGGTGGAAATTTGAGACAAAATCTGAAATGCATGGGTTTAGGCGTGAGCTTCTTATCACATTTGGCAATATTTTTAATTCATTTGATGTATTGTGGAATCCATGTGTCAATACATCACTATCTTGCAAGATTAAAGCCCCAAAATCATGTATTAAACATGAGTTAAATTAAATAATGGCATGCGTTTTCCAAGTGCCATGTGATCATGCACATGCTCGTGCACTAAAACATGTTCCACTAGTTGGTTGACTCAATGTAGTCCAAAATTCCTTATTTCAAATTCTATACTTTTAATTATCCGGGTTTGCTTAATCATCGTTAATCCGGATTAATTAGCATCGGGGCCTTACATTTCTTCCCCTCTTAAAAAGATTTCGTCCTCGAAATCGCTATACTGAGTATAACTCAATAAATCACAACATATGAGTGTCTCAATCTCATTCATAGATACATAAGGATCATCATGTATCAATGGCAACTGTTGTGGTCGTCTCAACGATCTACCACTTAATCAAATTCTCTATGATTCCAAAATGTTCAAAATATCGAGGCAACATCAAACCTCACTTAAGGAATCATATTGATCATCGCAAATGTAATATCTTCATATTTACCTGATTCTCAACTCGATAGTCTAACGATATATTTCTCTTTGGCGTAGCAAATCTACTCACCTCAAGCAAAATTTCAATGTTTTCGCAGAAATTTTTATCGTTCCTGGCATTTTTCTCAAAAATCTTAAGTTATGCCAAAATTCCTTATCAATTTATTATCATCATATCAGCGTTCGGTAATTCTGGCTCTACAAAACCTGGACCGATGCCATCCCAAAAGTTGTCTAAAACTTAAATTATAGAAAAATTCTACTGGTGAATAATGATTTCTGTCAATTCCCACTAAATCACCACTATTAATCGAGACATGACTTCCAAGATCTGGATATTTTCTCAGTTGATCCATCTGTATGGGTATGCTAAGCAATACTCATTGCTAACTTAGTATCCATTACATTCTGAAAATAGTTTCGAATTCTGATATTATCATCGGATCTCAATCAGATACATTTATTACAGAAACTCACTGTAACTAAACCACATTATCCATATCTTAAACATGTCGTCTTCTCATAGACATATAGACTATCACATGAAATCAATATCTTGTATTGAATAGTCAATCAATTTCGATTCAACTTGTTTCACAATCTCTGTTTGTAATATTTGAGCTATAAAACTCAAAACTAGAAATCCCAAATTTATTGTGGTACTTACAAATCCTGTAATATCCCACTAGGTCTCATATTTTTATCTTGACCTGCTGACATGCCAAACAATTTGCCACAAAAGTTCCAAAATTTCTTTCTTTATACAATCTCATCATAAAATAGGATCTCGAGAATGATACATCTCATCATTCCCAGAATAACACTATGTTCTCTATAGTGTGCTTTCTGTTGTAATACGTCTTTCAAATCAGTAAAATTCGATGATATATACTGATATTTCATTCGCAACCACCACTAAATGGCATACTAAATTTACTTGGTTGATAAGACAGAACCAATTTCTTCAATCAATATCTGTATGGGTCTGTCCTTCGAGTCCTTCCGATCGTCAAAATCAGAGGTTATCAAACTGCAAAGCAAACATCGATGCTACCATTGCACTTGCACTTTTAGGTTCAGTGCATCTGCTACTAGTTTCATTTTCCTTGATTTATATTGACTATCAAAGTCAAATTCTTTAATAAATCCAGTCATCGCTTATATCTCAAGAATATGCAATTATCTTTTCATGATACATTAGAACATATCTTAAAATCTTTGACATATGTCTTTGCACAACTACATATCTCCCTGAACCAGTTAAACCAAAACAACATTGGGGTTGTAGTCAATTTCAGCTTCAGTTATGAAAACTGCTTTCTCATTCATCTGACCAAACGAATATCAAATTTCTTCTTGGTCAATTAGCTCATAAGACATGCTATCCTAGAATATCCTTCCGTAAAAGCCTGTAGTATCTGTCAAAATTCATAAAACTTTTCATCTTGAGTACAATGATTGGTCTTGGCCAAATTAGTACTATCTTTACTTTACTGGAATCAATAGGTATCTGGTGAGATGATATCACCTATCCCAATACAACACTTGATTCAACCAAGATTTACATTTCACTAACTTGGTACACCCTTTGAGCTTCACGAAGCATCTGAAAAATCAATTACATGTGTTCTGTGTGGTTCCTTCCGGATCTCTTATACACTAGTATACCACTGATGAATATGATTACACTTCCGCCCAAAAGTTACGAAATATGTTATTCATCAAATTCATATAACTCTACTGGTATGGTTGTCAGACCACACGGCATTTCCAAAATTCAAGATGTCTATATCGCCTAGAGAACATTTTCTCTTCTGACTCAAACTGATGGTAACCAGAGTAAAAATTGTTCTTCTTATACATTAAAGTTCCTTACAACTTGATCAGTTACTTTTCGATATTAGGCAGTGGGTATTTATTCTTGACAATAGCCCGATTCAACTACCTTTAATCGATACACATCTTCATCAAATTCATTTTTCTTCTTCACGAACAATACTGATGTTTCCTCAAGTGACATAAGTACCAGTATTGAGGAGATTCTGCAACTATTCTTTTGTATCTGTCAACTCTGTTGATGACATTCCATACAGTGCTTTTTGCTATCAAATCTATTCCTTGTCATCAACGAATAGTTAAAATCGATTTCCTTCTTTAGTGGAGATTCTATTATTTCCTCAGGAAAATCTCGGTAAGTTTTCTTACCTCTATAATATCAGTCAACCTCGACTCTTTTTTATAAGCATCAACTGCTTATTATCAATTATCCCTCATTTTCCAAGTATTTCAACCATAATATTTTCATAGCTGATACTATCAGTATCTTAGCTTGCTACTCGTGATGATAAACATTTCATTTGTATCCACAAGACGGTTAAAAATTCATTATACCTTGAAATCAACTTACGATATCTTCAAAATTTATCAGAGTATCCATGCCCTTGATACAATCAAAACCATATTTCGACAACATCATTTAATTCAAATCCACAACACTATCAAATCTGTAGTTCACTATTACAAGTGTGGATAGTATAATTTTCACTGCTAGTGTATTTTCTCAATCATCATTATCAATGCACATTTGATGCAATATATGAAACCAATGATTTTATCTCAAATCAAACTCGTTCAGCGTGATCAAATACACAACATGTATCTGTGATCACTAGCATATCTATCATTGCCGAAATCAAAATGGTTCTATATCCTGGAGACATCTCAATCCCATTGTCAAGGTATACTCTCTGGTCTACAGGTAATTTACTGCTGCTGAAACTGAGTGGTCGTAAAGAATAACCACCATGATATCTACCCCTAGCTCAGGGTATTTGTTGTTATGGATTGTTGTTATGGCTGCATCTATTCCTGAGCACTTCATGGACATGCTCTGACTGGCCACAATCGATATCAGTTACTATTATTCTTTCAAATAGATCAGTAAATATTTACATCCACAGTGACCTAAAAAAATTTGGTATTCTACAATCTCATAGTACCTCTAGAACTACTAGAGCTGGATAAATTTGAGTGATACTTCTGAAACTTTTCCAGGATTACTTGGATTATCGCAATGATAGTCACTTCATTAATCTTTAATCCAGTTCTAGTTACTTCGCACCACCTTGGTGTCTTATTCCTTAGTCAAAATCTAATCTCTTCACTATTGAATAGGTATTGAGATTAAGCAGATATTTCCATTTCTCAAGTCCACGATAATCAATTATCATTTTCCATGTCATCAATACCATTACTCTAGATAGTCTCATCTAAAAGAGTTCATAGTGAAGTTTTTATTCATAGTTCGGACAGAAAAACTGGAACTAAATCACGACAGTCCCCTAAACCAAGTCCTCATTCAAACCAATTCTCGTTGTTTCTCACAACAATTACACTCCATTCTTCAGTTGAAATATTGCTAGTTTCAATATTCTCAAGTTCTATATTATCATCTTGGCGTACACAGGTTTTGACGTAAACTCATACGGATAACCTTGGTCTTTCAGACTTAAATTCCCGATGTCAATCGACAAAAAGTGTTTTAAATAATTCTAGTGGCATCCACTAATCATAAGGATTAAATCCCAAAGTGATAAATACAATTTCCAATAATGGACACATTATCACTAAATTATAGTGCAATTAACAGTTTATAGTGTCTACAGATTCGATAGTAGCTCGTAAAGTCTATATCACAGCTACCTATCCAAACACTAACTGTTCATCATAATTCATACATCTCAAGTCATAGATGTTATCATCATTCATTCTACATCATCATCCTATCAGCAACTATCAGTGCTAACAGATAAAATTCTCAAAATTATATGCAACTCAGCATAATATATGCAACTCAGCATTCAAATTCCCTACATTATATGCAACTCAGCATATTCAAATATTCAGAGATATGACCACTAATTATCCCTGCTTAATAATCCATTACATGTATAAAAATTCATTATCGAACATGTAAATATAGCAGGCAAGAGCATATAAATCAGATAGTCAGACACATGCACAAACAATTCATTTGTGACTATTCTCAGTGTCCTAACTCTAGTTCGAGCATATCCCAGATTATGCTATGATACCAACTGTGAGGGTCTGGTCCTAATCAGATGTTTAATTAACACGCGATTGTTATATTAACGTAAACAGCGGAAGATTTAGTTAAAAACTTTATCAAAGTGACCCTCAAAATTTTTCGCATTTTGTTTCTAAAACATTTCCGAATAGTGAAAATATTTATTTCCAGTTTTACATCTAACATGATATTCATCGCATAAGCATTACATATAATTTCTCAGTAAAATAATACTTAAAAATACAGATACTCAGGGCATACCCCGGTAATTTAAAACATAAGTAAAAATACTAAACAACTACTGGGACTCAAAACATAAATCGTATACCTGAGCTCGCTCTCAAGGAGCTCTGGTATTTATCGATGCTTCATCTCGAGCATCCACAATACGTCCACCTGCAATACCTGTCATGTCTTTGTTGGATGGACATGACAGGTATTGCAGGTGGACGTACTGTGGATGCTCGAGATGAAGCATCGATAAATACCAGAGCTCCTTGAGAGCGAGCTCAGGTATACGATTTATGTTTTGAGTCCCAGTAGTTGTTTAGTATTTTTACTTATGTTTTAAATTACCGGGGTATGCCCTGAGTATCTGTATTTTTAAGTATTACTTTACTGAGAAATTATATGTAATGCTTATGCGATGAATATCATGTTAGATGTAAAACTGGAAATAAATATTTTCACTATTCGGAAATATTTTAGAAACAAAATGCGAAAAATTTTGAGGGTCACTTTGATAAAGTTTTTAACTAAATCTTCCGCTGTTTACGTTAATATAACAATCGCGTGTTAATTAAACATCTGATTAGGACCAGGCCCTCACATTACTAGTGTCTGTTGACTTGTAAATTATTGAGAAGCTGCAACATTACCTAACAGTCTGCTGTAGCAAAAAGAAATTGAGTCTAGAGTTTATTCAACCCCCTTCTAAACACTACTCCGATCCTAACAAATATATTATTTTGCAAATGATAATGTATTACACATACATGTCTTAATGTTTAAGTGTTATCTGTAGGGGTGCACATTCTGTATATTCGGTTATCGACCGAACCGAATAGACCAAAACCAAAATAATCGAAATATTTTGGAGAAAACCGAACCGACCAATTATAAATCTAAACTGAATTAACCGAACCGAATAAATTATCGGTTAATTAGGTTATCGATCGAATTAAATGATATTTTATTCGGTTAAACGGTTATCGGTTATGTATATAACCGAATTGCCCGAATTTTGGCTCATCACTTCCAGTGCACTTTTTCAGCATAGTTTCATTTGATTTTGCAAGAATCCTTTCATAAAATTGGTTCAGGAAACCATGCAAGTCTATGCAAATAATATTTGTTCAGGACCTTTAGCAAACAAGATTAATTAATACATCTTTGTAATAAAACTCAATCAAACAACAAGTCATATAACTATAGCATGATAGAAAGCTTGCTGGTGAGAACTTAATTGCTATTGCAATGTGATTTCAGTTTACTGGACAACTCAGAAAGCATAACACACATAAAATCTAAAACACCTCACTTTGTCCAGTACAATCAATTCGAGAAAACAAGTAGGTGACAAACCTGCAAAAATCAAATGAAAGTCTGTCATTATCAACTATATGTACTTCTAGATCAGATAAAATATGTTAACATACCGTTGGTACCAATGTAGATCAATTATCCCTCGTTGTTGAAGAAGAAGAATCCAATACAAATTTTGCAAAATCCAAAAAAAAGATGACAATTATGTAAAATAAATTAGTATTTTACAATGGTAATGAAAAAACTATATACATATCTTTATAACAAAAACTTACAAGTTTCAAGATTCTCAACATCCTCTAAAATATCTGTACCATTGATTGGTATTAGGCATGAACGAAGCCAATTTTGCGTACAAATAAGGCTTTCTACAATCATATGAGTCAATCAAGACTCGACCACTAGTACTGAAAGCAGATTCAGAAGCAACTGTTTATATTGGAATGACCAACACATCACGAGCAATTTGAGCGAGTACGGGAAATCCGTGACAATTTGCTTCCACCATCCCAAAATATATAAAGAATCAGAATACTCCTCAACAATTTCATTGAATTAAATTTTCATTCTATAATTTTTACAATTGATCTCATAACAAAGTGAATACACAATATATTATTTTAGAAAGTAAATTTTTATTATGGATGAACATATAATAGAGGATAAATTATTAAATAATCTCATAACAAAAGTATATTATTTTGCAAAAGATAATCTATTACACATACGTGCCTAGAGCGATCAAATCGGGCTTTAAAATCTCTGGGGTTTCGAGAGCTAAGAACGACGCCACAACTGGTGCTAGGGTAACATTGAATTGGGTGCCTTCACTGCCGAAACTATGTTTGCTATAATCCCCAACTTGATGAGTAATCTTGTTGGTAAGTGACCAAATATTTGACCAAATAATCAATTGTGTACTTATGAATTGTCATTTTCTTTTATACAAGTGAAAGTTTAAAGTTGTTGATGTCCCAGTTTGATGGTATAAGATTATGATACATTAATTATGTTTGTTTTTCGTATTGTGAGAGCATATTTTGAGTTTCAGTTTTAGTATATGATTTCGATATTTCTAATTTTAAGATGATGGTGAATATTATTTTCGTTCACATGATTTTAGATTTTTATTATTTTATGTTGTTCTCTCATTTTATTTAGTTTTACTTATGCTTTATGTGCTAATTGTAATTTATTTCCATTTGACTTGCACAAGGAGCGAAAGAACGAAATGTGCTATGTGATGTTAGAATTTGCACTGATCTATATCTATTTTTTGATCCTGGTTCATTTTTTAATGAATCGCTCATTGGAAAGTGAGAAGCGAATCTATTGTTTTTTTTACGGAATAAAGCGCTCATTCGGCTATTCCGATTCATTATTTTGAGTGTTTTCAGCCGCGCGACTCATTTTTCCAATCTTTTTTTATGGCGCCTTAGCTGTTTTTCCTATGACTTATTGTGAAGGGTCACCTGTTTACGAAGGAGTCCCCGTCCTTTATAAAGAGATAGAGGGGACTCCAGCCCAAACCAACTATTTCCCGACCCTTTTACAAATACCTCACTCGATCTCTAAACCGACAACCATAGCGCAACAGCTCTTACCCGAACCGCGTGGTTTTTATATTATTTGTGTTGTTGCGGTTTATCAATTTAGCAATCCACATGTAGTGTATTGAGTGATTTTTTATAGCTACCCACCCAAATCCACCATACACCCATACTATTGAGACAAAAATCCTATAAAAACAGCACAAAATAAAATCCAAAAAAACATTTTATGGAGAAGAAGTAAAACATCCAAAAATATGAAAGGAAGCTAAATATTCATAGTACTTGACTCATATGAAACAAAAAAACAAAAAAATCATAACTAAGGAAAGTGTTGAAAACAATGAGAAAACCCCCCTCAATCTTGTTGGAACTGATGAAAGCATCGTCACTTCCGGGAATACTCTCTGGAAGCAAGAAATTCAATGGAAATGAATTTAAACGCTCCAACTTTTGGTCCAAAACCAGTAGACATCCCTTTTTGAGATCCGCTTGGATTTCTTTTTGTCCGGAGATTAAGACGCCATTATAGAAATAAGGGTTTAACGATTCAAATTTTAATGCATTCTACATCCTTTTCTTTTCTTTTCTTTGGTAGTAAGAGAATGATTTGATCTATTTTTTTTTTTTTGAATTAAGGGGTGTTATCTTTTGTAATTTCCAGCATAAACAAATGTATAACATAAACCAGAAGCGTTATAATCCAAAGTTAAAGGGAAAAAAAAAAAGCGTTATAACCCAGCGTGTTGTTATTTGTGGAAAAAGAGGGAATGGGTAGGGGTGAGCATGATAGGATGGCGCACGGTGGTGGTAGCGTGGTGTGGCGCACTTTAGCATCAGCACCAGTACTCCCACCTCATTCTACCTCATCATTCCAACCCCCACCACCACCAACCACCCCACCTAGATGCTATCGTGCTCCTCATGACTATTACACCCATCCCCACCCACTACCACTAGTCCCCCACCCACATCCACTTCCTTTTTACCACATTTATTCGTTCTTATCCCGTGCACCATCCCCCGGTCTGATCTTCTCCCACACGAAAAAAGACTCGATTTTATCACTCCTCCGCCTTGCTAATTTGCGCTTCCGCCGCGAACCAGTCTCGATCTATCATCTCCATACACCATGTCATCCACGTCAACCGCCGTCGAAGCTGCCGGAGAAACGGTCTTGGTAGCTGATACGGCCGTGAAGGCTCCCCGGAAATTCCCACCTCCATGCTGGACCCAAGACGAAACCTTGGTTCTGATCGATGCCTACCGCGAGAGATGGTACGCCCTCCGCCGAGGTTACCTCCGCACGGCGGACTGGGATGCAGTGTCGGAAACCGTAGCAAACCGCTACCCGGATGTCTCGCCGGCGAAGACCTCCGCGCAGTGCCGCCACAAGATGGAGAAGCTCCGCCAGCGCTACCGTGCAGAAAAGCAACGCTCGGTCACCTATCCTTATCCCGCCGGACGCTTCTTTTCTTCTTGGTTTTTCTTCGATTACATGGAATCTATGGAGAACGGAACCACCCCTCCGGCGGAGGTTCAGAAGCCGGAGAATTCCGGTGATGGGCCTGGCCCAAATCCTTATCCCGATCAGAATTCATTGAAGTTGAAGCTTAAATCCAAGAATACTGCCGATTCGAGTCCCGATTTTGGATTTTACAGCGGTGTCAAACCGAATAGATTCAATCCAGACACCAAAGTTTCCAATTATTATCCTCCATACCTGGAAGAGGAGGACATGCCTCCCGATGAAAATCTTGTAAAATTCCGATCAAGAAAGGTAATGAATGGAATCCCAATTTCGGGCAAATTTTTTCCCAAAAACGTAGATTACGGCAGCGGGTTTCATCAAGAGACGCTTCCACCGGGATTAAGAGGCAAAACGATTGAGAAAAATTTAAATGAAGAACTTTGGGGCAATAGCTTTGTTGCTCCAAGTTACAGTGCTGCTGCCATGAATGGGTTGAAGAGGAAAAGAGGTGCGATGGAGGAGATGGTGGAGTCGATTAATTTCTTGGGGGAAGGATACATGAAAATGGAGCGGGCAAAGATGGAGATGGCCCGGGAAATGGAAGGTATTCGAAGGGAGATGGAGATGAAGAGGAATGAAATGATTCTGGAATCACAGAAAAAGATAGTGGACGCATTTGTTAAAGGGTTGTTTGAGATGAAAAAGATGAAGAAAATGAAGTATGGTGATGCAGATACAGATGAGAAATCTCATTGAATGAATTTAGTTTTTAGGTGCAAATCGTTTCTTGTGACCTAGAATATTGATGCATCTGCGATTTGGTTGCAAAGCTGAAGTTTTTACTTAAGTTCGGTGTAGAAGTATACCAGAGGTAGGAGGGAGGTCCCTTTGACACTGCCATCGCACTCCTTGAAGCAGCAACAATACAAGCGGAGTAGACAGTGTGTGTATTTGTTGGGCAGTTCTTGTTGTTTATATTTGATTGTTGTTTCTGCTTCGAATATGTAACGGAATGAGATTATTAAATAATGGGCTGTTCTGTATGGATTCTTGGAGTATTGGGAACATCTGAAAAGTAAAATAATCAGTTTCTAATTGACGAATGTAAACAAGTCGATCTCATGAACTTTCATGAGTTCCAACTCGACGAAAAATCGAGCTTGAATACATATTCACGAGCAAAAAAATCTTCTAGCCTTCCATTACGAGGGTGAGCCGGTGTCAATTAGACTTGATGGCTGTAGCATGTAGGCCTCCAAGGTATCTCTCATAACCTTGATTTATCAAACAAGAATTGAGATATGTTGTTTTTCAACCATTCTTTTTACCCTAACTTTTGTAATTTGTGGGCAAATATTACCAAGGGAGAGTATGGTTCACAGGCCCATGATGTATGTCCAGTGTAGAATAAAAAATGAACGAGTGGCAAGAAAAACTTCGAACATAGAAGTTTGGTACCAGCAAATTAAAGAAAAATGTAATTGCAAACCGAACTGGATGAAGGCTGTTAGATTCAAATGTAAATTTATCGTATCAAGACTCTTGAAATCGAAGTTCTACAGTAAAAATGGCGAAGGAAGTATATTAAGAGTACAGAAAACAAAGTAGGAGCAATGCTTTCCCAGCTAACAACATAACCCTTGTTCTCTTTACCGTAGACTCGACAAAATGGAACATAATCACAACGACATACATCACATATCATCCACAATTAATTAACGGCCCCATAAGATAACCCGAAAGAAGAATCGGAAATACTTGCTTCATCATCTAAAAATTCAGGCCACATGACAGTTGACCATGAAGGATTGCAAATTTGCAACTTATATGGGAGCTGATCCATTAAAACTACTTCGGCTGGGCCGGTCATATATACATGGTAGACGTTGTTGTCATCTTCTCGCCACTCAATGTCCCAACTGTCCTCCAGGAAAATCAAGCCTACAGCTCTATTTAGTAGAAAACAAAACGAGGAACATCAGAAAAAAACGTGGTTGCCGTCAAGTGTTCATTCTTAAAAAGAATTAAGATTCGATCTCTGATGCACAAGTTGGGATGCCGAAAATCATCTCATGATAATCCAAATTAATGAACCCTGTAAGAGAGTAGTTTCAAACTCACTCTCCCATCACGACGCTCAAGAACTGTGGCGACAACTACAGCACAAGCTTCGGTGCCACAGGCAAGAGTTGCGCCTACAAACAACAGTGAAGAACAAAAAAAAACTAACTTCACGATTGAAAGGATAAAAGGGTACTAGCATGTCGGAAGACTGATATGTAAAGTCGAAGCTTCTCAATTTGTAATTGAAAAGCTTGAATCAGTGCCTGAATCAGTTACAATGACAAGTATAAATATAAAGGGTACAAAGAAAAAAGAACCTGCTCCACATTCCCAAACACTCATTTTAAGCTGACTTGGTGAGAAGATTTGAACAAATTCCGTAATATGACAGGGAAAAGTATCACATCCATGGTTCGCAAAAACGATCGTGGAACGGGAATGATAGCTGTCTCGTTGAAGTTCCATGCTAAACAATAACCGCGAACTTTCCACGAAATATCAATGGAACTGGAACAGCAGCATCCACAAACCATGATCACAACCTAGCGACACATGCATGTAACAGTTCTAAAATCAGAGACAAGGACATATTCTCTGGCTTGTTTTATTCTCTCAGAACAGATGAAACATGGCCTGCCATGTACAAGCCTACCAGGAATCCATGTGATATAGTCATCCATGCTCATACATATGTTAAATTGAGCGAGTATACGGGCTAATGACGGAAAAACGGGAAATGATCTCTGCTAGTAGTGGCAAATTCACTTCACTGTACCTGTGTTTGTTACATCTTATTATGTTCAAAATTTGGGGCGATTTGTGCTAAAATGAGTTCATCGACTCGTAAATCCTGAACCATTGACAGGAACAAGGGAGCCCCAGGAAACAGTTAGACATCACTGACAATATGATCACGAGAGGACTTTTCAAGGAGATAGTGATAATTTACTGCGATACGCAAAACATAGCATACACGGACCACGGGTGGGTAAACAGTCCATTTTGAATACAAAAATGTGTAAACTATCTATTTTCAAACCAGAAAGGTACGATCTCCCTATTTGGAAAACCACTTTGGAAAACCACAGGGAATGTAAAACAGTTAGACATCACTGATTTTTATTCGGAGGTAAATTGGTAGGTACCTCTGATGCCTTCAGGATTGGAACTCCCATATCAACCCTGACCTGAAATTTTTAA
Source organism: Haberlea rhodopensis (assembly GCA_907163345.1). Taxonomy (NCBI): domain Eukaryota; kingdom Viridiplantae; phylum Streptophyta; class Magnoliopsida; order Lamiales; family Gesneriaceae; genus Haberlea; species Haberlea rhodopensis. The sequence goes on along the minus strand of CAJQUN010000066.1, from coordinate 1,875,129 downwards.
CAAATGCTATATAAACTAATCAAAATAGTGATGCCAACAATCAATAAAACATGATAGGTTTTAGTTTTACGAATAAAATGAAAATTTCAGAAAATACCTTTCCCTCTTCTTGAATTTCTGGAACAATCAAACCAGCACCAGTATGCACAGTGAAGCTACAAGACCAAAAAGTAAATTCGTGTACTATTTCAAATCCAAATGCATGAGCTTTTGGTTAAAAAGTGGACAGAAATTGTAAGAGTATTGCCTATGATCATTGATAAAATCATAAGTACGAAAAGATTAGATACAACAGTTCATTACAATTCTTCTAAATCGAAGAGGAGGGGGAACAGATAGGTTTTGTATATAAATGTGTTGGAGGATTGCATCTCAAAAAACAATTATGTAACCAAGATTTACTCTGGGCTATGTCTCATTATGTATACAGAGACAGAGAGAGGTATGACTGAATAAAAACAATAAAGGAAGTCTACGTCTTAGAAACTATGTAAATTTCTATATACAGCATGGAATTTATTGATATAAAGACAGATATCATATGAAAAACGACTTAAAAATCTTAGATATCATTTGACACCAGCATAATAAATTAGAGACAATAAATGAGGAGGAAAGGAAGTTTATTTGCAAATGAAAATTTTTATGACAAAAAAAAAGGGGTTCACAAACCTCTGTTTCCCATGTAGATTTTCAAGTTCTGCTATCAATCTGACAAAACATCGAACTTCATCACCACACATCTGACAACAAAACATGTCATGAGGATGTTTTCCTTGAACAATGATAAGGATGATCTGCATAGGAAAAGATGAAACAAACGATTTTCTACGGACGTAACGGACGAATGGAATCGGACATCTATCATACTTGTTTCAACAAAAGAAGCTTTATGACATGAAAAGTTAAACTAATGCACTCTTGTTTGATATTCCCTTGTCTTCAGGTGTTAAGCTGACAAAAAGTCCTCCATGCACCTTCCATTCTTTAGTCGGAGAGTTTTGAAGGTAATGAATCCATACATATCTCATCTTCTTTTACCATTAAACCATATAGATTTCTTTAGTCTGGAGACACTTATATACTGTTCCTAAAGCAGCAGAATCAAAACAAAGCAGCAATGGAAAAGAATATTTTGAGTCAAATGGTAATTACCTCTGGTTCACTACCATCAGAATTAAAGATCCTCATGGTATAATAAGTTCCATTGATTCCGGGCATTACGAATATCACCCCATCAGCAGCTCCAACGCCAAAGTTTATGCCCCACAATATCACTGCTGGCTCAGGCGTGATTTTGGGCTCTATCATATCCCGACTATCTACCTATTGAATACGCTCTCACGATTACATGGCTCGCAATATCGATCGCGGAATGGATCCAAGCTTAAAATGGATGTGTAACTATAATGGTTGTTGGATATTTTTTTTCAAATTTTTTTAATTAAAAATTTGTACAAATTATTTTATTAAAAAAAAACTCTACTACAATAATCCCGATTGTTCGGCGAAATGCCAGTGGGACTAGAACAACAATCTCCACGGCCGTGTCGCCGAATACGAACATGAACGATTAGAAACATTACCAACAACTCGCAAGAACTACACACATTACCAAATGTATGTGGAGCACACGTCCAAAATAATAAATGAAAGTTGATCTTAAAACATATATTAACAACTCAGCAAGAGCTGCATGAATTATCGGTTTTTCTGCGTGGCTCAAAAGATATAAACAACACTACGCAGTTCTCTGTGTAGCTCAATTAAATATAAACAAAAATCATGCAAATTCCCCTTAATGGATATACATTAATATTTCATTTAATCATACAAAGGAAGAAAAAAATAAAAGGTCTCGAATCATATTTTATTTCAGTTACTTCAGAAAATTCTGTTTTGCACTCATCTTCGGGGCAAGTCCAGTTATGATCCTCTATTAAGAATTCCCTTAACAACAAATTAAAATCATAAAATTTTGATCCAAATTTTCTACCAGCCAAAAAGTTTTCATATTTAACAGTCTTTTTTTTAAAATATTACTATCTAATTAAATCCAAATCACTCATCGAAAAGCAGCCTTAGATTTTTTTTAAAAAAAACTGTTTTAGGAGGGGATGACTCGAATCCAAGACCTCTTAAATTGAGAAATAGATGACAACCACTATGGTAAGGCCTTGTTGTTGAAAGGCAGCCTTAGATTATAATCATTTCAATTTTTATTTAAACCAATTCAATAATCCAAATTTTAAAAATTATTTTGATTCAATTTTATGCAATTTTTGTTCATTTCATTTAGTACAGAAAATAAATGGGTTGATACAATATAAAAATTAAATTTAAATAAAATCAGTTATCGAAGCTAATCTTATATTTGAATCCTGAATAATCTATTTCTCCAATTCTCCTTGAAGATTTGGTTGTCATGAAAGATAAAAGATGCACACACCGGATAAAACATATAGATATAACTATCAAATACCCACTAAAGCATAAACCTTATATATAAAATTAGCGTATATTTGGAGCAAGTATTGGCCTGTCATCTAGAATTTATTATTTGCCTTACTATAAAAGTAAATTGTTTTTTCTTTTTGTTTTTTTTTTCTTATTCATTTTTTATTTTAATTTTAGAATAGCGGGGATGTGGGAGGATTCGAACCCGATATTTCTTACATTGATAAATATATGACGACCACGATAACAAAGTTTATAATTGTTTCGATAAAGAAATTAAAATCTTAAAATATTCATAAATTGTTTTCAACACTTGATCATCATTAAATAATCCTAAATCAAAAGCAATATTAAAAGGAGTTGCCATATCTGATTCTCCAACGGCCAAAAAGAAAACAATATTTGGTTCTGCATTTAAATTCACATAATTCAAAGTGCCCAATCCATTGAACAAACAAAAACACAAAACTTGGGTAAGACTTCGGAGGTTGTTTAGATAATCCCAATTTTGTTGGCGATGTCCAAAGCATCGCAGTCAGGAGTCAACCTGACGTATGCCTTCTTGGTTCCGTCCGGCCTGAAACAAATGAAAAAACAATCATGAGATATACAATGCAAGAAGACGGTTTACTCGTTTACACAAGCCAAGGGATAAGTAGCGGTCGTGTACAAGATAAGCTTCAATGAGAATCATCAGGTAAGTTATAATCCCAACAGAAACCAAGGCATGATATGATGGTCGTGGAAAAAAAAAGGACCTTCATAGTTTTTTATCCTGCAAGGATCAATAAATTCGATGATCAATGCAGCGATCATGAACCATCTTCCCTTAAAGAAATCAAAACATTAGATCAATATGGGACCCCGTGACTTTTATCATCCAAGGATTGTCTATCCACAAAATAACTTAGATGATTAGTGTGTAGCAATCATGAACTGTCATTCCCTAAAGCATTGAAAAGACGATTACCAATTGATTTCATAATTAAGTAAATTTAGTCATAAGAACAGACTTTACATGGGTTGGTTTTGGTGTACTTTATCTTAGTCTGCTTATTTTTGAAAACTTCATAGCAAGAAATATGTCAGTAATAATGGAATGACCTACGAAAAAATTCTTGTCAATGGCAGGCAACCACAAGGATTACAACTTCAGATCCATCCGATACATTATGAGACAATCACGGAACAAGCAAAAGGGCATTTATTATCCAATTAGCAGTTACATGAAAAACTGCATAAAATGAAGCTAACAGCAAGATTAATCAAATGATTAAATACCTGATAAGCGTGTTGACTTTCTTGGTCTGAATGTCATACATTTTCTTGACTGCATCCTTGATCTTTTTCTTGTCAGCACGAATGTCAACAATGAAAACAAGAGTGTTATTGTCTTCAATTTTCTTCATCGCAGACTCAGTGGTGAGTGGATATTTCAGAATCTGGTAATGGTCAAGCTTGTTACGGGGAGGGGCACTAATGCGAGGATATTTGGGATTCCTGTCCTTCTTCAATGTCCTTGGTCGATGAAATGTAACTTTTGTGCGTATCTTTTTGGACTTCTTCTTAAAGGTTGTTGAACCTGATTTTACAGCCTTTGAAGTCTTCAAGGCCTGAGCCTTTGGGTCTGGCTTTTTCGCTGAATCAGCTGCAAATAAATGTAAAGGCTAAACTATTGACAAAGAAAAAGACATCCTCAACATTCTATGAAAATTATATCAAATTTCTCAAGCCACAGACGTCATCAAACTGATGTGGCATCAGTATTTTTTTCCATTGCTAGTATCGCACAGGAACAGGAGTTGAATATTGGTCTCAGGACTCAATTAAGGTGAACGCCTGACAGGCAAATGCACAATTTCCACTTGGAGTTTTTCAAAATAGCTTAGCAGATAAGCTAGCAGTCAATGTTAAATACCAAGGTCTTAGTTCTTAAAAACCAACTTCATGGGATTCCTCAACCAAATGTTAATTTCTCAATAGTCATTGCAACTATCGATAACTAATACAAACTGATAAACTGTAGCGTGAACTAGGCATGCATCAAACATCTGAGACAAGCATGTAAAAAATCTACTAGCTCAGCAATTTCCAAAACTTAGAATGCATTTGATACTACTAAATACCAACATCAACCAATTTAAACAAATCTCAAATGCTAAAGCATATCATCGTAAATAATCCTGATAAATGCGTCTTATCCCCACCATCTCGCAAATTCCAAGATTTATTATCATTTTTTTGCCTGGTTTTGGTCAATATAGCGAACTCAAAAAATGAAACTAACAATGAATAATTATCAAACACTCATTCATGAAATCTAATAAACACGTACCTTTAGCGGGAGCCATCGAAAACAGAAGCAACCTTAAACCCTAATGACGCCTTACCTGCAAAATCAATCAATCGATAACCGAGCATTAGTAAATCAGCGTTAGGTTGCCGGCGTAACGCAGAAATATTCAAAAGACGCGTGCAAACGAGAGGAATACCTGAACGAGAGAACTGCGGTTCTAGGGTTTCTGGAGGCGGAGTGTGTTGTATCGAGGACTTTATACCAAAGACAGTCACGACCTTCCCACGTGACCTCCCTCCCAATTCCCAATATGATCGTTTTCTCGGGTTTTTTAACTTTTTATTCGAAAAAAAAAATTATTTAACAAAATAATCGTTTTTTTTATTATTATGAAAGTAACCTAAGTCGCCACGTCAGATGACGACTTCATTTGAAGTCGCCATCTGACATGGCGACTTCTACAAAAATTATTAAAAAAATATAATTTTTCCGATGTCGTCATGTCAGATGGCGACTTTACTTAAAGTCGCCATCTGACATGGCGACTTCCGTAAGAATTCTTAAAAAAAATATTATTTTTCCGATGTCGCCATCGGTAAAGTCGCCATCTGACATGGCGACTTCCATAAAAATTCTTAAAAAAAATATTATTTTCTGATGTCGCCATCCGACATGGCGACATCTTTTTAAAAATAATTTTTTTTAATGTCGCCATGTAGGATGGCGACATTATCAAAAAATTATTTGTTTCGCCGGTGTCGGTATATAACGACATAAGTTATTTTTGTTTTTAAATATTGTCGCCATCTGAGATGGCGACAATTAAAAAAAATATTTTTTTATTTAATGTCGCCATTTTAGATGGTGACAATAAACAATTACTTTGTCTATAAAACTGAACAAAATGTTACTCATTTTGAAATATAAAGCAAAATCTCTTCGGCTTTTGAATATTCAAATTCTCTTCAGAATTCGTGAAAATTCAAATTCTCTTCAGAATTCGTGAATATTTTCTCTGCAGGTATGTTGTTATACAAATAATTAAATTTAATAATATTATATATACTGTACTAATTTATAAAATTTGTGTTTATTTTTTAAAGTATGTCAATTAAAATTTTGTTGTATTGGGGAGGCGATTTATTACAAGATTCAGAATATGTTAGATATGATCGTGGTCCGTCGAAAGGCATGACAATATCTCGCACTATTAATTATTTGCAGTTAGTGAACGACGTATATGATATTACTGGCATCGACCGTAACCAGTTCATTCTGAAAATATATTGTAAATATATATTTAGTGATTTTTCTAGGATAAAACAAACAATTTTTCCCGTTGACAGTGATTACAATTTAGCATGGGTATTGGATTCTGAACAAAATTATAGTTGTTTGGAGATGTATATGCAAACAGAACGGAGAGATTATGATTTTGTTACAGAAATGCCAACAAGTGGTAGTGGTCCATTTGTAATAGATACAGAAAGACCAACTACCTCTAGGATTCAAGATGATGCTCCTATAGTTGCTGACAATATTATTCCAGAGCCACTAGCAGATAGTTTTGTGGATTTTGGAGATGATATTCAGACTGAACCGGAGGGAATTCCATCTGAGGATGAGTCTGATGGCGATGAGGTTGATATTGAAGAAGTGCCAGTTAATGTACCAGACACAACCACAACAAATACTCATGTCCTTTATCCAACAATTCCATTCTTCTCAATGACACATCCCTAAGTATTTGGAGACTCATTAGACATTCCAACAGGTAGATGTGGGAGTTATTACGACTACTCCAAAGGGGATATCCATCTAGATATGGTTTTCAAAAATAAAGCTCATTTGCAGGAAGCTGTAAAAGATTACTCTGTACGTGTTGCGAAACGGGAGTACCGCGTTGTCAAGAGTACAAAAACATTGTGGAAAGTGGTGTGCAAACACAGTACAGAAGATATGCCTTGTAGATGGTACCTGCGGGCCTCGTTGAAGAAAAAAGTTGGTTTATTCAAAATAAACAAGTATGGAGGTTCTCACACTTGCCTTTTGAGTGAGCTGTCGGTCGATCATGCAAATTTGGACAAAAACATGATTGCTAGCTTGTTAGTGGGAATTGTTCGGCGTGATCCAGCTTACGAAATAAAGTATTTAATTCAAACAGTGAAAGATAAATATGGATTTGAGATCTCCTATGCAAAATGATGGTTTAGTTTACGACGTGCTGTTGAGAATGTGTACGGAACATGGGAGAGCTCCGTGAGGAAATTGCCTTACTATATGGGAGCTTTGCAAAAATGGAATCTCGGCACAGTCGTTGAGTGGGTTCACCTTGGCAATGCCAGACCAATAGAAAAGACTTTGAATTACGTGTTCTGGGCCTTCCATCCATGTGTACAAGGATTTCAACATTGCCGCCGGGTAATAAGTGTGGATGGAACACATCTGTATACGAAATATCAACATAAGATGTTGATTGTCGTGGCAATGGACGCGAATAATCAAATCTTACCTTTGGCATTTGCAATTGTTGACGAAGAAAACTTTGTGTCATGGAGATGGTTTTTGGAGATGATTAGCAAGCATATTGTGAGAAGATCTGAGGGTGGTGTATGTTTGATTTCTGACCATCATCCATGCCTCATTGCTGCAGCCGATTGTATTCCTGACTTCAAATCACTCCTTGGAGTACATCGATTTTGTTTGAGACATGTTTGTTCAAACTTTAATAGTCGCTTCAAATCCGTTCATTTGAAAGACTTGTGTTGGAGAGCGGGATCAGAAAATCAGGTCATAAAATTTGATCGCACAATGGAAGAGATTAAACTTATAGAATCAAGGGCTTTTGATTACTTGAGTCGTATTGATAAGTGTCAATGGTCGCTTGCTCATGACGGAGGCTGGCGTTGTGGTATCATGACCACAAATATGTCAGAATGCATAAATGGAGTTATGAAAGGTGCTCGTCGACTTCCAATCACCGCCATTGTGCAATTAACTTTTGATCGTTGTGTGCTATATTTTTTCGAACGGCTTAAGAAGACAGGGCGAATGATTCAAAATAAGCAAGAATGGCCAGATTATCATTCCATCCATCATGATGTCCAGATGTTCGATCGTAGACGTCTAACCGCTTCTGTTATCACAAGAGTACAACCAGGACGTGGGGGTAATACGCATGTTGTGTATTTAAAATCCGGGGAATGCTCTTGTGGAAAATGGAAAGAGTTCGGAATACCTTGCTCGCATGTGATCCAAGTGTGTCGAAAGTATGGCTTAAACGCTAAAACTTTTGTGAATATGAATGAATATTGGAGCACATATCAAGGACAATTCAAACCAATGTGGGGGGGGGGGGGGGGGGGGGGGGGGGAGCATTGGGACACCCTATGTTTTGAGTTGTACCACAACTCCACTCTGCGAAAAAACAGAAGAGTAGGTCGAGATCGAACAACGCGCATTCAGAATGAGATGGACTGGCCAGAAGCCCGTGCAAGACGACAAAGTGCCTCAACTTCTCGAAATTAATAAATTTCTTAACGTGTAATTGATTGTATGTTTATTGTGTAAATGATTTTACGTTATTGTGACATTATTGTATGTTTACGTTACATTATTGTGACATTATTGTACGTTTAATTACGAAATTATTGTATGTCGATTGTATGCTCAAAGAACAAACATTTTTTCAAATTTAATCTATAAGAATCGGTTACTATTTACAACATAATGATGACTTCACCGACGACGACGAGGAGCTAGATTTCCTCCAGTACCACAAGGAGGAGGATTTGTCTGTCTTCTAACTCTTCGTTGTTGAACGACTTCTTCGCCCCTTTCCCTTGCCACAGGTGTGTTGGCAGGCTGCTGAATTGGCGTCAATTGAGGGAATAGAACTGGCGAGACATCGAAAGGTGAAGTCCTAGCTGCATATGTCGCAAACCCAAGACTGACATCTGTACCCATGCTGCTGAATTGGGGTTGAGTGGACATGGGGTGAAGGGAGATAAATCATATGATTGTACAGGAACATGAATATAATAGTCTGTACACATATCTGGCTCTGTCCACGTAGATGGACCTGCAATATCTGTCTGCATATGTGCAGATGGACCTGCAATATTTGTCCACGTAGATGGACCTGCAATATCTGTCTGCATATGTGTAGATGGAGTGCCTGCATGGAACCGACGTGTATCAACATGCTGGACTTCATTGTATGGCGGGAAGTTTTTGTCTCGTGTTCACGAGCCACTCGCACCACATTGTCGAACATAGTCCTGTGTTGCCTCATCGACTCTGTCGAAATAGGCACTCCATCAGCCAGATGTCGGTCATAGCTCGTAGTTAACTGTTCCATCTGCAAAGTACAAAAGTCCATATAAAATGTATACATCGAAACAAAAATATAAAAATAAAATTTCACGTAATTAACGTACCACATGCTGCCATGCCGGGCCATCACCATGTTGATATCCTGTCTGTACAAAATATTCTTGACGCCCAATGTATCTACGTGTGACTTGTTCATACCACTCACTGTATCCGCCAACAACGTAGTAACCACCGTCAGTAAATCGTGGTCTGTCTACACGTAGATCATTTGCCCTCTCCCAGCAAAGTATGTATGCTCTATGCCTAGTGCTCCAGTTTTTGTTGACATTTCCCCTTCGACCAACATTATGCAATGCCTCATCCCCCGATGGTGGATCTTCTGGGATATCTTGTAGCATCCCAAATTGTCGCAGTACTCGATCAGACCGTTGCATTTCAACTATGTCGAAGAAAATCAACGGTCCCTTATATGTCCCCAACTCAGTGATTCCTTCAGTGTACTCATCAGGGTACGGCTGCCAATTAAACTGCAAAACAACATTGCTTTACATACTATGAAAATGGTGTATTTTTGTACAAACTAATTTAACAGCATGTTTACTTGAGTTACTGGTTGGTCATCGAGGATGTCCCTTATGATGCGTATGGAATGACTCCCAGTTTCTGTAAAGATTAAATGACATGACCACCTGTATATATTCAAATAAATGATTAAATGCATTAACACATAAAATCAATTATAAAACAATGCATATTCGTATTACCTTACACCATATGGAGCAGAAGGTAACACATTGTCTGGGCCGACCATTATTGGCCCAATATCAGATCTATCGCTACCCAATTGCGGAGTCAAACTTGGGATTCGTGACCATGCCCAAATCTCATTTATTGTAGTGACATCAATAACACAAGTTAGATTGACCAGAAACATATTTTAATTATTAAAAAAAAATAAACATATTATTTACCTGTAAGAGTTGCAATGCACCACGTATAACTTTTTTCCCTTTCTCTGATGACGTGCACAACTCACGATATAAGTATGCCAACACAGCATTGCCCCAACTATATGTACTGGCAGAGTCGATATCCTACAACTTCTGTAAATACAATAACCTAACAAAATTGCTATGCTCACGGGAGCAACCTCTTGAACCTATAAAAGCCATCATGTGATATGGGTTATGTGTTTATGTGATGTGTTTCCGATAAGGCTCTAGTGTGAGCAACTATGAGTATATGTATTATGAGTTTTGATAAAGAAATGTATAAAAGTTTTATATGTGTATATGCATAGGGATGGCAACGGGTCGGGTCTGGCCAATCCCAGGATTCGCCCCGCCTCCAAAAAAAATCCATGACCCGCCCCGCCCCGCCAACAGGCCCCGCGCCGCCCCGCCAACAGGCCCCACGCCGCCCCGCCCCGCCAGGACCCGCGACCCCGCTAGTTCAACCCACGGACCCGTTTCGTTTTTTTGTGCTTTTTCTACAGGGTACTTATAATGTTGGTGGTCATGTGATCAGTGTAAATACGATTGAGCAGTCAATATTTAATTATCGAACACCTTGAATAGGAACTGTAACTAAATTAAACAACAACAAAAAAGTACATCAATCAAAACTCAAAAGTGAAAACTACATCAAATTAAAGAGTTAGCATTTACAAACTAGTTACGGTAGATTTTTATATTTTTCGTCATCTTCTTCCTCATCAAACAATGAAGGACAAGCTGATAAAACCATCTACAGTTGAACAAGCACCTACAAGTCGAAAATGTAGAACTAAATTCTTTTTTTTTTAATAATTCATATGTATACGGGGCGGGTCCGGGTTGGGTCCAGCCAATCCCAGGACCCGCCCCGCCCCGCCTCATAAACCATTTGATCGGGTCCAAACCCGCCCCGGGACCCGTTTGACCGGGTTTAGACGCGTCCCAAACGGGACGGGTTCAATACGGGTCCGGGTTTAGACCCGTCCCATTGCCATCCCTATATATGCATATGTTTCACCATGTTCGATTTACCCCTACTTGATTATTGTCTCTCCAAGCACTCACCCCATTACCTTCCCTCCCAGATAAGAACGAAGAGGAGATCGAAGAAGAGGAGTAAGAACATTTTTGGGGATGATGAACTATGAAGAAATCTCAAGATTTTTATGTCGCAACCCTTCTCCTCAGGCGTAACGACCGGAAGGAGCTCTGAACGCCATTACGTTCAGATTAACTCTTTATTTCCGCAAACTCTTTTAGATCTGAGACACATTGTAATTTGTTTTTGAATTGTAAAGACCATTACATGTTCATGGAATAAAATGACTGGTTCTCATAGGTCTGTATTTCGAGATTTATTGTATTCGAATTTTACATCTGAATTCAATGTCGATGTCACGCGCTTCGGTCCTTGGGCATGACATAGACTCTATTCCAAAGATCTTTGTTAAGAGGCCCAGAAGACTAATGTCTCATGCCCAAATTTACGGGGTTGAAAAAATTAAAATTTAGTCAAACATGATATTAGTTTTAATTGAATTTCGATCACATTAATATTAACATATGATTAAAGAAAGAAAGAAATTGCATGTATTGGTAATCTTTATAATTAATTCAGTAAAGAATAAGTTAAAATATTATTTGATGATTTTTGAAGTATAGAAACACTTCAGTACCATTTGATGTTTATGATTATGTAAGGATTAGTTTTTTAAAAAATAAACATCCTACGTTTGGTTTGATTTTTGTCAAAAAATATCCCGTCATATTATCCAATTTTATTCCAATTTTGTAGCAATATGACATATTTTTCCCACCTTTTTTTACTATTGCAAAATTTGAAATTCCTTAAAAAAATTAACTTACTTCATGTAACTTAATTCCAAAAATTTAAAATTTCCTTAAAAATTTGAAATTTAATCAACTAGTTATTGGGGTTATTTTAGTTATTACAACAAACAATAATATTAATCCATCAGTATAAAATTATACCAAAGACCATATAACTTATAACACTATATTATCTCATAATTTTATCACTATCATACTTATGTTATCACTAGCTTCAAACTGTACCTTCTAGAATTATTTTATCATCCTGTAAATTATCACTCTGGGCCAGGGAAAATATGAGCTAAAACCCAATATTGAGATACACGCAAAAAGGGCCTGGACCATTACATCCCAATCTATGCGTCTCAATTTCAATTTCATTTTCATTTTTCCAACTCAATAATTTCAAGTTCATACTTACATAATGCTGAAATGAGAGTACAATGCCAGGAATAGACATAGTATTTGAAAGCAAAATCCGATGGTTCTAAGGATAGTTTGTGCCGATTCAATATACTTTACTTATTGTAATAGTGAGTTGAAATAGTATAGTGTTATTGTAACTGTACGACATGTTGTCTGGATAGATTGAGAGTTTAGATGAGTTGAGCTGCTGAAGGGCATAGCTGTAAGGATTTCCAGTTGGATGCCAATGATCAACTTGAGTGGTCAAGTACAAATAACATTGTATAGATCAAAGACTACTGGTAAAATCCTTATATTCAGTGGAAAGGGAATACGTTCAATGAGTATACCATATTCGAATTTAAAAATATTTGTGTGCATTTATTTTCTGTTTGATATTACTTCTTGTTTCGTTTTAAAATGTTTTCCGCTAAGTTTCTTAAATCAAACTCGAGCGAATCTCTCAATGCAATCACTTTAAGATCGAGAGTTAGTACATATCACTTGGCTGAACTTAGATTGGTGGACTGACCATCCGATCCCAACATAATTCGATACATAAATGAGCAAATCAGAATTCGATTTATGAATCTTTAATGCGAACATCGATTATATTATTGACTTAACACTAACAGATGTGCTTCTATATAGGAGTTGGATTCATTTGATCTCCTAAAATTCCATTAATTCATTCTTTCCTTCATAAATCAATTTCCATTTTTGTAAAATTATAGGGATATAATTTAGTTTTTAACCGCCCACAAAAAAATAATCTAAAACTTGTATCCCATGGCTTTTGGGACCTTGGTTTCTCCTGTGCAACCAATACTAGTCTCTCTTTTTTATATAATATATGCACAAAACGGTTGTACACTACATGAAAATGATATTTATTTTAAGTTAATTATTATTAAATTATAAAAAAAAATTTATGTGGATCACATATATAACTCATAGTAGAATTGATGTACATGTTTTGAGGGTAGTTACAAAAATGATCTCACTAAAAAGTATCATTTGCAATAATAGTATGAGACTAAATAAATATAGCCCTACATAAATTGAACAACAATGACCCCAAGATCACTTTCCCGTTAAGAAACACGAACGACTTGTTTCGAGCTTATATACACATGTCCAGCAAATTGGCTTTTCTGCCCTCCATAACGAATTCTGTTTTTTAAATGACAAAGTGGTATTCAGACCATTTTCGTTCGAGAAATAATTTCTATGTGATTATATTTGTTTAGTTCCAAACGTTTGGAACTACCATAGCAAAGGACACTATTTAGTGAGACCACTTTATAATTTATCATATTTTTAATGAAGATATATAACATTAAGTGGCTATGATATTATTTAAATTTACTACAATTTATTTTAGAATGAAAAACTATTGAGTTAAGAATATGTAGTAGTTTTAAACCGATGTATTAACATATATCAATAGCTTTCTATTATCCCACTTCTTTAATAATATATACTAATGTTTTAAAATAAATCAGAGAAATATGATCATTTTTTATAATTTTAAAAATTAAAGATCATTATATTAAATTAATATTATAAGTATCTCTTTGCAGATTTAAAATTACATACAAATTAGCATCCAACAATGCACCAAAAGATGACAGGAAATTAATCAATAATTAAAGTAACAGTGTTGTTATATATAAACAACCACATTCCACATGCATTAGACTTTTATCCCAATATTTGCATACTTGGACACATAACAAAGCAGATCAATAGCGATGAAAATCAGGGGAGAGGGTGGTCCAGCGGCGGCGGCAGGGGCGGCGGAATATGGTTGGTCTTGTTCGACGGCGCATTCGGCGGAATTGGTACTCCTTTCGGGAGGATTCGAAATGTAAACTTCTTGTTTATCCCCATCCTTGCGTCTGCAAAATTGGTGTTTCCAAACCCTAATAAAACCAGCAAAAGGATAGCAGACATAACACTGTAGAATATCTTCATCTTCTTCACTATTTGTTTGGATAGGTTTTGCTGAAAATTGTGTGGTCACTTATAAAGAAGAAACCAGCAATTAACAAGGCATGATATCATTTTGTACCCAATTTGGAAAACTATCTTTGTTGGAAATAACTTACTTTAGTGGAAAATGTAGTCAATAAAGCTAATAAATGCTATTATTTTTTTAGAATTTTCTTTTTTAAGAATAGATTTTTGGATTTATTTCTAAATATAATTATTATATATTTATACATGCAATAACAAAATAATAGGTAATTTCAAATTATATGTGCACATGTTATTAAAAATCAATCGTCAAATAAAATATTCATTTTTTTGACTCGGCGAGTTTGATGTTGTCGTGCTCTTAGTTGATCAAACCACTGATTTAAAATATTATAAAAAAATATTTCAGATCAACAATTGATGTAACACAATATAGTGTTTTTGATGAAAACATCAAAAATTCTGTTTGACATATTTTACATTTTTATGACTTAGTACTATTTTTTTTTTCAAATGTAATGATGAATATTTTGTTCCTTCAAATTAACTTCAAAATTACGAAATGCTTAATTACTGAATATATAAAGAATGATTTTTCTATTTTACATGCACGATTAGAGTTTTAGATTTTGATACAAGTCTCATGTTAAGTAAGAAACATTCTGATAATATTTTAATAATAACATCAACATAATAAAATAAATAGTATATATATGCAAAATGAAAAATTGGCGGTTAAATAAATAAATAAATAAATAAATATATATATATATATATATATATATATATATATATATATATATATATATATATATATATATATGTTACAAACTCGATTAATTAATAACATCACTTAAATAATATTCTTATCCGGTCCTGACTTGGGGACAATATGCTAAATTATAATAGCTAAATTTATAAGATAATACATATACGAGAATTCATATAGACCACATCCAATATATAAATTAGTATTTTTTTAATGTTTACTACATTTATGAATAATCTATGAAGATTTCATAAAAAAAATGACTCAATTGTCATTTGCTTTTTGTTGAGATTGATATCACCTTGAATAACACTCTGACTTTTCTTAATATAGTAAGAACTTCTGGTATGATATTCAAGTTCATCGTTGTTTTAAGAGCTTCCTTTCAAGAATGGAGCTCTGTAGTAGAACTATCATCTTCAACTTCATCACCATTAGTCTCATTACGCTTTCAATTATCTGTTCTTCAGTCGATATCATTGCCTTTGCATTATTTCCTTCATGGTAGTTCAAGAGATATTCGACTTCCTTCTATTACGTTTATTCAATTTAGTGATTATATTTTGCAATTCTTGAGTGTTTTCACCATTTAAAGGTTCATCCAATTTCTCTGAAACCATGTTATTCGTTGACCGAAGGTTACAATGACGTAAGCAATTTATATTTGCATTTACATGAACATCTATAGTCCAAGTTGAAATTGTAAGATTCATTGCATCTATAACATTTATCTCCTCTGAATTTGACTCCCATACTTAATAACCCTCTAATAGACTTCGATAAAATCGTCGACGATAATACATCTTAAAAGCTCATACGATCTCTGCATCGTAAGGTTGAATCTTCAATAGTATTTGGTTGAGCATAACAATTATTCAGAAGTAAAAGAACTTTTCTATCACGCATTTTTCTATTATGTTGTTGAACTTATTCTTCAAATAACACTCCAATCTCCAGTCTCCAGTCGTCCATATTCTTTATTAGCATGATCCTCACAATCCAAACTACACATGTTTACATTCTTGGAATACCGTGGTTTGCCAGAAATAATCTCTAAAATCATGAATAATAAGTTATTGCATTAATTAATCTACAAATTAGTAATTACAAATTTATTGATTTACTTAATATTCGTTAAATTACTAGGATTTTGCAAATCCCCGAGTCTATTAATTTATAGATATTTAACTATATATAATATATCAATATCAACACAATATTTATTAAATGTAAATGTTATAAATATTCAAATCTAAAATATATGAATTCATAATTGAATAGCACAATCTAAATATAATCAAGCTACTTGTTTGAAAAAGTTGAAATTCTAGTACCAAAAATAGGTCCTATATATATACATTTCATATACATTCTAGTCATGCTTGCTAATTTACGGAAGAGTGTTCAGTATTTGGTAACTTGGACCCTGTAATATAACTATTTTGGCACACTTCATCGTTTAGAGCGAAAGTTTCGCAAATTATCGATATAATTAGTAGAATTTCCTATCAATTGCCCATGGATAGAATAATTTTTATTTACTTATTGAGAACGATTTAATTTATTCTAAGACATGAATATCGATTATATATATTAATACCAACCCCGATCATGAGACTATCCAAGGAGATGTATATTCACAACACCTCCTAAAGTTTGAAAAATTCATTCATCCCGTTGGGATTTGGGAAATTCTAATAATCTTGATTTTGATGTTAATAAAACTTGTGTTTGTGTTGCTGATATTTTGAGTCAAGTGTACAACAAGGTTGATTTGCTTCGGAGCAGACCAACGAAGTAGGAATGATTCAACCAAGTTGATACAATCAACATGCCGAACTGATACAGACGAAGACTAGTTGAGTCAACATCGGTGAATAGATCAGACCAGTTGAAGGTTCTACTCAATTGAACAGAAGCAGACCAATTGAATATTCTACTCAAATGAACAGAAGCAGACCAGAAGAATCATCAACAACTAAATTGCAGAAAGCCAACAACTGGATACTATCGTGGAAAAGTCTGACATAGTACAAAGATATCATAAAAAGTACAAGACCTTTTTAAAGTCATTTTTATTTATCTAACGGAAAAATCGAGTTGAAGATTATTCATACACACTCGAAGAGCGAAGATCACAAGGAGAGAAATCTTCGGAGATTTACAACACAGAAGAATATCAAGTCCGAAGAGATCTAAACCATATGGAGCTTCAAGACATATTTGCTAGATGTGAGCATACCCCAGATCAGGTACCACTTACCATTCCATATCAGATCTATTAAGATATCGTTTGTGCCAGCACGATGCACGCTACTTTTTGTAACAGTGAGCTTAATATAGATGAGTGCACGTGGTTTTTGCATATAAGACATTACAGAGTATACTAGTTGAGATGCTAAGAATTCTAGTCGTAAGGTGATCCTGACTGGAGTAAGTTTGTACAGCTGGTTTCTATAAATCAAAGTCTTCTAGTGTGATTCTGCCATGCTGTGGATGAAGCGGAGACTTAAAAGGATTACACCACCTTCGAACTTCCAGAAACAAATCCATGCACATCTTTATTTTTTGCAGTATCTTTCTGTTTAAAATGTTTTACTCTGATTTTCTCAAATAGTTAATCAGTTAAAGAGCATGTTAATTTGAGTATCTTCCACTTGGTTTTTTAAATCAATTTCGATCTAATCTCTCTATGCATTATTTCAAGAACATGAGCCATTGAAACTCAACTTGACTGGACTTAGCTGGGTGAAATGATCACTTCCAAGATCCATACATCATTTTTGGCAAGAATATATATTTTAACCCCTAAAAATAATTTAGAACTTGCATCCCATGACTTTAATTTCGAGTCTTGGTTTTGCCTCTACACCCAATAATAATCTTTTTCCATCTCAACTTCTCCGCGAGTCGTTCGTACATTACATATCAAAATAATATTTATTTATAGGTCAATAATCATTAATTATAAAAAAGGAAAATTATATGTTTGCCTCGTTGCGATTTTTGTCATTATCTTGTCAGATTTCAGTATTAGTCCATCATATTTACATTTTTTAATTATAATTTTACTCCTTATTTTACAGTTTAGTCCTTTTTACGAGGAAACGTTGATATGATACTGGCATAGCACTAATATGCTTGGATTTATGTCAACACCAATGGCTTAAATTGCAAAATTAAGTATAAAATTATAAAAAAAGTTGAAAGATATTGGGTTTAGACAGAATTTTGAGAACTTAAAAGGCCAACTATAAATCCAATTGAACTTTTTCTCAGTTATTTGAAAACTTGGAAACATAACAAAGGAGATTAATGGTAGTAAAAATCAGATAGAGGAGGTGGGTGGTTTGGCTGCGGTGGCGGGGGCGGCGGGAGTTTGCTCCCATGCGACGGCCCAGACGGCGGAATAGGCACTCCTTTTGGAAGGATTCGAAATGTAAACTTCTCGGTTATTCCCATCCTTGCATTTGCGCAGTTGCTGTTTCCAAAGCCTAATAAAACCAGGAAAAAGATTGCAGACACCACACTGTAAGTAATCTTCATCTTCTTCACTATTTTTTGGGTAATTTTTGCTTAAAATTAATGGTCACTTATAAAGAAGAAACCAGTAATTAATAAGGCATGATATCTTTTGCATGGAAGATTATCTTTATTGGAAATTTTAAAATAAGATTTTTGAAATTTTGTTTTAGTGGAAAATTTAGTCAACCAAGCTAATAAATACTCTCATCTTCTTTTTTTAAAAAAATATATTTTATTTTTTTCAGTATAACTATTATTTTTTTATAATAACAAAATGCGATTGTATAAAAATAAACAAACCAATTTATTAAGTTAAATGATTAATTATTAAAATATAATTATTATAGTAGTTAATATGCGGAATAATTTCATCGAATGTTTCTTAATTAACATGAGAATTGCATCAAAATCAAAACTCTAATCATGCATGCAAAATTGAAAAATCCTCCTTTATATATATTTAATCATTAAGCATTTCGTAATTTTCCAGTTAATTGAAAAGGAACAAAACTATTCTTAGGAACAAAATCAGACCGGGTCACCAATGGCCCCGGTCCGGCCAACCGGATCCTTCGCAGGCAGATCGGGTCGTGTCGGCACGATCTCCCAGTTTTGCCACAATAACAGGTCATGCTAAGGGGCGACCCATACATATGTCGACACAAACCGTAAACCCGTAATTTTTATAAAAAGTAACATATTTAAAAAATATATAAAAATTTATTGTGGGAAACAAACGAACAATGCTAGCTAGCACGTGCTACTATAGTGCCGCCGTTAGTGTGCGAACGACACATTTTGACATCTTTACGTACAACAGACAAGTCGTAAAAATGTGTATTTGATTTATTTTTTTGAGAAAAATCAAATTTAAAGTAGAAGTCGAACAATGTAAATTTGTTATTTGGTAACTGATTTTCATAGCATGCGCACATATGATTTGAAAATACCTATTATTTTCTTTTCATGTATAAATATAATAATTATAAAAACTATTCTTTAAAAAAATGATAATATCATTTTATTAGCTTTGTTGACTACATTTTCCACTAAAAGCAAGTAATTTCCAACAAAGATAGATTTCCAAAATCGGTACAAATGATATCATGCGATTCATGGCTTGTTAATTGCTGGTTTCTTCTTTATAGGTGACCACACAACAGCAAAACCTACCCAAACAATAGTGAAGAATATGGAGATTTTTACTGAGATAATTACAAATGTCTCACTTGTAAATTAATTATATTACGAATCACACATCTAGTTTGAACAATTACATCTATCTCCCTTGTACAATAACACACTATCTAGTTTATAGGATATATAAGAAAAATTACAAATACCCGTACCATTTGACATTAAAATAAACTGTATGTAATTGTTCAAAATAAAAGGGATAAAACGATAATCATGAAAATTAGAGGGAGTCTATAATAGTTCAGTTTGTGTCTCTGATCCTTGTGTTGGTTTTATTAGGGTTTGGAAACACCAATTTCGCAGGATGGGGATAAACAAGAAGTTTACATTTTGGATTCTCCTGAAAGGAGTACCAACGAACAAGGGCAACAATATTCAACCGCCATTGTTGGAGCTACTAGTTTAAAAGATTTGAGTTGCATCATTACTACCATCTATAACGACTCGATCCTACACAATTTAAGAACATTTGGACTCCTTGTTTTACAATATATCCTTGAGAGAAATTAGTTTACTATAATTTTAAAATAAATCAATAAATCAGTGAAAAAATCATTTATAACTATATAATAGCATGAATATTGATTTTCCATCTCAGTCTCTCAATCCCCCAAATCATCACTCTTTCCCAATATAAATAGTTCTCAGCACAAATCCAATTTCTTCCCAATTTCAGAGACCTAGTATTAGTGTGAACATAAATTGACAAACTGAATCTGTCAACTCACATATGTTAGGAATCAGATTTTGCTCATGCTTTCTTAATGGGATTTTCCCCCCAATTTATAAACCTGAGTTCTTATATTGATTTTTGTTTTCCAGATGTGAATTTATTCTAAATGGTCAACAAAAAAAAAAGAAAAAAGGTTTTGATTGGTCATATTGAATCTTGAAATTTTAATGATTAGTTTATAATGGAGGCTTTAGCTAAGAAACAGTTGACTCGAAAACGATATGACACGGCGTTGCATTTGGCGGTGAGAGCTGAGGATTTTGGAAGTGTTTTTGGAGATAGACAGTGTGAGGGATTAGAAGGATTTTTATTTCAACAATGATCTGAAAATTTGAATATGAAATTGTAATGTCTCGGACTCAGACCCGCGTAAGCGCGACTGCACAATTGACTCCTATAGCAACTACTTCATCTCCGTCCCCGCTCTACGAAAATGGTTAACCCAAGTTGTTATAATAGTTTATTGTAAGTCTTTATATACCACTTTAAATTTTCATCCACAACAAATATGGACAAGGGTATTACAATCACACATCCTTCAGAACGCGACATCATCGTCGCGATCTAACTCATCGATACCTGCATAACACTTATTTCCCTAGTGTTGCCTGCCGGTGACCGGCTTTGATAACTTTCTGTCACGCCTCGGGCCCACGCCCGCACAAGCGCGACTGCACAATGAACTCATATAACAACTACTTCGTATCCGTCTTCGCTCTACGAAAATGGTTAACACAAGTTGCTATAATAGTCCATTGTAAGCCTTTATATACCACTTTAAATTTTCATCCACAACTAATGTGGGGCAAGAATATTACATAAATGACTTCAATAATTAGAAATTTGAAATATCTTCTTTAAAAATGCGATAAATTGAAGATATTTGATATGAAATCTATGGATTTCAAAAAAAATTAGCAAACAATTTGAATGGGTTAGTATTAAGGATTTGAAATCCAAAGAAACAAATAATGATGGTTTATCAACAAGCTTATGTGGTTGGCTTGTTCGTTTATTTCAGTTGCCTTTCTTGCTTTATGCTACATCATTTTTGGGTGATCAAAAAATGTGCTTGGCGATTGGAATATCCATTATAGGGGCAAGTAATCATACACTCAAGACATTGTGTTATTGGGTGATAATGCATGTGAATTTTTGTATAGACCAGGTCCTGCTATACACTAACACAACACAAATATATATATATATATATATACATATTTATGTCTGTTGTGTACAGTAGAACTCTGTCTATACAAGAATTTCCCGATGAATTGAGGCTTCTAATTTGAGAAACCGCCGCTTGTCGGCAAGAATAGTTGATTACAGTCGTGGTCCGTGCCAATTATGTTGGATGAGGAGATTCCGGAGGACGAATATAAGAAACTTTATGCACTGTGAATTTTACACTCATTGTTGGTTGATAAAAATAGTATTTATTGTGTAATATGTTATCTTTCAGTATACGGAAATGGATGGTGATTTTCCCAAGTCAGATTGTAAAGAGAATATAAGAATTAGTATGAGATTCAGAATCACTTGGTGACACTCTAGTACATAGCTAGTAATTATAAAAAAAAAATGTATGATCTTCAGATACTTTATTTAGAGTCACTGATAATTTACCTCTATGTCGTATCGCTAATAGACAATTTACCCCATTATGATTTGTAACTTGGTAGTTGACAATCCTGTGGTTTGAAAATAATCAGTTTACACTACCGTGGTTTGTAAAGCATAGCACACCACCCTCTTACATGGAAGATGTATTTTGCACATGTTCACAAACCACGTTAGGTAAACTACATATCTTCAAAACACAGACTGACAAACTGCATATTTTGAAAATCACGTTAGGTAAACTGTCTATTTTCAAATTACATATGTGCAAAAGCCCTATTGGAAAATCATTGGGTTCGTTGCGAGTAGCCCACTTTGTTTGCTTTGATAACTCAATTTGCATCGATGTGCTAGTTCAGTAGTTCTAATATGGCGTGCAAATACATTGAGTAATCTTCTCAACTTAATTCTTGGGTTCCTCTGTATATTTCAGTCAAAAAGGCTCTTGCGATAAATCAGAATAATGAAGCTAGCTTAAATCTTTCCATACAAACATGAGAAGTACTTGATCTTATCTTTCAATTGGAACTATTCTCTGGTATGTGATTTATGTTTAGTTTCTTTTGGGGTAAGTGCATGCGATTTCGAGGACGAAATCTTATAAGTAGGGGAGTAATGTGATGTCCCCGAAATGAGTAATTATAATTAAAGCATTAATTATGTTTATGTGATTAATTATGTGAATAATTGATTTATGTATTGAAATTAATTACCACGATGAAATGCTTAGTCACATGATAGGCCTGACCCGGGATGGGAGTTACGTTTCAAGGTGCATGTTATGCATGATAGAAAATGAGGTGTTAACATGATTCAATTGTGTTGATTGTTAATTATGAGGAAAGTATGAATTTAATGAAGTTGGTTGCATTTTTGTAAAATGCTTTTAAAAGACCATGTTGGGGTATTTCATACATCATGTTAATTTTTGGGTATAATTTAATTAACCCTTTCCCCCACCTTACCCAACTCACTTTACCCTTTTCACTCTTAAATCCCCAATTACTCTCAAACCCTACCCCTCTACCACATTTTCGAAATCCCTCAAAGGAGGAAGGAGGAAGGAGGAAACTCCACAAAACTTGTGTTTGTGTGATCTTTGTTAAGATTTGGAGTCTTCAAGAGGTATGGAACCCTTCCTAAAGTTTTTATGAAGTTTGGATTTGAAATGGGATGATTTTGAAGTGATTTATGTGGGTTTGTTTGGGGTATGTGTTGTATGTTGTTGGGGTATGATTTTTGAAGTGTTTTATGTGGGTTTTAACAAGTTATGATGATGTTAGTGTGATTGGAAAGTTTGGGTTTGAATGGTATGAGGATGAGCTCGAAAAATGTACAAAAATGGTGAAAAATCGCGACTCTGTGCGAGGCGATCGATCGCCTGAAAAGAGGCGACCGATCGCCATAGGGCAGTACCATTTTCGCAAGGGAGGCGATCAATCGCCTAAAATGAGGTGACCGATCGCCGAGAGGCAGTAGCCATTTCACGTGTTAGGCGATCGATCGCCTAAAATTAAGCGATCGATCGCCGCAAGACAAAAGAGCGAGGCGATAGATCGCCTCAAGTAGCGATCGATCGCCGCTGTGTTAAACATGGCAAATGATGTTTTTGTTGAATTTTTGATATTTGGCTATTGTTTAGCTTCTAATATCGATTTGTATGGTTGTGTAGAACCATCCCAGGTGCCAACAACATCGAGAAGATAGAGTTCTTCAATTTCTCCACTTTTGGAATTAAGGTACGTAAGAAGCGTACGGGCATCGGACGGTAACACCCTCCTAATTATGACTATGTATTGATTGCATAAGTTTATGATGATGTTTAAGATGATGATGCTTACGATGATAATTATGATAAATAAGTTTATGATGATAATGCTTATGATGATGCTTACGATGATAATTATGATAAATAAGTTTATGATGATAATGCTTATGATGATGCTTATGATGAGTAAGTTTATAATGATGATGTCATGATGATGATGTTTTGATAAGTAAGTTATGATGATGCAATACGATGTTTATGATGTGGTAAGATGCCACAGGGTAAGATGCCCACATGATAAGAGACTATACTCCTATATTATGACTATGAATGTATAAGAATTTACGATGCCACGATGATGTGTATAATGCATGAAGATGATAAGATATTTAAGATGATGTTACGATAAGTAAGTCCATGATGAAGATGATTTGATAATGAATCAAGATGATAAGATACTTACGATGATGTTATGATGAATAAAGATGATTTTATGATGAATAAAGATGACAAGATGCTTAAGAATATGCTATGATAAATGATGATGATAAGACGTTACTATAACGGTTATGATGAGACGATGATGTCTATAAGATGATAATGCTTACATGATAATGATGTTTACAAGATGATGACGTTTATAAGATGCTATGATGTTTATGATGAATATGAAACTATGTTCTTAAGAATGGTTGAATGTCCGGTGGTTATTATGGGCAAGCGAGGAAGGTCTTGCCGCTCACATAAATGAGCGATGGGGTACATTCGCTATCAAGGTGTAGCGATGGGTATCATCCGCTGATGAGCGATGGGGGTACATCCGCTATCAAGGTGTAGCGATGGGTATCATCCGCTGAGCGATGGGGTACATCCGCTATCAAGGTGTGGCGATGGGTATCATCCGCTGAATAAAGAGATACATCCGCTATCAAGACGTAGCGATGGGTATCATACGATGTGTTATGTCGAGCGAGGGGGGCCAATTATACCGCTGTCATAATGGAACCCGGACAGTCCCATTCCTAATTAACATAGTTTGTCGTGAGCATATATGTGAAGTATGATGTTTAATCATTTATGGCAAGAACTAATGATTTTATGCATGACCATGAAACAGGGACAACCAAAGAGGGTTAATACGATTAACCAGGAAGTATATGTTATCAATTACTTTCATGCATTTATATTTATGCCATTTCCTTATGATTATTAAGTAAAGATGTATATGCTCATGATGGGTTGTTCCTGTAGGTACACCTTTGGACTAATGGATTAAGGGCCGGGTTGAGGCAGTGAGCTTTGAGAAGCATGGAAGAAGTTAGGATGCAAGAACTCTTGGATAGTATCTACTCTAGGAGTAGAATAATTCTATCGCCTTAACATTCATTTTGTGAATGTAATTATTTTAGCTTTTAAAATTTCATTCTCGGCCCATAATTTTACTAGCTCTAAGCTACAACTGAAACCCTAAGACGTATTAAATGCATGTTTAGTCCCTAATAGGTGATTAAGACGATGTCAAGGTAGGAAGACCCTACATTAGTGGTATCAGAGCAGTGGTTAGATAACCCGGGAATGAGTGAAGGGTAGCCTTAGCAATAAGTTGACTAGGTGCTTACTTTTAAACATGTTTTATGCATATGTTGCATATGAAGTATATGATGTTGTACGAACATGTTTTGTTTCTCTAACGATGTATCATATGAACTGTTTTTGGGTATTGTTGTTAACCCTTATCTTGCAGTATGGCAGCAAATGTCAACAAGTTTTGTGGAAAGGCACCACATATGTACTTCTCCGTCGCCCACGCCTCTTGTAGTCTCGACCCCCGCTGGAAGAAGTTTGATAACTGATCAGATTGGTTAAGACGGCCTCATTTATTTTGAAGATAACGAACTGAGGACAGACTTGATTGTTCTGGGGATGTCAGTTTGTAGGCATTGATGTCCTGAACAGGTATCAGACAGTTGTGGACTGCAGACAAGGACTGTCCGATTCAGGTCTGATATGGGAGTCCGATGGACATTCTATGGGGATGATTTCCGTTCAAGGATTCCATTAATATCTGTTGTCAAGATGGCACAGTTATTGGAACGAGACCACAAAGGATATTTCAACTATACTGTGGTTATTACTGAAAGAGGAAAGAGTTAAAGGTTGAGGATGTGCCCGTAGTGGCGGTGTTTCCTGATGCATTTCCGGAAGAGATTCCCGGATTCCCACCGACGAGAGAGGTCGAGTTTGGGATTAAGTTACTACCCGGGGACGCCTACCATTTCTCGTGCCCGTATAGGATGGCACCAGCGGAGTTAAGGGAATTAAAGGTTAAGTTGCAAGAGCTCCTTGGCAAGGACTATATACACCCTAGCATATCGCCTTGGGATGCACCAGTCCTATTTGTCGAAAAGAAAGATAGTTCGTTGCGGTTGTGCACCGATTTCAGACAACTGAACAAAGCCATAGTGAAGAATAAGTATCCGCTTCCGGGGATCGACGATTTGTTTGATCAGCTGCAGAGTACGAGGCTCTACAGTAAGATCGATCTGAGATCGGGGATCATCAGATTCGAGTTTGAGAGGACGATGTACAGAAGACAGCTTCCAGGACCTTATGTGGGCACTACGGATTCTTAGTCATGCCCTTTGGGGTGACGGATGCCCCAACCATTTTATGAGCCTGATGAACAGGGTGATCCAACCATGTTTGGATCAGTTCGTCATAGTTTCCATTGACGATGTACTTATTTACTCTCGAACTGAAGAGGAACATGTAAAGCACTTGAGAACAGTACTCCAGATCCTTAGGGATCATCAGTTGTATGCAAAGCTCAGTAAGTACGAGTTCTGGTCGAGCAGTGTAGTATCCTTGGATCATGATATATCAAGATCGCTAAGCCGCCGGCACGGTTGACTCAGGAAGGAGTCCCATTCTTTTGGTCCGAAGCTTGTGAGAAAAGCTTCCAAGGATTGAAGCGTCGTCTGACGACAGTGCCAGGGTTGGTGATTCTTTCTGAAGACAAGAGGTTGCCTTGTACACGAATACATCACTTCAAGGTTTGGGCTATGTGTTGATGCGAGATAAGCTTGTGCTGGCTTATGCATCGAGGCGGTTGAAACCACATGAGGCTAAGTACCCAGTCCACGATTTGGAGCTGGCAGCCATTATGTTTGCCTTGGAATTTGGAGGCATTACTTGGATGGTATGTCGTTTACCATCTACACGGACCATAAGAGCCTGAAGTTTTGTTCACACAGGCTGAGTTGAAAATGCGACAAAGAAGATGAATGGACTTACTCAAGGATTTTGACTGTAAGATTGAGTACCATCCTGGTAAAGCAACTTAATAGCAGGCACCTTAAGTCGGAAGTGAAAAGTACTGCTGAGGACACTATGTGTTTATTAGCGATGATGACTTCTTATTGCCGTCCGGGCTATGATATTGATGTGGACACATCGCCGGTGCGAGTGTCGATCTTGTTGGCCGAGCCAGACATATTTGAGGTTATCAGGAAAGCCAGAGGTCGGATGATGAGGTTCAAGGATGGTCATCTATAGTACTTCAAGGACGGTCATCAAAGTTCAGAGTGGCAGAAGATGATTCATTGAGATTGGGCCACCGATGGGTAGTCCCAAATACGCCGGAGTTGCGTAAAGGAATCTTGGAGCAAGCTCACCGTAGCCGGGTCAGTATCCACCCAGGAAGAAGAAAGTTGTACAAGGACCTAAGTGGTCGCTTCTAGTGGAGACGTATGAAGCGTGATGTTATGGCCTTGTCAAAAGATGTTTGATCTGCCAGCAGGTAAAGACAGAAAGACAGAGGCCTGATGGCGAGCTGAAGAGCTCGGAAGTACCCCAATGGAAGTGGGAACATGTACCTATGGACTTTGTAACCCACTTGCCAAGAGCGGCCTCTGGATTCGATACGATCTGAGTGATCGTGGATAGGCTGACGAAGTAGCTCACTTCATCCTTTGTCATGTGTCTTTCACGCACCTAAGGATGGCTAATTATATGTGCGGGATGTAGTGAGGTTGCCTAGAGTTCCAGTCTCGATTGTGTCTGACAGAGACCCAAGGTTTACTTCACATTTCGGGGAGGGTCTCCAGACGACTTTAGGCACAGAGGTGAGACTGAGTACGGCCTATCACCCTCAGTCAGACGGCCCGACAGAACGTACCCTTCAGACGCTCGAGGACATGTTGAGGGCATATGTTTTGGAGTTTGATACTCCGTGGCAAGATTCAGCGCCAAGGATGGAGTTCTCCGATATTAACAGCTATCAGACGAGCATTCGAATAACTCCTTTTGAAACTCTTTACGGACGACGATGTAAGTCACCGCTGTATTGGGAGGACTTGACTAGTAAAGCGGTCGGAGGACCGGATATGATTAAGGATATGTAAGACAAAATTAAGTTGATACGCCAAAAGATGAAGGTGACCCAGGATAGGCAAGCAGCCTATGCCAACAAGCGGCGATGACCGCTAGAATTCCAAGTAGAAGACAGGGTCTTCTTGAAAATCTCACCCTCCAGAGGTGTAGTTCGTTTTGGTATGCGGGGAAGTTATCCCCGAGGTATGTTGGTCCATATGAAGTATTGCAGCGTATCAGTGCTTTGGCTTACTGTTTGGCTCTACCGCTGTCTTTATCTGGGATTCATGATGTTTTCCATGCCTCTATGTTACGGAAGTATGAGCCAGACCCGTCTCATGTATTACAGTCTACTGAAGTGCAGTTGGACTCAGGGGTATCCTACGTTGAACGACCGGTCAGAATTCTGGATCGTGAGGATCGCAGACTAAGAAGTAAAGTTTTACCGATGGTCAAAGTTCAGTGGGATCGTCGGGGTGTCGAGGAGGCTACGTGGGAGACGGAGCGGCGTATGGTACAGCACTACCCGGAACTATTCTCTGGTATGTGATTTATGTTTCGTTTCTTTTGGGGTAAGTGCATGCGATTTCGAGGACGAAATCTTATAAGTAGGGGAGTAATGTGATGTCCCCGAAATGAGTAATTACAATTAAAGCATTAATTATGTTTATGTGATTAATTATGTGAATAATTAATTTATGTATTGAAATTAATTACCACGATGAAATGCTTAGTCACATGATAGGCCTGACCCGGGAGGGGAGTTACGTTTCAAGGTGCATGTTATGCATGATAGAAAATGAGGTGTTAACATGATTCAATTGTGTTGATTGTTAATTATGAGGAAAGTATGAATTTAATGAAGTTGGTTGCATTTTTGTAAAATGCTTTTAAAAGACCATGTTGGGGTATTTCATACATCATGTTAATTTTTGGGTATAATTTAATTAACCCTTTCCCCCACCTTACCCAACTCACTTTACCCTTTTCACTCTTAAATCCCCAATTACTCTCAAACCCTACCCCTCTACCACATTTTCGAAATCCCTCAAAGGAGGAAGGAGGAAGGAGGAAACTCCACAAAACTTGTGTTTGTGTGATCTTTGTTAAGATTTGGAGTCTTCAAGAGGTATGGAACCCTTCCTAAAGTTTTTATGAAGTTTGGATTTGAAATGGGATGATTTTGAAGTGATTTATGTGGGTTTGTTTGGGGTATGTGTTGTATGTTGTTGGGGTATGATTTTTGAAGTGTTTTATGTGGGTTTTAACAAGTTATGATGATGTTAGTGTGATTGGAAAGTTTGGGTTTGAATGGTATGAGGATGAGCTCGAAAAATGTACAAAAATGGTGAAAAATCGCGACTCTGTGCGAGGCGATCGATCGCCTGAAAAGAGGCGACCGATCGCCATAGGGCAGTACCATTTTCGCAAGGGAGGCGATCGATCGCCTAAAATGAGGCGACCGATCGCCGAGAGGCAGTAGCCATTTCACGTGTTAGGCGATCGATCGCCTAAAATTAAGCGATCGATCACCGCAAGACAAAAGAGCGAGGCGATCGATCGCCTCAAGTAGCGATCGATCGCCGCTGTGTTAAACATGGCAAATGATGTTTTTGTTGAATTTTTGATATTTGGCTATTGTTTAGCTTCTAATATCGATTTGTATGGTTGTGTAGAACCATCCCAGGTGCCAACAACATCGAGAAGATAGAGTTCTTCAATTTCTCCACTTTTGGAATTAAGGTACGTAAGAAGCGTACGGGCATCGGACGGTAACACCCTCCTAACTATGACTATGTATTGATTGCATAAGTTTATGATGATGTTTAAGATGATGATGCTTACGATGATAATTGTGATAAATAAGTTATGATGATAATGCTTATGATGATGCTTACGATAATAATTATGATAAATAAGTTTATGATGATAATGCTTATGATGATGCTTATGATGAGTAAGTTTATAATGATGATGTCATGATGATGATGTTTTGATAAGTAAGTTATGATGATGCAATACGATGTTTATGATGTGGTAAGATGCCACAGGGTAAGATGCCCACATGATAAGAGACTATACTCCTATATTATGACTATGAATGTATAAGAATTTACGATGCCACGATGATGTGTATAATGCATGAAGATGATAAGATATTTAAGATGATGTTACGATAAGTAAGTCCATGATGAAGATGATTTGATAATGAATCAAGATGATAAGATACTTACGATGATGTTATGATGAATAAAGATGATTTTATGATGAATAAAGATGACAAGATGCTTAAGAATATGCTATGATAAATGATGATGATAAGACGTTACTATAACGGTTATGATGAGACGATGATGTCTATAAGATGATAATGCTTACATGATAATGATGTTTACAAGATGATGACGTTTATAAGATGCTATGATGTTTATGATGAATATGAAACTATGTTCTTAAGAATGGTTGAATGTCCGGTGGTTATTATGGGCAAGCGAGGAAGGTCTTGCCGCTCACATAAATGAGCGATGGGGTACATCCGCTATCAAGGTGTAGCGATGGGTATCATCCGCTGATGAGCGATGGGGTACATCCGCTATCAAGGTGTAGCGATGGGTATCATCCGCTGAGCGATGGGGTACATCCGCTATCAAGGTGTGGCGATGGGTATCATCCGCTGAATAAAGAGATACATCCGCTATCAAGGCGTAGCGATGGGTATCATACGATGTGTTATGTCGAGCGAGGGGGGCCAATTATACCGCTGTCATAATGGAACCCGGACACTCACATTCCTAATTAACATAGTTTGTCGTGAGCATATATGTGAAGTACGATGTTTAATCATTTATGGCAAGAACTAATGATTTTATGCATGACCATGAAACAGGGACAACCAAAGAGGGTTTAATACGATTAACCAGGAAGTATATGTTATCAATTACTTTCATGCATTTATATTTATGCCATTTCCTTATGATTATTAAGTAAAGATGTATATGCTCATGATGGGTTGTTCCTGTAGGTACACCTTTGGACTAATGGATTAAGGGCCGGGTTGAGGCAGTGAGCTTTGAGAAGCATGGAAGAAGTTAGGATGCAAGAACTCTTGGATAGTATCTACTCTAGGAGTAGAATAATTCTATCGCCTTAACATTCATTTTGTGAATGTAATTATTTTAGCTTTTAAAATTTCATTCTCGGCCCATAATTTTACTAGCTCTAAGCTACAACTAAAACCCTAAGACGTATTAAATGCATGTTTAGTCCCTAATAGGTGATTAAGACGATGTCAATGTAGGAAGACCCTACAGCACCAGTGTTATATTTTCGTGCACCAGTTGTTTTATAATTTTCGTGTACCAGTTACTTTTTAATCATTTCGTGCACCAGTTATTTTATATGATTTTCGTGCACCAATGTTATATTTTCGTGCACCAGTTACATTTTATGATTTTCGTGCACCAGTGTTAATTTTCGTGCATCAGTGTTATATTTTAGTGCACCAAGGTTGTATGTTCGTGCATCAGTGTTATATTTTAGTGCACCAAGGTTATATTTTTGTGCACCAGTGTTGTATTTTCGTGCATCAGTGTTATATTTTAGTGCACCAATGTTATATTTTCGTGCACCAAGGTTATATTTTCGTGCACCAGTTACTTTTTATCATTTTCGTGCACCAGTTATTGTTTTATAATTTTCGTGCACCAGTTACTTTTTAATCATTTCGTGCACCAGTTATTTTTTATGATTTTCGTGCACCAATGTTATATTTTCGTGCACCAGTTACATTTTATGATTTTCGTGCACCAGTGTTAATTTTCGTGCATCAGTGTTATATTTTAGTGCACCAAGGTTGTATGTTCGTGCATCAGTGTTATATTTTAGTGCACCAAGGTTATATTTTTGTGCACCAGTGTTGTATTTTCGTGCATCAGTGTTATATTTTAGTGCACCAATGTTATATTTTCGTGCACCAAGGTTATATTTTCGTGCACCAGTTACTTTTTATCATTTTCGTGCACCAGTTATTGTTTTATAATTTTCGTGCACCAGTTACTTTTTAATCATTTCGTGCACCAGTTATTTTTTATGATTTTCGTGCACCAATGTTATATTTTCGTGCACCAGTTACATTTTATGATTTTCGTGCACCAATTACTTTTTATGATTTTCGTGCACCAATGTTATATTTTCGTGTACCAAGGTTATATTTTCGTGCACCAATGTTATATACGAAAAAAAAAATACGAAAAAAAAACCAAACGGACCGGTTCGGCCCGGAACCGGTTGGAACCGGAACCGGGACCGATCTGGTTCCTTACCGGACTGGACCGGACCGGTTCCGACCTTAACGGCCCTGGAACCGGCCGGTTCCGGTCCGGACCGGACCGGTTCAGGCCAATAAGCACCCCTAGCTGGATACGACTGTGGAAAAGTCAGACATAGTACAAAGATATCATAAAAAGTACAAGACCTTTCTAAAGTCATTTTTATTTATCTAACGGAAAAATCGAGTTGAAGATTATTCATACACACTTGAAGATCGAAGATCACAATGAGAGAATTCTTCGGAGATTTACAACACAGAAGAATATCAAGAATCCGAAAAGATCTAAACCATATGGAGCTTCAAGACATATTTGCTAGATGTGAGCATACCCCATATCGGTACTAGTCCATATCATATCTATTAAAATATCATTTGTGCCAGCACAATACACACTACTTTTGTAATAGTGAGCTTAGTATAGATGAGTGCACATGGTTTTTGCATACAAGGCATTAAAGAGTATACTAGTTGAGATGCTAAGAATTCTAGTAGTAAGGTGATCTTGACTGGAGTGTGTTTGTACAGCTGGTTTCTATAAATCAAAGTCTTCTAGTGTGATTCTGCCATGCCATTGATGAAGCGGAGATTTAGAAGGATTACACCACCTTCGAACTTCCAGAAACAAATCCACGCACATCTTTATTTTTTGCAGTATCTTTCTGTTTAAAATGTTTTACTCTGATTTTCTCAAATAGTTAATCAGTTACATAGCATGTTAATTTGAGTATCTTCCACTTGATTTTTTAAATCAAATTCGATCTAATCTCTCTATGCATTACTTCAAGAACATGAGCCATTGAAACTCAACTTGACTGGACTTAGCTGGGTGGAATGATCACTCCCAAGATCCTTATATCATTTTTGGCAAGAATATATATATAAATTTGTTTTAACCCCTAAAAATAATTTAGAACTTGCATCCCATGACTTTAATTTCGAGTCTTGGTTTTGCCTCTACACCCAATAATAATCTTTTTCCATCTCAACTTCTCCGCGAGTCGTTCGTACATTACATATCAAAATAATATTTATTTATAGGTCAATAATCATTAATTATAAAAAAGGAAAATTATATGTTTGCCTCGTTGCGATTTTTGTCATTATCTTGTCAGATTTCAGTATTAGTCCATCATGTTTACAATTTTTAATTATAATTTTACTCCTTATTTTACAGTTTAGTCCTTTTTACGAGGGAACGTTGATATGATACTGGCATAGCACTAATATGCTTGGATTTATGTCAACACCAATGGCTTAAATTGCAAAATTAAGTATAAAATTATAAAAAAAGTTGAAAGATATTGGGTTTAGACAGAATTTTGAGAACTTAAAAGGCCAACTATAAATCCAATTGAACTTTTTCTCAGTTATTTGAAAACTTGGAAACATAACAAAGGAGATTAATGGTAGTAAAAATCAGATAGAGGAGGTGGGTGGTTTGGCTGCGGTGGCGGGGGCGGCGGGATTTTGCTCCCATGCGACGGCCCAGACGGCGGAATAGGCACTCCTTTTGGAAGGATTCGAAATGTAAACTTCTCGGTTATTCCCATCCTTGCATTTGCGCAGTTGCTGTTTCCAAAGCCTAATAAAACCAGGAAAAAGATTGCAGACACCACACTGTAAGTAATCTTCATCTTCTTCACTATTTTTTGGGTAATTTTTGCTTAAAATTAATGGTCACTTATAAAGAAGAAACCAGTAATTAATAAGGCATGATATCTTTTGCATGGAAGATTATCTTTATTGGAAATTTTAAAATAAGATTTTTGAAATTTTGTTTTAGTGGAAAATTTAGTCAACCAAGCTAATAAATACTCTCATCTTTTTTTTTAAAAAAAATATATTTTATTTTTTTCAGTATAACTATTATTTTTATACAACAAAATGCGATTGTATAAAAATAAACAAACCAATTTATTAAGTTAAATTGGGTAAGTCGATTAGTGTGATGGAATTAATTTTGTATTTCCTACTAAAAATGTGGGGCGAACATGAAAATCAGATCGGGTCACCATTGGCCCCGGCCAATCGGATCCTTCACAGGCAGATCGGGTCGTGTCGGCACGACCTGCCAGTTTTGCCATAATAATAGGTCATGTTTAGGGGCGACCCATACATATGTCGACACAACCCATAAACCCGTAATTTTTTTAAAAAGTAATATATTTAAAAAATATATAAAAATTTATTGTGGGAATGCATCGAGCTCAGCTTCAAAAACAAACGAACAATGCTAGCACGTGCTACTATAGTCAGGGGCGAGCCTTTTGTGGGGGCTAGACTGGGCTTCAGCCCAGTCTAGCTCCATTAAATTTTTTTTTTTATGGGTTAGACTAGCCCAATAACAACACAAAAAATTTAATTGGGTCAGGTCCAAATACCAATTTATTTAAATAACCCAATTGACAAATTCAATATATTAAACCCTAAATACCTATCATATTATCATTCTTTCTTTTGTTTGAAAAGAAAAATTTCTTAGCAATCTACAAATTCTACACGGCTGAACCATCTCCACTCTCCACTTTCAAGTGAATAATAATAATATTTAAAGGTTAGTTTTGAACTAGTTATTGTTGTCAATTATTTGTGTTTTTTTTTATTATTATAGAATTAGTTACCCATGAATTGAAATATTAAATTTTTATTTTTTAATACTGAAAAGTGGAAATGTTTGATTAAAACATTGTGTAGATAATTTTATGATGATTAGTGTGATTCTATTCATTTATGATCATTTTTTGGAATCAATAGTACACTAGAAAATGGAATTGTTTGATTAAACAATTTGGATTTATTTAAATGATTTATTTAACAATTGTTTTAAATATTTTGTGGAGATTTAAAATATGAGTAATGAAATTTGATGTAGGTTATTGATATAATGTCAAGTGAGCATATCCTCAAACGTGCAAAATCGAAGTTAACTCTTCACCAATTTTACAACAAAGCAAATGATGGTCAAACAAGTGCAATTGGCTCTTCATCAAATATTGATGTCCAATCTTCTCTTCCTAAATCTCCAAGTGTTGAAGTTGA
Source organism: Haberlea rhodopensis (assembly GCA_907163345.1). NCBI lineage: Eukaryota > Viridiplantae > Streptophyta > Magnoliopsida > Lamiales > Gesneriaceae > Haberlea > Haberlea rhodopensis. The sequence goes on along the minus strand of CAJQUN010000066.1, from coordinate 1,839,476 downwards.
AAAAATCCATATTCCATCAAATACTTGTGGTCCGTATGTGGAACGTGATCCCGGATTACGTTCATCAATATGGTCCTATCCCGTTGAAATGCATTATGATATTAGAAAGGAGTATATCAAAATGGGACCATGTCAACCTAAATTAAGTAAGTATCCACGCATTGCATATGCAAAACAAAATCGACATTTTCAATATACTTGGTTTGGACAATTTCCATGGTTAGAGTACTCAATAGCAAAAAATAGTGCATTTTGTTTTCCATGCTATATTTTTGATAGTTGTTCCTCGAAGTATGTCACATTTACCCGTGAAGGATTTCAAGATTGGAAGAGAGTTAAAGAAAGGAATAAATGTCCATTTGCACAACATGAAGGCAACCATGATTCACTACATAATGCTGCTATGGAAAAGTGGCATAACTTGATGAACAAATCTCATCACATTGACAAGGTTATGGATAAGGTATCTTCTCAAGAAATTCTCAATAATCGATTGCGACTTAAGACTTCAATAGAAAGCATGAAATGGTTAGCTATGCAAGGGTGTGCCTTTAGAGGTCATGACGAATCCACACATTCTACTAATCGTGGAAATTTCATTGAATTGATAAAGCTGCAAGCAAGAGCTAATGAAGAAATTGCTTCACTTGTCCTGGAAAACGCTCCTCACAATGCCAAGTACACATCTTCTAAAATTCAAAAAGAGCTTTTGCATATTCTTGCCAACAAAGTGCGAAATATGATCCGTGAAGAAGTGGGGGATGCCAAGTTTTGTATTCTTGTTGATGAAGCTCTTGACGAATCTAATATGGAACAAATGGCCATTATTCTGAGATATGTGGACTGTAAGGGTTTTGTTCGAGAACGTTTCTTTGAAGTTGTTAATGTGAATGGCACAAACGCATCGACTCTTAAAAATGAGATATGCAATGTGCTTTCTCATTACAACCTTTTGATTGAAAATATGCGGGGTCAAGGATATGATGGAGCTAGTAATATGCGGGGTGAATGGAATGGATTACAAGCATTATTTCGCAAAGATTGTCCTTGTGCCTATTATATACATTGCTTCGCTCACCGTTTACAACTTGCTTTAGTTGCGGTATCCAAAGAAGTGCATGAGGTGTGGTTATTCTTTTCAAAATTGAGTGTCGTTGTCAATTTTTTTGGATCTCCTTTCAAGCGTCATTGTGAGCTAAAATCTGTTCGAGAAGATGAAATCATTGATATGATAGCTTCAGAGGAACTTAAAACCAGTACAGGGGCTAATCAAATTCGTACTTTACAACGAGCTGGAGCTACTCGTTGGAGCTCACATTTTGCTTCTGTTAGTAATTTAATTGATATGTTTGGTGCAACTTGTATCCTTCTTGAAAGAATGATTGATGATGGACTCAGTAGTAACATCCGTGGAGAAGCTAGAAGCATTTATAAAGAAATGATGTCATTTGAATTTGTGTTTATCTTGCACTTGATGAACGAAGTTCTAGGAATCTCTAATATTCTTTGTCAAGCATTACAAATGAAATCTCAAGACATATTAAATGCAATCAATTTAGTCTCATCAACCAAGATATTGCTTCAACGGTTACGAGAAATTGGATGGGAGAAATTTCTAGAAGGCGTCGTGAAGTTTTGTGAAAGGTATGAATTTATTTATTTAATAATCATTTAATTTTCATTTTTACAAGATATATATTATATGATGATAATGTTTTTTTTTTTTGGAAAGGTATCACATTGAGATGCCTAGTATGAGTGCTCGATATATGGAAGGCACAAGACGTTCCTGTCAACAGAAAAATGATATCACAGTTGAGCATCATTATCACATTAGCATATTCAATGTTGTGATAGATTTTCAATTGATGGAGTTGAATAATAGATTCACTGAAGAAACAATGGAACTCCTAACTCTCAGCTCAGCTTTGGATCCTATCAACGGATTCAGATCATTTAATATTGAGGATCTCTGTACTCTTGCCCAAAAATTCTACCCTCAAGATTTTACTCGAATGGAAGTAGATATTTTGAGAAGACAGTTGGAACATTATGAGTATGCTGTAGTTCATCACGCAGATTTTCAGAAGATTGGTTCACTTTCTGAGTTATGTCAAGTATTGGTTAAAACTAGAAAATTTGAACACTTCATTTTTATTGATCGATTGATTCGTCTAGTGTTGACTCTTCCAGTTTCAACGGCAACTACAGAGAGAGCATTTTCAGCAATGAATCTTGTTAAGACATCACTTCGCAATAAGATGGACAATGATTTTCTTGCAGATTGCTTGGTTGTTTACATTGAACGAGAGTTTGCTGATTCAGTAGATGTTGAATTCATAATAGATGAGTTTGATGAGAAGTGTCGTAGAGTAAAACACACTATTACCAAAATTGTTTGACTGCATTTCATTGCATTATATCTGTCTTATTTTTTTGAGTTATTCGTTTGTATATTGGTTGAAATATTATTCAATATAAAATGCTAAATTTATTATTTATTGTGAGCTCATTGATTTTTTTATCAATGATTTTTTTAGCATAAAAAATTATGAGGAAAAAAAGTTTAGCCCCCCCTAATATAAAATGCTGGTTTCGCCCCTGACTATAGTGCCGCCGTTAGTGTGCGAACGACACATTTTGACATCTTTACGTACAACAGACAAGTCGTAAAAATGTGTATTTGATTTATTTTTTTGAGAAAAATCAAATTTAAAGTAGAAGTCGAACAATGTAAATTTGTTATTTGGTAACTGATTTTCATAGCATGCGCACATATGATTTGAAAATACCTATTATTTTCTTTTTCATGTATAAATATAATAATTATAAAAACTATTCTTTAAAAAAATGATAATATCATTTTATTAGCTTTGTTGACTATATTTTCCACTAAAAGCAAGTAATTTCCAACAAAGATAGATTTCCAGAATCGGTACAAATGATATCATGCGATTCATGGCTCGTTAATTGCTGGTTTCTTCTTTATAGGTGACCACACAACAGCAAAACCTACCCAAACAATAGTGAAGAATATGGAGATTTTTACTGAGATAATTACAAATGCCTCACTTGTAAATTAATTATATTACGAATCACACATCTAGTTTGAACAATTACATCTATCTCCCTTGTACAATAACACACTATCTAGTTTATAGGATATATAAGAAAAATTACAAATACCCGTACCATTTAACATTAAAATAAACTGTATGTAATTGTTCAAAATAAAAGGGATAAAACGATAATCATGAAAATTAGAGGGGGTCTATAATAGTTCAGTGTTGTGTCTCTGATCCTTGTGTTGGTTTTATTAGGGTTTGGAAACACCAATTTCACAGGATGGGGATAAACAAGAAGTTTACATTTTGGATTCTCCTGAAAGGAGTACCAACAAACAAGGGCAACAATATTCAACCGCCATTGTTGGAGCTACTAGTTTAAAAGATTTGAGTTGCATCATTACTACCATCTATAACGACTCGATCCTACATAATTTAAGAACATTTGGACTCCTTGTTTTACAATATATCCTTGAGAGAAATTAGTTTACTATAATTTTAAAATAAATCAATAAATCAGTGAAAAAATCATTTATAACTATATAATAGCATGAATATTGATTTTCCATCTCAGTCTCTCAATCCCCCAAATCATCACTCTTTCCCAATATAAATAGTTCTCAGCACAAATCCAATTTCTTCCCAATTTCAGAGACCTAGTATTAGTGTGAACATAAATTGACAAACTGATTCTGTCAACTCACATATGTTAGGAATCAGATTTTGCTCATGCTTTCTTAATGGGATTTTCCCCCCAATTTATAAACCTGAGTTCTTATATTGATTTTTGTTTTCCAGATGTGAATTTATTCTAAATGGTCAACAAAAAAAAAAAAGAAAAAGGTTTTGATTGGTCATATTGAATCTTGAAATTTTAATGATTAGTTTATATTGGAGGCTTTAGCTAAGAAACAGTTGACTCGAAAACGATATGACACGGCGTTGCATTTGGCGGTGAGAGCTGAGGATTTTGGAAGTGTTTTTGGAGATAGTAACAGTGAGAGGGATTAGAAGGATTTTTATTTCAACAATGATCTGAAAATTTGAATATGAACTTGTCATGCCTCGGACTCAGGCCCGCGTAAGCGCGACTGCACAATTGACTCCTATAGCAACTACTTCGTCTCCGTCCCCGCTCTACGAAAATGGTTAACCCAAGTTGTTATAATAGTTTATTGTAAGTCTTTATATACCACTTTAAATTTTCATCCACAACAAATATGGACAAGGGTATTACAATCACACATCCTTCAGAACGCGACATCATCGTCGCGACCTAACTCATCGATCCCTGCATAACACTTATTTCCCTAGTGTTGCCTGCCGGTGACCGGCTCTGATACCATTCTGTAACGCCTCGGGCCCACGCCCGCGCAAGCGCTACTGCACAATGGACTCCTATAGCAACTACTTCGTATCCGTATTCGCTCTACGAAAATGATTAACACAAGTTGCTATAATAGTTCATTGTAAGCCTTTATATACCACTTTAAATTTTCATCCACAACTAATGTGGGACAAGAATATTACATAAATGACTTCAATAATTAGAAATTTGAAATATCTTGGTACTGTTTAAAAATGCGATAAATTGAAGATATTTGATATGAAATCTATGGATTTCAAAAAAAATTAGCAAACAATTTGAATGGGTTAGTATTAAGGATTTGAAATCCAAAGAAACAAATAATGACGGTTTATCAACAAGCTTATGTGGTTGGCTTGTTCGTTTATTTCAGTTGCCTTTCTTGCTTTATGCTACATCATTTTTGGGTGATCAAAAAATGTGCTTGGCGATTGGAATATCCATTATAGGGACAAGTAATCATACACTCAAGACATTGTGTGTTATTGGGTGATAATGCATGGGAATTTTTGTATAGACCAGGTCCTGCCATACACTAACACAACACAGATATATATATACATATTTATGTCTGTTGTGTACGGTAGAACTCTGTCTATACAAGAATTTCCCGATGAATTGAGGCTTCTAATTTGAGAAACCGCCGCTTGTCGGCAAGAATAGTAGATTACAGTCGTGGTCCGTGCCAATTATGTTGGATGAGGAGATTCCGGAGGACGAATATAAGAAACTTTATGCACTGTGAATTTTACACTGTTGATAAAAATAGTATTTATTGTGTAATATGTTATCTTTCAGTATACGGAAATGGATGGTGATTTTCCCAAGTCAGATTGTAAAGAGAATATAAGAATTAGTATGAGATTCAGAATCACTTGGTGACACTCTAGTACATAGCTAGTAATTATATAAAAAAAAAAATGTATGATCTTCAGATACTTTATTTAGAGTCACTGATAATTTACCTCTATGTCGTATCGCTAATAGACAATTTACCCCATTATGATTTGTAACTTGGTAGTTGACACTCCTGTGGTTTGAAAATAAGCAGTTTACACTACTGTGGTTTGTAAAACACAGCACACCACCCTCTTACATGGAATATGTATTTTGCACATGTTCACAAACCATGTTAGGTAAACTACATATCTTCAAAACACAGGCTGACAAACTGCATATTTTGAAAATCACGTTAGGTAAACTGTCTATTTTCAAATTACATATGTGTAAAAGCCCTATTGGAAAATCATTGGGTTCGTTGCGAGTAGCCCACTTTGTTTGCTTTGATTACTCAATTTGCATCGATATGCTAGTTCATTAGTTCTAGTATGGCGTGCAAATACATTGAGTAATCTTCTCAAATTAATTCTTGGGTTCCTCTGTATATTTCAGTCAAAAAGGCTCTTGCAATAAATCAGAATAATGAAGCTAGCTTAAATCTTTCCATATAAACATGAGAAGTACTTGATCTTATCTTTCAATTGGATTTCTAATACTTAACTATGATTTTTGTCCTAAAATGAATAGAATTTGTTAAAATTATATTTTCACTGTGCTTTTAAATGTTGTCTGTTAATGCTTCTTCATGTAGTTTTAGATCATAAGTTAGGTGCAGCGAACTAACGAAGTGGATGCATTGACGCAAGTGCTCCTTGAACATGAGAACTTGGACCATGTCAGAGACACAACACGAGTGGATCACCGAAACGAGGGTCGATTCGAAAGTGCCGAAACGAATCTGTTGCCTCGAATTTTGGTAGGGTAGACGTGTATTTCATCCGAGCACCAAACAATATACAAAAAGTAAATGAGACCAGATTTTTTACGTGGAAAACCCCAAAAGATGGGGAAAAACCACGGGACCTAGTCCGGTATAAATTTCACTATAAACAAGTGTGAGATTTACAGTGTTCTTTACAAGAAATGAGCTAAGAAATGAAAATGGTGAAGGGGGAAGACCTCGGCTGCTGCTTGTTCTTGAGGAGGAAGGAGTCATGCTCTCTTTCCCCCCCCAAGAAAGAGGTGTTGGCCTTCCCCATGCCCTCTCAACCCTCCTGCCTGCTCTCTCACGGAAAATCTCTCTCTTTGCTGGGTGAGAGCTATCTGGTATTTATATGAGAATGGGGGAGACAACCTGTAACTACCTACCCAAGGTCTAGGGGACACTGTCTGATGCTGAAGGTAGGGGGCAGAGTCCTAGTGCTGGGGACCACAGACAACTTATTGCACTCTTTGTACGATTTCTGCAGCTTTAAAGATATTATTCGTGTACGGAGATATGTTCTGTGGCCGACCTGGGGTGGCCAGGGTGGGGTCTTCCCGAGGCCGAGCTGGAGGTCATCCTCGTGTCCGACCCGGGGTGGCCAGGGTGGAGATCTTCCCGAGGCCGAGCTGGAGGTCATCCTCTCGGCCGACCTGGGGTGGTCAGGGTAGAGGTCTTCCCGAGGCCGAGCTGTAGGTCATCCTCGTGGCCGACCTGGGGTGGCCAGGGTGGAGATCTTCCCGAGGCCGACCTGGGGGTGGCCATGGTAGAGGTCTCGCCCAAGTCAGGTCTTGCACAGTCCATACTTTTACCAGGGTAACACCAGTATCCCCCCTCTAGTCGAGCTAGTGTAACGCTGTCTCGATTGTTCGGGTATTTTGGCAAGACCTGATCTGTTACTTGTGCAGGGATGACCTGTTATATGTGCAGGGCCGACCTGCAATAACAGCTAGAAATAATTCTAAGTACAGAATTAAATCTTAACAGGGCTGACCTGTTATCTGTGCAGGGCTGACCTGCAATAACAACTAGGAATAATTCTAAGTACATAATTAAATCTTAACAGGGCTGACCTGTTGTATGTGCAGGGCTGACCTGCAATAACAGCTAGAAATAATTCTAAGTACAGAATTAAATCTTAACAGGGCTGACCTGTTATCTGTGCAGGGCTGACCTGTTATATGTGCAGGGCTGACCTGCAATAACAGCTAGATATAATTCTAAGTACGGAATTAAATCTTAACAGGGCTGACCTGTTATCTGTGCAGAGCTGACCTGCAATAACAGCTAGAAATAATTCTAAGTACAGAATTAAATCTTAACAGGGCTGACCTGTTATCTGTGCAGGGCTGACCTGCAATAACAACTAGGAATAATTCTAAGTACAGAACTAAATCTTAACAGGGCTGACCTGTTGTATGTGCAGGGCTGACCTGCAATAACAGCTAGAAATAATTCTAAGTACAGAATTAAATCTTAACAGGGCTGACCTGTTATCTGTGCAGGGCTGACCTGTTATATGTGCAGGGCTGACCTGCAATAACAGCTAGAAATAATTCTAAGTACATAATTAATTCTTAACAGGGCTGACCTGTTGTATGTGCAGGGCTGACCTGCAATAACAGCTAGAAATAATTCTAAGTACAGAATTAAATCTTAACAGGGCTGACCTGTTGTATGTGCAGGGCTGACCTGCAATAACAGCTAGAAATAATTCTAAGTACAGAATTAAATCTTAACAGGGCTGAGCAGGGCTGACCTGTTATATGTGCAGGGCTGACCTGCAATAACAGCTAGAAATAATTCTAAGTACAGAATTAAATCTTAATAGGGCTGACCTGCTATAACAACTAGAAATAATTCTAAGAGAATTAAACCTTAACAGGGCTGACTTGTTATCTGTGCAGGGCTGACCTGCAATAACAACTAGGAATAATTCTAAGTACATAAGTAAATCTTAACAGGGCTGACCTGTTGTATGTGCAGGGCTGACCTGCAATAACAGCTAGAAATAATTCTAAGTACAGAATTAAATCTTAACAGGGCTGACCTGTTGTATGTGCAGGGCTGACCTGCAATAACAGCTAGAAATAATTCTAAGTACAGAATTAAATCTTAACAGGGCTGAGCAGGGCTGACCTGTTATATGTGCAGGGCTGACCTGCAATAACAGCTAGAAATAATTCTAAGTACATAATTAAATCTTAACAGGGCTGACCTGTTGTATGTGCAGGGCTGACCTGCAATAACAGCTAGAAATAATTCTAAGTACAGAATTAAATCTTAACAGGGCTGAGCAGGGCTGACCTGTTATATGTGCAGGGCTGACCTGCAATAACAACTAGAAATAATTCTAAGTACAGAATTAAATCTTAACAGGGCTGACCTGCTATAACAACTAGAAATAATTCTAAGAGAATTAAAACCTTAACAGGGATGACCTTGCTGAACTCCGAAGATAATAAACCGAGCATATAAGTCTCGACCGACCTGAGTTCCGAAAATAATAAATATGAGCCGGTAATGCTCTCCCGACCTGAGCTCCGGAAATAATAATATGAGCCGATAATGCTCTCCCGACCTGAGCTCCAAAAATAATAAGTGAGCGGATAATGCTTTCCCGACCTGAGCTCCGGAAATAATAAATATGAGCAGATAGTGCTTTCCCGACCTGAGCTCCGGAAATAATAATATGAGCCGATAATGCTCTCCTGACCTGTGCTTTTAATTGGTGCCAGGGCCTCATACACCGGGCTTAAGCATGCAGGGCAGACCTGTGCTTTTAATTGTTGCCAGGGCCTCATACACCTGGGCTTTAGTGACAGGGATGACCTGCACTTTTAAATGGTGCCAGGGCCTCATACACCTGGGCTTTAGTGACAGGGATGACCTGTACTTTTAATTGGTGCCAGGGCCTCATACACCTGGGCTTAAGCATGCAGGGCGGACCTGTGCTTTTAATTGTTGCCAGGGCCTCATACACCTGGGCTTTAGTGACAGGGATGACCTGCACTTTTAAATGGTGCCAGGGCCTCATACACCTGGGCTTTAGTGACAGGGATGACCTGCACTTTTAAATGGTGCCAGGGCCTCATACACCTGGGCTTTAGTGACAGGGATGACCTGCACTTTTAATTGGTGACAGGGCCTCATACACCTGGGCTTTAGTGACAGGGATGACCTGCACTTTTAAATATTGGCCACGGCCTCATACACGTGGGCTTAAGCAATCAGGGCGGACCTGTGCTAAATATTTGCCAAGGCCTCATACACTTGGGCTTACTCCGAATATCCCATCCGAACTCCCCCTCATCAAATCATCCGAATAAGTTCATCCAAAATTCGGAACAAATAAAGTTCCCGAGCTGATGAATAAGGCCTTATTGCGAGATCGCATGCCTGAGCTGATATAAATAGGGGCTTGCTGCAAGATTGCATGCCCGAGGTGTAATAATAGGGGCTTACTGCGAGGTTGCATGCCCGAGCTGATCCTCAATCCGAGCTGATGTGGGGCTTACTGCGAGATTGCATGCCCGAGCTCAATATAATAGGGCCTTACTGCTAGATTGCATGCCCGAGCTGGTGATCCTGTCTTGAAATAATAATAAAATAGCACTACGCAAATATATATGTACGAAACTCAAATATCAGTTGGACAGGAAAAACCATAATTAAGGCATAGAGATTAAGCGCCCAAGTTGAGTTTGATTGATGAGGTCTAGCCGATGGCTGAGGTGGCCGAGCTGATGTGGATGAGGCCGAGCTGGCATGGATGAGGCCGAACTGGGCGAGGTTTCCGAGTTGAGGCCGAGGTGATGTGGATGAGGCCGAGCTGGCATGGATGAGGTAGAACTCACTGTTAAGGCCAAGCTGGGGCCAAGGTGGCCGAGCTGAGATGGCTCGACGTGAGGCATTGATTTGATCTGTCACTCTTAATCAGCTCCAATCCTGCAACAACAGCTCTTAACGCCCCAAAAACCAAATGCTAAAGCAGCTCCATTCTACAAAAAATGTGGTCGGCCAGGGGGAAGAGGTATCACCAGAGATCTGAGGCCAGATGTATCATCTCGAGAATCATTACACTGGTGTTTCTTCGAGTGCAACCCAAAAACATAGCAACTTTCATACAAGGCTGCACCCCAATAACCAAAACCTTTCCCCCTTTTATCAAACCCGTCGCCGCCGCTTACCAAAAGTTTTTTTTTCTCTTTTTTTTTTTTCCAGAACTTAGAAAACCCATCTCCCAACAGAGATGCAACCCTCAAACCATCCTTCTCCTTCCCATATCTCAACGTCTTGAGCTCACGTTCCCACAGACGGCGCCAATTTGTTGCCTCGGATTTTGGTAGGGTAGACGTGTATTTCATCCGAGCACTAAACAATATACAAAAAGTAAATGAGACCAGATTTTTTACGTGGAAAACCCCAAAAGATGGGGAAAAACCACGGGACCTAGTCCGGTATAAATTTCACTATAAACAAGTGTGTGATTTACAGTGTTCTTTACAAGAAATGAGCTAAGAAATGAAAATGGTGAAGGGGGAAGACCTCGGCTGCTGCTTGTTCTTGAGGAGGAAGGAGTCATGCTCTCTTTCCCCCCCCCCCCCCCCCCCCCCCCCCCCAAGAAAGAGGTGTTGGCCTTCCCCATGCCCTCTCAACCCTCCTGCCTGCTCTCTCACCGGAAAATCTCTCTCTTTGCTGGGTGAGAGCTATCTGGTATTTATATGAGAATGGGGGAGACAACCTGTAACTACCTACCCAAGGTCTAGGGGACACTGTCTGATGCTGAAGGTAGGGGGCAGAGTCCTAGTGCTGGGGACCACAGACAACTTATTGCACTCTTTGTACGATTTCTACAGCTTTAAAGATATTATTCGTGTACGGAGATATGTTCTGTGGCCGACCTGGGGTGGCCAGGGTGGGGTCTTCCCGAGGCCGAGCTGGAGGTCATCCTCGTGTCCGACCCGGGGTGGCCAGGGTGGAGATCTTCCCGAGGCCGAGCTGGAGGTCATCCTCTCGGCCGACCTGGGGTGGTCAGGGTAGAGGTCTTCCCGAGGCCGAGCTGGAGGTCATCCTCGTGGCCGACCTGGGGTGGCCAGGGTGGAGATCTTCCCGAGGCCGACCTGGGGGTGGCCATGGTAGAGGTCTCGCCCAAGTCAGGTCTTGCACAGTCCATACTTTTACCAGGGTAACAGAATCCATGAAGTCATTGGCACACACTACAGTCCAGTAATGAGAACTTCTGTACCTGTAAGTTGTTTTGGACCGAGCAACTTTGGCCCTTTCTCCCATTTGGCTCTTCATATTTCTACTTTTCATGATGATCACATATTGGGGAGCAATAATTTCTTGCGTATCTTATTCTATATTGCTGTCTACTTGGCATAGTGATGAAACCAGGCATCTTGGTTGCCGTATGTTAGAAAGTTTGGGACTTGCAATATTCTATTACCTCGTTAACTCCGATTCCCACCTCACGCAGCATACATAAAACCTTCAAATATCTGTTAGGAAAATAACGCCGTATTTTCTCTTGTCAGATTTATGGGAGCAAAAAAAAAACGGAATAACAATATACAAGATTTAGTGGTTCGGCAAAATAAGGCTATGTCCATGGGGCTGCTGCATATCTTTTACTGAAGAAAAAATACAAGCGTTTACAAACACTACAACACTCAATCTGAAAAACACTCAAAAAATTACGCACTATTTTCTCACTAGTATTTTTACTCTGACTGCACTGTGTTGTACAAGGGCGGATCCAGGATGTGAATCCGCCCTGGGCTGAGACCTGAAAATATATTGTAGTTTTGAACATATAAAAGCGTTAATAGTGCTCAATAATCATATCTTTTCTGACACGTATGACCTCTTGCTGCTTTATAGATGCCAACAGATCGTGTAGGAAATCAGTAAACTAAAATTTCGATATTTGTCTCATTACCCGAAAAAAATAAAACTAAACAAAAACAAAAACTGAATACCCCTTCATCTACAGATGTCTTAAAGTTGTTGGTGTCTGATACAATAATCCATATGGATATAATTTTAGGGTTATATTAATGCTGACCTTAACCCAGGTGGTTGATTATGAGATTTGACTCCACGGGCACTACCCGGAGGTAGCATCAGAAAAACCTAATTTTACATAATTTACTCCACGAATCTATCCTCTAACCGAACCTCAAGATTCCTTGTACAATTTATTTTAATATACAAATTTATTCATTATTTAATATTTTGCTCTGACTTATTTAAATTTATCATTTAAATCCTCTATTTTTTTAAAATAGTTTTTTATTTTCTATTCTATAACATTATTCAAAGCCTCCCGAAAAAGAGTGAAAATCACCCGACGTATTTGTACCCGTTCTTGATAAAATTGCACCTTTTTCAGTTCACTTACATTATGACACCTAGCATGTGAGGGCGGTCAGCAATTAGTATTAATATACGTGAACAACATCTTGTTGCAAATACATTTCTATAGCAGCATTTTACCAAACAGTTGAGGTGCAATGTGAATGAAGGCAGGTTTATACAGATTTTCATATCGGATTACACCATTATACATCAAAGAGATCAGTAGGAGAATGCTGGATACTGTGGAGGTCAAACCTGGCGAATTGAAGGTTCTGGCAACTCAGCGGGCGAATGAGGTGATGGTTAAGGAGGAGGAGGATGAAGGAAATTGGAGGATGGGCTGGGGCTGGGCTGCAGCCAGCTTAAATAGGTAAGAAAAAAAATTGCCCCGGGCTGCAGCCCAGGTGAGCCACAACGTGGATACGCCCTTGGTGTTGTATTTTTGTTCTCAACTCCTTCTCTACAATTTTTAGTGATATTTAGCTTAATGAATCATAACTCTATTTATAGAGGTTCTTCATGCATTGGCCAAAACATTCTTTACATGTATGACCAAAAATTCTTTGTGCGGCTTTGACAATTTGGCCAGCTTTTGACTAACATTTTGGCCAAAATTTTCTTCGGTTTGCTTTTTTTTTCAAAAAATGTGGGCAACCCACTTTTCTTTTTCCAGCTTTTTGACTAACAATCTCCCACTTGAAGACTGATCTCAATATATTTTCACATATCGATCAACGCAGCAGATTTTTCTGGTCTGTTAGTCTAGCAAGCCAACTGAAGTTGAGAGCAACTTCAGTTTATCAATGGTCACAACCATCGTTAACATATCTGTTGGATTTTTACTTCCTTAGATTTTCTCTAATGTTAGCACATCATCTTCAAGAAGAGACCTGATGAAGTGATAACAGAGACCACTGTGTTTTGTTTTAAGATTGGAATGTTGAATTCTTTGCCAAATGTATAGCACCCTGACTATCACTATACAAAACATTCTTCTCATGGTTGAATCTCAGCTCTGATAATAAACCTTTTCATAAAAACTCTTTACTGGCTTATGCCACTGCAACATATTTAGCCTGTGTAGTGGATAAATCTACAATATTCTCCGACATCCAACTAACATATGTAGTTCCAACAGTGAATATATAACCCGTGGTTCTTATTCGGTGATCGACATCACCTCCATAGTCTACATCTATGTAACATTGTACTTTTAGTTCTTATCTTATTTTGCCATAATAAGATATTCTTCCCTTCTACATGCTTCTAACATGTTATATGTACAAGATTCTAGAACATCAACATGCTTCTATAATGTTGTATATGTATCTCCACAAGGTTCTAGAATACAAAAGAATGTGCAAGTGAAGTCAAGAGTCTTTCGGGTTGCTTCAAATTGTTCTTCAAGCTTCCGGAAGCTTCCGGAATGTCCCAAAGCCACAAAACTATGTAAACTTGCAATCTTGCCCCAAGTTTGAAAGAAATGAGTTCGAACCTCCGTAATGCTTGGCCAGCACGATTGGGTGCAACACTGCGGGTCGTGACAGTATGCTCTAGAACAAAATACTAGCTGGTTTCTTGTATTTTATCCTCAAAACTTCAATATTCAGAAGCAAAGCTACTTTAGTGAACGGGTCCTACGTTGCTAAAGGTGGCCAAAAAAATACATGTGATTGGTTCTTACAGTGTTCGATACACGCACACATTAATTATAATAGGAACTTTAGAAGATTGGGTGTGAAGAACAATCTAATCAATGAACCAACATGTCCAAAGCAACTGCTCTGAATTTCCTGGATGTGGAACAATTTTATCCACAATTGGACTATCGCCTTATGTTTGAGGAAATGTTAGAATAAAAAAGTTGTTAGCGGAGCAGATGGTTCCAAATTATTGCTTGCGCCTAGGCAGCAAGTGTTGCAAATTATTTTCTGTAAAACATTGGGAACGTCGAATCCTTTCCTAGGGCGGATCAAGCGACCTCAATTGTTTTGGGATCGTGAGATTTACATGTAAACCCACGGCCCAAAACGAGTGGGGTCGTTATTTTTAGTCAGCGTATTACCCTGATTCCAGGATCGAAGTTTCCGAAAGAGTGGGAAGGATGTCATCGACTTGTAGAATCAGACGAATATTTGTTTGAGGAATTTTAAAGTGGTTTTAAGGTTTTGATACATATTTTGGTAAAAATAGTTACAAAAACCAAAATTGTTTTTTTTTTTTTGGGTGCTAAAAACCCTTTTAGGATTAAATGAACTAAAAACCCCAAGACAATCGGTGTGTCATTGAATATTCGTATAATTGCATTAAAAATCCTATGCTCACAAATTTTGTTTAGTACATCATGAGTTTTCTAAGCGTAACATATGAAACTACATTAAACTAAAAGTAGCCAAAGTCGAAAATGATATTTTTAATGTAGTAAAAAAAATCTCTCCTCCTTCCTTATTTTATAGTATATTAGAAATTTCAGATATTTTTTTATAAAAATATTTTGCAATTTATCACAAATGTAGGGGGTGTATTCAATCTAGATTTTTATTGACTTTTAATGACTTTTTTAAATGATTGACTTTTATGGAGTTGATAGTTTCTATTGACTTTTATAGAATTCCGTGGAGTTATAAAAGGATTTGTATAGAGTCTCATAGACTTTTTCAATAGATTTCTATGGACTTTATCGACTTTTAATAACTTTTTTAAAAGATGGACTTTTATGAAATTGATAGATTTCTAATAACTTTTATAGAATTACACGGAATTATCAAAAGAATTTTATAGATTCTATAGATTTTATAACTTATAATTGATTTCTTTGAACTAATAATTGAATATAAATAACTTCTTCAACATATAATTTTTTTTTACTATTAATGTAAACACATTTTACTTATTTAACAGTCAAAAATGTTAAAAATACCTATTCAATTCTTTTGCATGGCAAATAGTGAACAACTTTTTTGCATCTTCAAGATGACGACTTTGAAGATTCAGTTAATGTTGCTATATAAATTCTAATCTATAATTTTGTGTAATAAAACAAAAGTTTTCTATTAAATAAAATTTTATAAACTTAAAATATTTTTTGATGATAGTTGACTACTATAAAATTCTTAAAACATACTTTTTAAATTAAACATGATAATTTATATCGTTATAAATATCTTTTATTTTAGAAAAATATTTATTATAATTGTTTATAGATATAGACCCATTTTTAAAAATCTATCATCTAATATAAAATTGAGCACATTAACTTGCTATTTTATCAAAATACTTGTGTAAATATTAGTATTATATTGGATAAAAAATAAGATGTGAAAAAAACAATAATTGAAGAAAGAGCCGCACATTATGAATTAAAGAAATGGTACATGTAGAAAACAGTGGAGGAAAAGCCAATGGGGAGGTGGTCGTGTCGGAAATGAAAATAGCAAAGAGTAAAGAGAGATGAGGGTAATTATGAATTAAAAGTCATTCCAAATCTTTACTAGGAGTGGTGGAGAATTTTTAACTTTTTTGGGATGTACATGGGGCATCAACGTTTGTACTTAAAGATTTCAACATAAGTCATTAAAAGTCTATGGGATTTTGGATACCTATAGACTTTTATGAAGTTTTAAAAATTCAAGTTTGAATGCCACCTGACTTTTTAAAACTCTACGAAAGTCTGTCTTGAATACCATTAGACTTTTGTAGAGTATATAAAAGTCTGGATTGAATACCTCTAGACTTTTAAACTCCGTAAAAGTCATTAAAAGTCAATAAGACTATTTTAGCACTTTCTTCTTTTTTTTTTCCACGAGGGTTCTCATCCTAAAATTTAAAATAAGACTATTTTAGCCTATTGATTTTTCCTTCGGAAATTTAAGCAAATTTTAATAAAACATAGAAAGGTAATTTTTGCAAAATGTTATTGCAAAGTGACAATTCATAGGAAATAGATGTGAACCAAAGAGTCTTTTTGTCTATTAATTTATTATTTAACTTCTAAATTGTGTTTGAGTTTTCTTGAAATTAGAATTGGAAAGTGGGAAAATAAATAATTGGTATCCGTATAAAAAAAAGTACTCAATTATGATTTTTTGGTTGATATTTTGTTAGTTTCGTAATGCCATAAATCAGGATAACATGAAACAATGCTTGGTCCATCTTAGCTATCAAAAAACAGATGGCTTGTCTTGTACATTGCGAGTACTTCTGCATTCTTGTCTATTTACTTGTTAAAGAGGGTCCGAGTCACTAAGTTTTCACATGCTTTTCTCTTCTTTTACTAACCTTTTATGTCGTAGGGACTGTTGCGGGCTGAGCAGAGCAAAAACAAACCGCTTGTGTGGGGTGGCTAGCGAACTCCTAATAAAATAAACTTTTTTTTAAAGGATATAGCGATTTTTGTTCAGATGATGAAGAAGAGGAAGTTGTTTCACAAGATCAACAGTTACAGTCAACAAAAAATATAATTTAAAAACCAGATCTTATAAGAAATAGGTTGCGTGGTGATTCGTTTCTATTTAGGATGAACTTCATATCGTGTAGTTTATAATTCGCTTATTTGTGGAGCCTGAGGCTCAAACTTCTATCTTAAAGTACAAGTGGTTATGACCCAATCACCATCTTTGTATTATTAATTTTATTATCAATAAAATAAGTGGTATCATGCCACCTTAAAAAAAATTAAAAACTTAATTAGTAAAAAAAATATCTTGATTGAGATAAGTTGGTTTCCTTTGCAGTTTTGATCCTTTTCTCCGATCGAGTGTTGGCATAGCTTCAAATATATCAGCAATGTCCAACATATTATCCGAGCACGGTTGTGGGCTGAAGGGTGGACCAAAGGAAAAACCGGTTGTGTACGGGTGTAGGGGTGGTTAACGGATTGATCCGGTCTGGTCCGGAATCGGCCGGTTCCGGATCCGATAATCCCGGAAGTGGTCCGATCAGTTAAGGAACCGGATCTGATCCGGTTCCGGATTGGACCGGTTCAAACCCGGAACCGATTTTTTTGAATTTTTTTCCTTCAAAAAATCGAATATATATTAGACTAAATAAAAAAAGTTTTTTTTTAAAAAATAACGGATCCGGTTCCGGGTTGAACCGGAACCGGATCCGTTTGGTCCGGAACCGATAAGATACCGGTTCCGAAACTATAGAACCGATCTGGCCCGATATCTTACCAGTTCCGGACCGATTCGGAACCGCTTAGCCCGATTTCGGTTCCGAACTGGGCTAACCGGTCCGATTTTGGGCGGGTCCGGATTGACCTGGCCCGTTAAGCAGCCCTATACGGGTTGCTAGCGAGTCCCTAGTAATTAGTAAATGGATTTTAAAAAAAGTTAAAACATAACCGGGGGACTAGACTAAAATTTTTGAATTTTTTAAAGAAAATACCAGAATAGGTATTGACTTCTAAGAATCGGGATTCCGATCCTATCTAATTTGGTCACTTAAATACAATAAATCGCCTCTCAATTACATGGGTTGTTCGACCCTGCGGTCACGGTTTTAACATGACTGTAATCCAAAGGCCCCAAATAATTTGGAGCCGTTCAATCTACCTTTAGGACATTGCCCTAATGGTAGGGTCGAACAACCCCAATTACATATAGTTATCCTGATAGGAATTATTGGTTTGGCGTATAAGTTAAATCAATGGCTTCAACATGTCACATTAAAAAGCAGGTGAGATTTTTTTGAGGCCAAACACGTGAAAATGTTAAACTTAAATATGTGAGAAAAATTAGTTGAATGTTAGGCTTATGTTTCACAGTCTTAACAATGGCTTTGATAATGTCTTTTTTAGGCATTGTCTTGGAACACTTGCTCGCCCCGTTGGGTTATCCCTATCGCATATATAATTAGTCAAACATATATAATTAGTCTAGCATTAAATATCAAGTAAAATGAGCAGTCTAGGGGAAAAAAAAAATTAAGGCAATCATTCATTTAGCTTCAAAGTCGCCAATAATAATAAGTGAAACTGAGTTAAGGTCTTTATCCCCCGGAAGTGGGTACTTTTCTTCCTTTTAATAAAGACATTGGAGTTGCTATAACAATGAGATGCATTCTTTGTAATTGCAATATCTAAATAAATGTTTATGTTTTATGAGCGGTTTGAGAAGAAGGATATGTCTGTTGCTCACTTGGGACTGGTATTTCTATTCTATTAATGATGCATTTTATCAGCACAAATATAAGGATGTCATAAGTCACATAATCCTCCTACTCTCATTAACGCACTGGAGCTCCTGCTGCGAACTAGCACATTAAGTGATTGTGTGGCACATTAAGACGTACTAAGTTTTACTAAGTCGCGCACTGAAACTGTTGGGATATGCCTTAAGACAAGTCATTAGATGATTGTTTATGACATACACTGTATTATGATTTTATTAATGGCAAATCATTATTATATCTTATTTGAATATCTGTACAATATGAATTGATATATAAGTTAATGTCCTTAGAATAATATTGTATTGTTTTTAAAGATTGTCCCTAGTCAAGTATTATCATGAATCGGGATAATGATAATGTATTGAGACTAGTATGTTTTGATTGATGAATTGTTCATGGATATGAGATATCAAATCAACACATGGGTACATGTTAGAGAACAATGTACTGGACAGACCCACCATGAGAATGCTACATGGATAGTTATATGAGTGTCATAAGCAATTCTCATAGTGATAATAATGTATGTAATCCTTACGACTTGAGATCATCAGAGATCCCAACATAATGAGTTATGTATCTTGATATTGTCAAACGTTACCTGTAACATGGTAAACTATAAAGGCAAATATTGGATACACTACGAATTATGTAGAGGGATGTTGATTGATCAAGATAGGATTTGTCCCTCCTATATAACAGGAGAAGTGTTTGGGCCCTTGATCAAGTAAGACTAAAATGCATGGCCATGCTCGAATGAGTCGATATGTGATATCGAGCTTATTCGTTTATTCTAGTTATACTTGGGGATCAAGAAATAAAGATTGAATATACGAGTATGACTATTCCATGACTCGTGTTCAATCTAAACACATTGGACAAAGGGATTAAGTTACATGGTTAATATTATCGCAGTTCGTAGGTTATGTCGAGTCAATGACATTCTTGTAATTTGGGTAGCCTTGATGTGTTGCTAGATACCGCTCATTGCTTGTGACATAAAATGAGATTTTATGTCACTGCCAACATTGCAAGATCCTATCGGGTCGCACAAAAGATTAAATCGATAAGGTGAATTAAATTCATTGGATGAATTAATTAATTAAGAAGAGTCTTAATTACATGATTCTAAGGATTTAATTAAATCATGGGTTTGGGCCCATGAAGCTTTAAGAAAGTCTTGAACCTTTAATTAAATTCAACATATATATGATAACAAGGTTAATGAGGATTAACACAACATACAATTCATAAAACCTAAAACCCAAGGAGCCACGGCCGCCGCTTGATCGAAATTCTTGGCCACCGCCGCCTTGATCTTCACGGCCATCCTTGTTCGGTTATAGTAACCGTGGTTTTTGTTTTGTTTAAGAATGAGTCTAGCAACTTGTTCTTGAACACCCTTTCGATTTGATCGTGTGGATACCGTAGAGACAAAGGTGAAAACTTTTGTTCGTGACTCGAGGTGCTACAACGTGGAATCTGCTTCAAACACGCTACAATGGTGAGACTCTTTTAATCATTCCGATATGAATACTCTGTATAAGTCCTCGGTTAGGAATCCATTGTTTTATTTTCGCTGCGCACTTGTGTGTTGGATTCCTTACAGTGGTATCAGAGCCGTGTACAAAGCTCATATCGGAACTATGTGGTTAATAGTTTAATAATATTTAGAATTATATTGCATGCTTTGAAACTGTATATAATCATATATGATATGAGTAAATCGAGTTTGTGAAAATCATCGTAAAATTATATATGATATAATTGACAATTTATGTATACGATACACGAAGGCGAAAAGCCAAGCCCATGGCTCTTGATGGACTCGCGGCCGCCGCATGCTAGCTAGGGTTCGGACCCTTGGCTCGAGCATGGGCCAAGCCGCCACACCAACTAGGGTTTTGAACCCTTTTGGATCGATTAAAATCGTGGCGTCGCATTGAAAGTTCGGACCATGGTTCACGAAATCATGCGTGTTGGCGGCTACCTCCACATGAGAGCTAGGGTTTTTCGAACCCCTTTGCTCGAGATGGTCGAGCCGCCACCGTCATGAATCGTGCATGGAAAGAATGAGACGGCTAGGGTTTCGAACCCTAGCGGCCGCCGCATGGTTCACACGGACTTGGACCGTGACTTGGGCTAGGGTTTCGAACCCTAGGCTCATGCATGGTCCATCCGTGTGGTTTGGGCCTTTGAACCTTTTTGGTCCATGGCTTGTGAACGAGTCTCCGTGGCATGTGATGTCACGAGCGTACGATAATTTTCCAAAATTTTATTTTACAGTTTTAATTAGAATTAAATTTTAAAATGTTTAGAATTTAATTCATTAAATGTTATATCATGTTTTATGTGTTGTTTGAGCATGGTGCATGGTTATAGTCCTATGACCTATTAGATAGGATTTTGTGAATGTTTGTAATTTATTACGGCCTGCGAATCGTACATTCTCTATTTTTCCTAAATGTTATCCCTCCCCTATGTTCCCCTCGAATGTGACTCGAGGAATTCTCTATATCTTGTAAATGTTATATAGTATAGTTTATTTTATTGATGGAGATCAATGAAGATGGACCAAGGTGCCGGGAAGAGGAGGCCATTCACAAAAGGGAGCCATAGAGGTGCTTGAAGAAGTTACCTTAGGTTGACCTTATAGTGTTTTCTCGTTGGCTTGAGAAAATCATTAGTTGGGGCTATAACCATGTCACGTTTATTTTATGTTGATGTATGATATGCATGTTTAATGTTTTATTTAATATTGATGCTTGATATACATATATGTAGATATGTATATATTCATATATGTACCAGACATATTTTCAATATTAATAAAATCATGAGATCAATAAATCCCTATTATAATATTAAGTTTCAAGATGCCTTCCAATTAAAAATACTCGTCAAGACTTCGATTGAACATGTGTGGGTTTGCCAAAGCAAAGCACCGTGACAATCTTAGTAAGGCGTGAAAGGATAAAAGTGATATCCGTGTTATTTTAAAATTGGGTTCGACTTAACTAGCGTTATCTCAATAGGATTGGGAACCTAGAGGCATGGTGTTGGAAAATAATTCATTAGATGAATTTGAACAAAGCGTTGTTCGTCCAACCATCCAAGAATTGCATGTGATTGTAATTGACAAAGAGTTGTCTACCTAAATAACCGAGTCTTGGGCGATTAGCCAAAGCTAACTCAAGATTAAGTGAAATATGGATCTTGGCCCACTAAAGTTTTTGAGGGTTGATAATTTTAAACAAAATAGTGGGAGTGTCATTTAATATAAGACCATATTAAATGATTAAAATCATTAACTTATTTTGCATATTTATATTGTAGATATCCATGGCAACCAACAACGTTACAAGCACACTATCATTGCGATCGGTCCTTGAGAAGGACAAACTTAATGTGACTAATTTCCTAGACTGGTATAGGAATTTGAGGATTGTCCTCAAACAAGAGAAAAAGCAATATGTCATAGAGGAACCTTACCTGTTGAGGAACCTCCCTTGACGGCTGCTAAAGCCGATAGAGATGCTTACAAGAAGCATCAAAATGACGCACTTGATGTTGGGTGCCTTATGCTTGCCACCATGAACTCTGAGCTTCAGAAGCAACATGAGAAAATGGAGGCGTTCGATATGATCGAGCACCTAAAGCAACTGTACCAACAACAAGCAAGACAAGAGAGGTATGACGTCTCTAAAGCGTTATTCCAGTGTAGAATGGTAGAAGGAAGCCTAGTTGGAACTCATGTACTCAAGATGATTGGGTACATTGAGAATCTGGAGAAGCTGAGTTTTCCATTGGACCAAGAGTTGGCCACTGACGTGATCTTGCAATCGTTGCCTGAAAGCTTCAGTCAATTTGTCTTGAATTACAATATGATTGAAATTGAAAAGACTCTACCACAATTGCTTGCATGCTGATAACTTTTGAAGCTAACAGCAAGAAGTCTAAGCCTACAAATGTTCTTATTGTGAATAAGAGCAAAGGAAAGACTAAAGCTAAAGGCTACAAGAAGAACAAGAAAGTCCTTCTTAAGTCTAAGTCACATGCTTCTGCACTAAAGCCAAAGGGAGGAGTGGCAAAAGAGGGGAACTGTTTCCATTGCGGTGAGACCGGTCATTGGAAAAGAAATTGCAAAGTTTATCTGGAGGATCTTAAGAAGACGAAGGGAAGTGTGACTTCCACTTCAGGTATTTTTGTTATAGAAGTCAATTTATCTACTTCTTCATCATGGGTATTAGATACTGGATGTGGTTCTCACATTTGTGTTAATGTGCAGGATCTCAAAAGGAGTAGGTTGTTGGCGAAAGGCGAGGTTGATCTCCGAGTTGGAAATGGAGCAAGAGTTGTTGCATTAGCAATATGAGATTATTCATTATCTTTACCTTCTGGGTTAATTTTAGATTTAAAAGATTGTTATTTTGTGCCGTCGATTACTAAAAACATTATTTATATTTCTTGTTTGGACACGTGTGGATTTTCATTTATTATAAAGGACAATTGTTGCTCCATTTATTTAAATGATATGTTTTATGCTAATGCACAAATGATTAATGGTTTTTATATATTAAATCTTGATATGCCTGTCTATAACATAAATACTAAAAGGATTAAGAATAATGATTCTAATCCAACTTATCTCTGGCATTGTCGCTTGGGCCATATAAACGAGAATCGCATATCAAAACTTCATAAGGATGGAGTATTGGATTCATTTGATTTTGAATCATATGAAACATGTGAATCTTGTTTAATGGGCAAGATGACTAAAGCTCCTTTCAAGGGACATGTTGAAAGGACAAATGATTTATTGAGTCTCATACATAGTGATGTATGTAGGCCAATAAGCACACATGCTAGAGGTGGTTTTCAATACTTCGTTACATTTACTTAGACATGACCACGGTTCGTGAACCGCCGGTTAACGGTTCGGAACCGCCGGTTCGACGGTTCAAAAGAGCTCGACCCTTAACCTTAACCTTCGTAGACGGTTACGGTTACGGTTCGTGAACCGCCGGTTACGGTTACGGTTAACCACCGGTTACGGTTACAGTTCAAACCTTATATTTTTTAAATTTAAAAAATTAAAAT
Organism: Haberlea rhodopensis; assembly: GCA_907163345.1. Lineage (NCBI taxonomy): Eukaryota > Viridiplantae > Streptophyta > Magnoliopsida > Lamiales > Gesneriaceae > Haberlea > Haberlea rhodopensis. Next base: position 1,815,646 of record CAJQUN010000066.1, on the reverse strand, counting down.
TAAAAATTTAATTTAAAAAATTTAAAAAATACTCTAAAAGGATCATAAAAATTAACAAAGGAAATGTAAGGGGAATAGGAGAGTTTGAACTTTTTAAGTTGCCATTCACTCTCTATATTCATATGAATCATGTAGCAATTTATATGTTGAGTTCCAACGTGGGGGTATATCAAGTGGAAATTTTATAGGTCGCATGTCATTAAGCTTACAAAACTTACCCCATTGTTTCATCACACTCGACGGGACCACAATAAGATAATGTCATTTTAATTGGTGGAATCTGAGTATCTAACGATACTAATTACATATGAAATTGATGTGAAACATATATAATTTTGATACTAATTACAAATGATATTTGTATGAAACATTTACAATTATGATACTTGTTAGGATCGGTCCGGAGTGTTTAGAGGGGGGGGTGAATGAACACTCCTTAAAAAATTTATCCCTAGTGAATTCTTTCGGATTAGTGAAAGAAATCTGTTACTTAATCAACTCTTTGAACAGAACAGACCACTAAAAGGGTAAGTGCAGAAACGGTCTGCTCTAGTAAAAGTAAGAACGGCTCGATGGCTAAGTGCAGAAGGATAGAACACAGGATATGTTTCTGGAAGTTCGAAGGTGGTGTAATCCTTCTACGTCTCCCCTTCTTCCAATTAAGGAAGGTTTATACTAGAAGACTTTGATTTATACAAACCTGTTGTACAAACCCGATTCAGGCTGGATTTACCTCACTACCAGTCTGAAACTCCTAGTCACTCAACCTGCTCAGACACACTCTGTCTGACAGTTACAATAAGTTGCTCACTTCTATTTTTCAATACACAATGCGCACAGTGATCCTACAATGATCAAATGTTACAAAGTAATCGCGCTTAAATAAATAACTTCAGCTCGAAAGCTTCTGAACTTTGTTAGCGTGTGCAGTTGCTTTCTTGTGTGTTTTTCAATTGATCAGCGTGGGTTCAAATCGAGAGTCTTTGTCTTCCTTTTGTTGCATCCTTTTATAGTTGAGGGTAGCAACGGCATTGTTTCCCTTAATGTGCGACTTTGACTCTTTTTAAACTCTGAGAAAGCTACAGTCTTCTTCTTCAGGACACTTGCCGTTCTGGTGTATGCTTTCGGCGACTGTCAGGTAAGCTCTTATTTGTCTTCTTACCTTTAATGGCAATCTTCGACTTTTGATCCTTTGTAGCATTAATTACAGCATTAAATGCTACAATAAATGACCGTTAATGGTTCGGACTGAGAAGCCATCCTTATGTATCTTTGACTGCTTTGATCTGATAAAGGTTGAGATCGATCTGAAGTATCGATCTAGTCAGTCTGGAATCCATCGATCCGGTCTGATATGTGATATTCTTTATCAGCTTGCTCTGTTTTGCGCGATCGATCTGGTATGCCTGATTTCCATCGATCCGGTCTGAAATGTTTTGTCATCTTGCTCTGTTTTGTCCGATCGATCTGGTCAAACTGATTTCTATCGATCCGGTCTGAAATGTTTTGTCATCTTTAAAATCTCATTGATAAGGTCCGGAACTAACAAATTCCCCCTTTTTGATGATGACAAAACCTTGCTTCTAAGTCTTTTTAACCAGTCTTGATAAGAGCTCTGAAGCGAATGCTTTCGGATCGATTACTTCTTTGTTCAAAATAAATGAACTTCATTAAGATGAATCGATTAAATCTTTATTATTAATCCTTATGATGAGGTTCAAAATAAATGAACACAGACTTAATCAAACGAGGATTTTATTAATCACCAAGAAAATCCTAAAAATACACAGTCTGAAAATATTATTTTCTAGAAGGCGGCCTGAAGTCTGTCTTCTTTTCCCCCTTTTTGTCAGCAGCAATCTCTTGAAGAAAGTCGACAACTTGTGCTAGCTGCGCGCTGATAGCGTCAAGACGAACGTCTTGAGCGCGGAGGGAATTGGCAACAGATGCTCTGACTTCAGTGGCTAGCTCGATCTGCTCTTTTCTCAGGCTGTTCTTGTAAGAGGCCTGTTGAGAAAACAGATCGTTTATGCCGCGCTGAAGGCTTCCGATACTGGCATTCATCTTCTCTTTGAAGGAAGCAAAGTCCAAGGCTGTGACCCTCTGACCTTGATGAACTTCTAGAATGCGTTGAGTCAAGGACAGACAGGTATCAGAGAAGTGCTGGATAGTCCGTGCCAGGGATGGAGGTGCATCAGATAGCTTGCTGGGAGAGTGATCTGATGATGACATGGCATGGTCATCTTCTTCAGCAATCGGCACGATGGAAGAAATGGCAGCTTGATGACTTTCGGATCGGATCAGAGTGACCAGATCCGAAGAAAAACCTTGAATGAAAGCCAAATCTTCATCTGAGGGTCCCGGAGAAGAGTGGGGACTGGGAGGTTCCTCAACTTGGAGAGCTGCAACCACTGTAGATACCACGAAATCCGGATCGATGAGGTCTGGTACTTCAGTTGTTGCACATGCTGCAGCTGGACTGGGTTGTGCACGGGAGGCTGATGACTTCAATGGAATAGATGTTGTCGGAGAGTCCAACAGAACATTCATTGGTTCATCATCTGTTGCAGACGGAGCATTAGGCAATGGCTGCTCCGCTGTCTGGTCTGGTACGTGCTCTGCAGGCTGATCCTCTGTCTGTTGTGCTGCATCAGAAGGAATAACCTCGATAAATGGTTCTGCCAGAATCTTGCTTGCAGAAGGATGATCCGGGCTTGTGGCTGGAGTGGAGATACTTAGCTTCTGTCGTTGAAAACGGACAGCTAAGGATAGAGCATGAACATCCATCTCGAGTTGAGCAATCACAGCCCCATCATCTCTGGCAGTTGGAGCAAGCGGATCGAAGTTCTTCTTTTTGGCAACAAGAAGCAGATTAGCCAGTCTGAATCTGTGTTTTGCCGTAAATAAATCTCTGCGCTGCACGGCAAGTCGAACATCATCAGTCTCTGTTCCTTTCAGAGCTTCATCTTCCATTTTCTTCAATCTGTGCAACTTACCGTAGAACAGCTCAATGTGGTTGATAATCCGGTACTGGACATATTCATCAAAAACCACAATGAGTTCCTTTAGCCTCTCATCAACATCCTCCATAGCGATGTCGATGGCAGTCTGCGCTGCAGATTTGGGTTTAGTAGAGAGGGGTTCGGTGAGAATGGCTTTTCCCTTGCCGGTGGAGGAAGGGGACTTAATCCCTGATTGGGTATAGTCTCCCAACTCAGTGATAACTATCCCTTTGACCACGGGATTGGCAGAGGGAATACGAAGGGTGATTTTGGGTGCAGGGGTTGAAGCTTGTGAGAGCTGGGTGGAAGGTTGAGGGGCAGGGGTTGCTTTAGAGGGTGGTAGTATGGGTGGAGGTAGAGATTTGGCTGGTTTGGTAATCTGGGTTCGGGGCTTTCTGGGAAGTGGCTTGGTTGGTGATGAGTGAGCAGACTGGGTGGCTTCTGAGTCAGTCTGAATGGTCAGCTTCCGCTTGACCCGAGGTTTGCGCACAGCAACTGGTTCCTCGTCCTGCTCAACCTTGACTGCAGCCATAGTAGCAGGAGTAGGCGGAGCACTCTTGGACTTCAGCAGTGCAAGCCCTTTGGAGTTAAGGATCTTAAAGGGACGGAGAGCAGACGGCTTGCTCAGCTCGAGGCCTAAGGACTCCAAGAGCTTGCTGAGAGGAACAGCAAAACATACGGCGTGCTTGGATGCAATCACCGTTTCCAGCAGTACTCCAAACAAAATCATTGACCAGTTTATCTTCTGGCCGGATACAATAGCCGCCATAGCCCTGAACTTTTCGGCGGTTACAGCATCGAAGCTTCCTGCTTTACCCAAAAGTGGCTTGCCTACCACTTCGCACAGCACCTGGAAATGGAAGAGCATTTCCTTCTTCTTAAAGGAGAGTTGCAATCGTTGGCCAGAAATAGAAATCTTCCCCTGAAGATCTAAGAGTGACGCTTGAGGAGTCTGTCCGAACTCTGTCAGTCCGGAACTGGGGAGGCCAAAGGTCTTGGCCATCGTCATTGGCGAGATCTCGAAAGATTTGCCCTGGACAGGGGTAGAAATGGATGTCTTCCGGGAGATGGCGTTGGCGAACAGCTCGCGGATTTCTGATTCATAAACAATTGTTCCGCATTCCAAGAAGTTCCTTAAACCAGATGATTCCAGAGCTCTAAAAATGGACACCATCGCAGCATCTTCTGCCCTGTAAATGTCATCAAACTCAACGGAGAGTGAATTATGAGTGATGGTAGCCATTTGAAAAGAGTTTAAAGGAAGTGCGAAGAGTAAGAGAGTGAGAGAATAAGAAGGTATAAAGCGGTAAATTGTAAAAAGTGAACAAGTATGAAATGTTCAGCCCGCTAAATAGGAGAGAGAAGACACGTGTCTTTATCTCCAAGACTGAGAATTAAATAATTCAAAATAAACGGTCAGGATAAAGAAAGATAAGGCGGTTAAAGTACAACTAGTTAAAATGGTCAATCAGTCCGAGCTGTTGTTATTGTCCAGACAGATCATAGGATAAAATCAGACTGACAAGGATCGGTCTGAAAGTTCGGACCGGTCTGTGTCTTTCTGAACATTGTATTATCGATCTGTGGTGACAAAAATCTTCAAGTGCGAAAAGAATAAAAAACATCTAAACTAATTAAGATAAGTCAATTAAACCAAGAATTTGACGGAAATAATTAAACTTAGCCTCAGGAAGCGGTTTAGTGAAGATGTCTGCTGCTTGCTGCTCTGTTGAAATGTGCTCGATCCGAATTTCCTTTTTGCCAACATGATCTCGAATAAAATGATGTCATTGAGAGTCAACAGCTTGGATGCCATAGTCTTTGAGCTGGTGTTGAATCCAGAGCATTTGAGCACAACAACTTCCAGCGGCTAGGTATTCTGCTTCAGCTGTAGATGTGGCAATCGATGTCTGCTTCTTACTGAACCAAGAAATCAATCTTTCACCTAGGAATTGACATGTTCCACTGGTGCTCTTACGATCGATCTTACACCCAGCGTAGTCTGCGTCTGAATACCCGATCAAGCTGAAGTTTGAATCTTTGGAGTACCAAAGACCAACGTTCTGAGATCCTTTTAAATATTTCAGAATACGCTTGGCAGCAATAAAATGTGATTGCTTTGGTTCTGACTGAAATCTGGCGCACATACAGACTGAAAACATAATATCGGGCCGGCTCGCTGTAAGATACAATAGCGATCCGATTAGTCCTCTATACAGGGTTACTTCAACTGCCGTTCCCCCTTCATCTTTGTCTAACTTGATTGTTGGACTCATTGGAGTTGATGCAGTTGAGCATGTTTCCATTCCAAATCTCTTGAGGAGCTCTTTGGTATACTTGGTCTGATTGATGAAAATGCCATTGTTGAGCTGTTTTACTTGCAGACCCAGAAAGAATGACAATTCTCCCATCATGCTCATCTCGAACTGTCCCTGCATTAACTTAGAAAATTTCTCGCACAATTTGGGGTTAGTTGACCCAAAGATTATGTCATCAACATAAATCTGAACTAATAGGGTATGTTCCCCATTAATGAATTTAAATAGAGTTTTATCTACTGAGCCGATCTGGAAATCATGGTTCAGCAGAAATTGAGATAGAGTGTCATACCAGGCTCTTGGAGCTTGTTTCAGACCATACACTGCTTTATTCAGTAGATATACATGATTGGGATACAAATGGTTCTGAAATCCAGGTGGTTGCTCAATCTAGACTTCTTCCTGAAGCTTTCCATTAAGAAAGGCGCTCTTGACGTCCATCTGATATACTTTGAAGTCTTTAAAGGCAGCATAAGCAAGAAAGATTCGGATAGCTTCAAGTCTGGCGACTGGTGCAAATGATTCATCGAAGTCGATTCCTTCTTCTTGTCTGAATCCCTGTGCCACCAGTCTGGCTTTGTTTCTAACCACAGTTCAATCTGCGTCTAGCTTATTTCTGAAGACCCATCTGGTTCCAATAACAGGCAGATCGCTTGGTCTGGGGGTTAGACTCCAAACTTGATTTTGTTCGAATTGAATAAGCTCTTCTTGCATTGCTTTAATCCAGTTGAAGTCAGTCAGAGCTTCATCGATCTTCTTGGGTTCCAGAGTAGAGATGAAGGCAGCATGAGTGAACTCATCCATCATCTGTCCTCTGGTTCTGATTGGTGCAGAAGGACTACCAATCACTAGATTAGGTGGATGCTTCTTAGTCCATCGATAGCTTGATTCTGGATTGTCTGGTCCGGTCGGATGAACAGTAACAGCATGATCAACATCTGTTTTAATATTTGAGTCAGGAGCATTCGGATCAGCTCGATCTGAAGTTTCTTCAAGGCCTGGATCCGGTCTGTCTGGTAATTCTGGTTCTGGAGGATTGTCTCTTGACCTGTTAGCTACAATCTCATCATCACTGTTAGCTTCGAGATGGATATTTTCCATCTGATTTAAAATTGATTCTTTGTTCCCTTCAACACATAAAGTTTCATCAAAGACTACATGAACAGATTCTTCTACAGTTAATGTTCGATTATTAAAAACTCGATAAGCTTTGCTAATTGATGAATATCCTAAGAATATACCATTATCTGACTTAGCTTCAAATGCTGTAAGATGACTCTTACCATTGTTGTGAACGAAGCATTTACAGCCAAATACATGAAAGTGAGAAACAGATGATCTGTTACCAGTCCATATTTCATATGGAGTGAGATTCAGCTTCTTGTTAATCATAGATCGGTTTTGAGTGTAGCAAGCAGTATTTACAGCTTCTGCCCAGAACTTTTGAGAGATTCCAGAATCAGCAAGCATTGTTCTTGCTGCTTCCTTGAGCGTTCTGTTTCTTCGTTCTGCAACTCCATTCTGTTGAGGAGTTCGAGCAGCTGAAAACTCATGCTTGATTCCATGATCTTCTAGAAATGATTCAAGATTCTGATTTGAAAACTCAGTCCCTTTGTCACTTCGAATCCTGTCTATGCTGGATGATTTCTCGTTCTGAGTGCGTTTCAGCAGCTTGATCAACTTCGGACCGGTCTGATCTTTACTACTTAAGAATATAGTCCATGTAAAGCGTGAGTAATCATCAATAACAACAAGAGTATACCGCATTCCCCCTAAACTTGTTATTGGTATAGGACCAAACAAGTCCATATGCAGTAATTCTAAACAGCGGGAGGAGGATTTGGCATTCTTGTTTTTGAAGGATGATCTGATCTGTTTGCCCATTTGGCAAGCTTCGCAGATCTTATCCTTAGCAAAATCGATCTTAGGCAAACCGATAACTAAATCATGTTTACACAGGCTAGCAATGGTCTTAAAGTTGATATGATTTAAGCGCTTATGCCACAGCCAATGTTTATTATCATTGTTAGCGATGAAGCAAGTAGGATTATCAGGTTGAGCATGATTCCAGTTAATCTTATAAGTGTTTCCATTCCTGATTCCTACGAGCATGGTTATACCATCTGATGATTTAACATTGCAAGTGTGTTTATGAAATTCTACAGCATAACCATTATCACAGAGTTGACTTATGCTAATCAGATTATAGCACAGATTTTCAACTAACAGCACATCATTGATAATAATGTTACCATGGACAATCTTACCCTTGCCCACGGTCTTACCCTTTGAGTTATCTCCGAAAATGATTTTGGGTCCAATACATTCTGTCACTTCAGACAGCAGCTCGATGTTTCCAGTCATGTGACGGGAACACCCACTGTCCAAATACCAGTCTGATGCGAGTTTCTTCGGTACCTGTCATCAAATATAATTATTGTTGGTACCCAATCCTATTTGGGTCCAGAACGGATTAGCCCTTTGGGAACCCACACTTGTATCAGCTTCAATGGCTTGTGTGTGTAGGGTGTGCTGTGTGCTGGTCTGTTTCGATGCTGTGTGTGATAATGTGTGCGCTGCGCAAACCTTTGATTCTCATAAGGTAGTCTATATCTTCGTTGAATCGGTTTTGAGTTATAGTAATTGTATTGTCTTCCTTGCCTTCGATCTTGCACCTTTGGATTTGGTCTGATAGACGCAAATCTTGCTGGTGCCTTTTCTTTGGCTTGGTCAACATAACCAATTCCTTTTCTCAGATTTTGATTCTCGTAAGAGACTCCTGTTTGAATCTTAGGTGCTTCAGTTTCATATACTGTGCTGGATTTAACAAATGTCATTTGTTTGACTTGATTCTTTACCAGCAACAGTTCAGATTCATCTTTGGTGCATTCTTTGGTGTCAAAGCCTATGCCGGTTAAATCACCGACGTTTCTTTGAACCTCTTGTAATTCTTCCAAGGATGTTCTGGATTTTGTCCATGTTTTGAATATATGTGAGAGCTTAGCATTTTGTGTGCTAATTCTCTTATTTTCTTCATGGAGCTGATCATAAGAGATTTTCAGCTTATTCAGCTCGATCTGGAGATTTTTGCACTCACCCTGCTCAGAGCAGCTTGGTTTGTTGTGCTCATCCATTTGAGTACTGATTTTGGCTTTATTCTTCTCAAATGATTCAGCTAAGATCCTATAATCATTAGCCATGTCTTGCAGTGCGGACATGAGCTCTTCTCGTGTAAATTCATTTGAGTCAAGATCATATACCTCGTCTGTCTGACTCATTTCTTCGTCTGCCATAAGACATTGAATATCTTCTTCGCTTTCACTGGAAGAATATTCAGAGCTTTCCGAGTCTGAGTCTGTCTGAGCCCATTTGTTGTTTCCTTCTTCAGCTACTAGGACTTTTTGGGATTTTCCATGATTCTTGCGGTCTTTGTAGTGCTTCTTCTTTCTATCATCACGATGCTTCTCTTTCCGTTCTTCTTTCTTCGGTCTGGTGCAATCTGCAATGAAGTGTCCGGTCTTACCACAATTGTAGCAAGCCTGATCGTTAACAGTATCATCTTTTCTTGATTTATAATGATGAGAGGGTCTGAAGTTCCTCTTATTTTTAGACATAAATTTACCGAATTTCTTGATAAATAATGACATAGCATCGTTACTCATCTGTTCAGCAGATCGGTCTGATGTTGAAGCGATCTGGTCTGGAGTGGCTGCCAGGGCCTTGTTTGGTTGAGAGATGGATGGCTCTGCTACACCTCTGCTTATCAGTTCAAACTCATAGGCCTTAAGATCTGCAAACAGATCATGAAGTTCAACCTTGTTAAGGTCTTTTGATTCCCTCATGGCGATGGTCTTTACATCCCATTCCTTTGGCAGAGCTCTCATTACTTTCAGAGCGATCTCTCTGTTAGAATATTCCTTCCCCAGACCATTCAGTTCATTTATGATGCCGGTGACTCTTTCATCAAACTCATTTAGAGTTTCTCCACTTTTCATCTTTATGCTCTCAAATCTTTGAAGAGCAACAGTTAACTTGTTTTCTTTGGTCTGGTCGTTGCCTTCACATAGCTGTGCTATCTTCTCCCAAATTTCTTTGGCAGTAGAGCACATTTTGATTTTGCTGAACATGTTCTTGTCCAAAGTCTTGAACAAGATGTCTTTGGCCACATTATCGAGATTTGCTTTCTTTCTTTCCTCATTCGTCCAGAGGGATCTGTCTTTTTCCACCATTTGTGGTTCTCCATCAGAGATGGCTACTGCTGTATTGATTTTTAAAATCTTCATTGGTCCATCAGTGATGACGAACCACATATCGTCATCCTGAGCTGCCAGATGAGCTTGCATTCTGATTCTCCAGTCATCATAGTCTTCTTTTGAGAACATGGGGATTTTGTTGAATGATGCCATCAGCTTAGTCTTTGAGCTGATTAAGATGACCCGCTCTGATACCACTTGTTAGGATCGGTCCGGAGTGTTTAGAGGGGGGGGGGGGGGTTGAATGAACACTCCTTAAAAAATTTATCCCTTGTGAATTCTTTCGGATTAGTGAAAGAAATCTGTTACTTAATCAACTCTTTGAACAGAACAGACCACTAAAAGGGTAAGTGCGGAAACGGTCTGCTCTAGTAAAAGTAAGAACGGCTCGATGGCTAAGTGCAGAAGGATAGAACACAGGATATGTTTCTGGATGTTCGAAGGTGGTGTAATCCTTCTACGTCTCCCCTTCTTCCAATTAAGGAAGGTTTATACTAGAAGACTTTGATTTATACAAACCTGTTGTACAAACCCGATTCAGGCTGGATTTACCTCACTACCAGTCTGAAACTCCTAGTCACTCAACCTGCTCAGACACACTCTGTCTGATAGTTACAATAAGTTGCTCACTTCTATTTTTCAATACACAATGTGCACAATGATCCTACAATGATCAAATGTTACAAAGTAATCGCGCTTAAATAAATAACTTCAGCTCGAAAGCTTCTGAACTTTGTTAGCGTGTGCAGTTGCTTTCTTGTGTGTTTTTCAATTGATCAGCGTGGGTTCAAATCGAGCGTCTTTGTCTTCCTTTTGTTGCATCCTTTTATAGTTGAGGGTAGCAACGGCATTGTTTCCCTTAATGTGCGACTTTGACTCTTTTTAAACTCTGAGAAAGCTACAGTCTTCTTCTTCAGGACACTTGCCGTTCTGGTGTATGCTTTCGGCGACTGTCAGGTAAGCTCTTCTTTGTCTTCTTACCTTTAATGGCAATCTTCGACTTTTGATCCTTTGTAGCATTAATTACAGCATTAAATGCTACAATAAATGACCGTTAATGGTTCGGACTGAGAAGCCATCCTTTATGTATCTTTGACTGCTTTGATCTGATAAAGGTTGAGATCGATCTGAAGTATCGATCTAGTCAGTCTGGAATCCATCGATCCGGTCTGATATGTGATATTCTTTATCAGCTTGCTCTGTTTTGCGCGATCGATCTGGTATGCCTGATTTCCATCGATCCGGTCTGAAATGTTTTGTCATCTTGCTCTGTTTTGTCCGATCGACCTGGTCAAACTGATTTCTATCGATCCAGTCTGAAATGTTTTGTCATCTTTAAAATCTCATTGATAAGGTCCGGACCTAACAATACTAATTACATATGAAATTCGTATGAAACTTATACAAATTTGGTACTAATTACAAAAGAGTTTGGTATGAAACATTTACAATTATGATACTAATTACATATGAAATTGGTATGCAAATATACAACTTTGTTATAATTACAAATGATATTGGTATGAAACATTTACAATTATGGTACTAATTACATATAAATTGGTATGAAAGCTATACAATTTTGATACTAATTGCAAAAGAGCTTGGTATGAAATATTTACAATTTTGGTACTAATTGCATATGAAATTGGTATGAAACTTATACAACTTTGGTACTAATTACAAATTATATGACATGAAATATTTACAAATATTATACTAATTACATATGAAATTGACGAGTATAACATTGAATTATTTATAATTTATCTATAAAAAACAACATAAAAGTTATTGTTATGTTTAGAAAATCAGTAATGAGATTTGTCACTATCAATTTACATAAGAAACAAATGTCAATAAAGTTATTTTTATGACGATTTCATTGATTAATCATAAATATATTAAGTTAGAAGTTATTAATTTATATAATATAAAGTTAGTGGATTATCAATTCAATATGTTGTTCCCAAACAGTATAAGTAAATTATTAAAAGATTTTCTTAATTAATCAAATATTACATTATCGAGTTTCTATTGTAAATCATATTGTGATAAACTAAGATATACTTATTTAATTATTATATATATAATGTAAATCAAATAATGAATATAAAGTGATTGTAGAATATTTATAAAAGGTATATAATATATTTGTTTGTAATAATTTGCTTCATTATTAAAATATTTGATTTTGCAACCACTATTTATAGTTCTTCTTAATTTATCCAACATTGTTTGTTATATTTTCTTTGTTATAGATATGTTTCTATTATGGTACTAATTATATTTTTTGTTATATTTTCTTTGTTATAGATATGTTTCTTATTAAAAAGAGTCAGTAATGAGATTTTTGATTATCAATTATAAGTTATTAATTTATATAATATAAAGTTAGTGAATTATCAATTCAATATGTTGTTCTCAAATCATTATAAGCAAATTAGTAAACGATTTTATTAATTAATCAAATATTACATTTATCGAGTTTCTATAGTAAGTCATATCGTGGAAAATTAAGATATACTTATTTGATTATTGTATATAATGTAAATCAAATAAAATGCTTGTAGAATGATTTTAATGTATATATTATATATGTTTATAATAATTTTCTTCATTATTATAATATTTTATTTTGCAACAACTATTTCTTTAGTTCTTATGAATTTATCCAACATTTTTTGTTATATTTTCTTTGTTATAGATATGTTTCTATTATGATACTAATTACATATGAAATTGGCATGAAACATATACACATTTGGTCTAATTGCAAATTAAATTGATAATGAAACATTTATAATTATTATACTAATTACATATGAAATTGATATGAAACCTATACCACTTTAATTATAAAATGAAATCTACGAATATAACATTGAATTATTTGTTATATATAAGAAAACAACACAAAAGTTCTTATTATGTTAAAAAGAGTCAGTAATGAGATTTTTGATTATCAATTAGAAGTGATTAATTTATATAATATAAAGTTAGTGAATTATCAATTCAATATGTTGTTCCCAAATCATTATAAGCAAATTAGTAAAAGATTTTATTAATTAATCAAATATTACATTATCGAGTTTCTATGGTAAGTCATATCGTGGAAAATTAAGATATACTTATTTGATATTGTATGTAATGTAAATCAAATAATGTGCTTGTAGAATAATTAGAATGCATATATTATATTTGTTTATAATAATTTACTTCATTATTATAATATTTTATTTTGCAACAACTATTTCTTTAGTTCTTATGAAATTATCCAACATTTTTTGTTATATTTACTTTGGTATAGTTTATTTCTATTTTATTAATTCATCAAATATTACATTATTGAGTTTCTGTTGTAAGTCATATTGTGATAAATTAAGATATACTTATTTAATTATTATATATATAATGTAAATCAAATAATGAATATAAAGTACTTGTAGAATAATTATAAAAGGTATAATATATTTGTTTTGAAATATTTTATTTTTCAACCACTATTTATAGTTCTTATTAATTTATCCAACATTTTTTGTTATATTTACTTTGTTATAGATATGTTTTTATTATACAATATTTATTTAAGAGCATAACATATTTTTTTAGATAATTTTGATTTTACAATATATAATAGTTATTATTGTATTACACATATAATATACATTGTCTTTTAGTATATATAATTATATTGTCTAAAATAAAACAATAAGGACAATAGTTTAGTGGTAAGATGCTGTATATACATAACAGAGGTCAATAGTTCGAATCCTCAGCAACACAATTTAATTTTAAATAATAAATAATTAAAAAAATAAAAATAAAGGGTTGAACCGGCGGTTGCCGGTTCCACGGTTCATGGCATGAACCGTAACCGGCCCGTACAGTAACGGGCCGGTTACGGTTCGGAACCGTGAACCGGGTCAACGGTTAACCGGCCCGTTGACCCGGTTACGGTTCCGGGCCGGGCCGCGGTTTTAAAAAACCGCGGTCATGTCTACATTTACTGATGACTTCAGTAGATATGGGTATGTGTATCTTATGAAACACAAGCATGAAACCTTTGAAAAGTTAAAGGATTTCAAGAATGAAGTACAAAACCAACTTGGTAAAAGTATAAAAAACTTTCGATCAGATCGAGGAGGTGAATACCTAAGCCAAGAGTTTCATGACTATCTAAAGGAGTGTGGGATAGTCCCACAACTCACTCCTCCGTATACTCCACAATGGAATGGTGTATCCGAAAGGAGAAATCGAACCTTGTTGGACATGGTTCGATCAATGATGAGTCATGCAGATCTTCCGATATCCTTTTGGGGACATGCTCTAGAAACAGCAATATTCATACTGAACCGTGTTCCATCAAAATCAGTGGAAAAGACACCATATGAGATATGGACTGGGAAACGTTCTAGTATGTCTTTTATGAAGATTTGGGGTTGTGAGGCTTTCGTGAGACGTCACGCCTCTAACAAACTTGGACCCAAATCTGATAAGTGTTTATTTGTGGGGTATCCTAAGGAAACGAAAGGATACTATTTCTATTATCCCACCGAGAACAAAGTGGTTGTTGCTCGGACTTGTGTCTTTCTTGAAAGAGAATTTATTTCTAGAAAAACCAGTGGGAGACATATAGAACTTAGTGAAGTTCAACCACAAGAAAACACTGAACATGACATTGAGATGGAAACAGAGCACTCACCACAAGTTGTTGTGGATGAAGTGCCTGCTCAAGAGACACAAGCCCAGCGTAGGTCTGTAAGAGAACACCGGGAGCCACAGAGATATGGATTTCTTGTGACTCAACAAGGTGACTTACTACTTATTGATGAGGATGAGCCGTCATCTTATCAAGAAGCTATAATGGGCACTGATTCTGAGAAATGGCAAGAGGCCGTGAAATCTGAGATGGAATCCATGTATGCAAACCAAGTATGGACTTTGGTTGACCCACCTGAAGGGGTGAGACCCATAGGGTGCAAATGGATTTTCAAGAAGAAGACCGACATGGATGGTAATGTACAAACCTTTAAAGGTCGACTGGTAGCAAAATGTTTCAAACAAATTCATGGTATTGACTATGATGAAACTTTTTCACCAGTTGCCATGGTTAAATCCATTAGGATCTTACTTGCAATAGCTGCATTTCATGATTATGAAATCTGGCAGATGGATGTCAAAACAGCTTTCCTTAATGGAAATCTGCTTGAGGATGTGTACATGATACAGCCCGAGGGTTTTGTCGATCCAAAGGATGCTGGAAAGATATGCAAGCTACAACGATCCATTTATGGATTGAAGCAAGCTTCTCGGAGTTGGAATCTTTGTTTTGATGATGCAGTCAAAGAGTTTGGTTTCATCAGAAACGTAGATGAACCTTGTGTCTACAAGAAGGTCAATGGGAGCATAATTATCTTCCTAATATTGTATGTAGATGACATACTTCTAATTGAGAATGATATCCCTGCCTTACAATCTGTAAAGATTTGGCTAGGGAATTGATTTTCTATGAAAGACTTGGGTGAAGCCACCTATGTATTAGGTATCAAGATCTATAGAGATAGATCAAGAAGATTACTTGGCCTAAGTCAAAGTATATACATAGACAAAGTGCTAAAACGGTTTAGCATGCAAGAATCAAAGAAAGGGTTCGTGCCTATGACACATGGGATACATCTCTCGAAGGATCAGTGTCCTTCAACACCAGATGAGAGACAACGCATGAGTAAGAAACCATATGCGTCAGCTATTGGATCTATCATGTATGCCATGATATGTACTCGTCCCGATGTCTCGTATGCTTTGAGCATGACGAGCAGATATCAAGTAGATCCAGGTGAAAATCACTGGATTGCAGTCAAGAATATCCTGAAGTACTTGAGAAGAACTAAGGATACATTCTTGATTTATGGAGGTGAGGAAGAGCTCAATGTAATAGGTTACACTGATGCAAGTTTCCAAACCGACAAAGATGGTTTTCGATCGCAATCAGGATATGTGTTTTGCCTAAATGGAGGTGCTGTGAGCTGGAAGAGTTCAAAGCAAGAGACAGTAGCCGATTCTACAACTGAAACTGAGTATATTGCTGCCTCAGATGCAGCAAAGGAAGCTGTTTGGATCAAGAAGTTCATTTCTGAACTTGGGGTGATGCCTAGCATACTAGATCCGATAGAACTCTATTGTGACAACAATGGAGCCATCGCATTGGCTAACGAACCTAGATCTCACCAAAGATCCAAGCACATACTTCGGCGCTTTCATTTCATTCGAGAAATCGTTGAAAATGGGAGATGTTAAAATATGCAATGTACCAACAGATGATAATGTATCTGACCCATTGACGAAGCTACTGTCACTGTAGAAGCATGATCGTCATACTAGATCTTTAGGCATTAAGTATATGTCTGATTGGTCTTAGTGCAAGTGGGAGATTTGTTGGGATATGCCCTAAGACAAGTCATTAGATGATTGTTTATGACATACACTGTATTATGATTTTATTAATGACAAATCATTATTATATCTTATTCGAATATCTGTGCAATATGAATTGATATATAAGTTAATGTCCTTAGAATAATATTGTATTGTTCTTAAAGATTGTCCCTAGTCAAGTATTATCATGAATCGGGATAATGATAATGTATTGAGACTAGTATGTTTTGATTGATGAATTGCTCATGGATATGAGATATGAAATCAACACATGGGTACATGTTAGAGAACAATGTACTGGACAGACCCACCATGAGAATGCTACATGGATAGTTATATGAGTGTCATAAGCAATTCTCATAGTGATAATAATGTATGTAATCCTTACGACTTGAGATCATCAGAGATCTCAACATAAGGAGTTATGTATCTTGATATTGTCAAACGTTACCTGTAACAGGGTAAACTATAAAGGCAAATATTGGATACACTACGAATTATGTAGAGGGATGTTGATTGATCAAGATATGATTTGTCCCTCCTATATAACAGGAGAAGTGTTTGGGCCCTTGATCAAGTAAGACTAAAATGCATGGCCATGCTCGAATGAGTCAATATGTGATATCGAGCTTATTTGTTTATTCTAGTTCTACTTGGGGATCAAGAAATAAAGATTGAATATACGAGTATGACTATTCCATGACTCGTGTTCAATCTAAACACATTGGACAAAGGGAATAAGTTATATGGTTAATATTATCGCAGTTCGTAGGTTATGTCGAGTCAATGACATTCTTGTAATTTGGGTAGCCTTGATGCGTTGCTAGATACCGCTCATTGCTTGTGACATAAAATGAGATTTTATGTCACTGCCAACGTTGCAAGATCATATCGGTCGCACAAAAGATTAAATCGATAAGGGGAATTAAATTCATTGGATGAATTAATTAATTAAGAAGAGTCTTAATTACATGATTCTAAGGATTTAATTAAATCATGGGTTTGGGCCCATTAAGCTTTAAGAAAGTCTTGAACCTTTAATTAAATCCAACATATATATGATAACAAGGTTAATGAGGATTAACACAACATACAATTCATAAAACCTAAAACCTAAGGAGCCACGACGGCCGCTTGATCGAAGTTCTCGGCCACCGCCGCCTTGATCTTCACGACCATCCTTGTTCGGTTATAGTAACCGTGGTTTTGTTTTGTTTAAGAACGAGTCTAGCAACTTGTTCTTGAACACCCTTTCGATTTGATCGTGTGGATACCGTAGAGACAAAGGAGAAAACTTTTGTTCGTGACTCGAGGTGCTACAACGTGGAATCTGCTTCAAACACGCTATAAGGGTGAGACTCTTTTAATCATTCCGATATGAATACTCTGTGTAGGTCCTCGGTTAGGAATCCATTGTTTTATTTTCGCTGCGCACTTGTGTGTTGGATTCCTTACAGAAACTTCGATCGTGATCTAACACATTGAGTGCGCATGCGATGTTTTACGAGCCTCCCACCGGCCCAATAAAGAATTTGAGTTGCAGTTATTTATGTAGTTCGGATAAAAGATTATGCATCGTAATTGGAGATTTATTGCCCATATACACGTTTAAATGTCATATGTATTCTGTTAATGAATAATCATAAGAGTCTTCACTATGTTATGCCTTTTATTTTAGAGAAAGGGTTTCTCTTAAGTACATACCGATGAGTTGTGACACTTAGTAACAATATGGATTTGGACTTACGTTTTGAACCCTGTAAGGGTAATTCAGGACTGGGCGAAACACGAGGCTGGATGGAATGAAGGGGAAGACAGATTGCGGGATTCTCCATCCACATTATATGCATGGTTCACCGACACGATCGAGGAAAGCATAAGCTGTTGTCCTAGTTTCATTGACATTTTGTAGAATGGTCGTGATATAAAATAATTAGATAATTTGAACTAATTATTAATGAAAAAATCGAAAAAAAATTGGAAATTTTTTTAATAAATTTAAAAATATTTTGCAAAGGCTGTTCTGTGCCTCGAAATCGTTGTTCCATCCGTTTTAGCATGAAACTTTACCGAGACAGATGCCGTTCGCGACCGTTTTTGCGAATCATGGTCATGGTTTGGCAAGTTTTAGTCATGGTGCAGTATCAAGCAGCCTAATACTCCATTTATAGTGCCATGGATAATAATCTCTGTAATTTAATTTGGAGATACGATTATTACGTCAGCCAGAAACTGCCTTAAACTTTTTTTTTTTAAAAGATCATAGCTTAACGAGTTCTACTACAAATCTATACAGTAACAATCAAGAAACTTGTCTAAAATCTGCTGAGATTTCTTGCAATGATCAATGGCCGCCTCTATTGAACCCTCAATCTCAGTCGCACTGCTCCTCCTCACCGAATTAGATTTGAGTTCGACCGGAGTATTTAGATTCTTGGCATCAGAAAATGACCTCCTGCAAACATTTTCCTCAACCCCTTTATCAAGATTCTTTGTTACAGTATCTGCAGTTGGATTTATATCCTTTCCAATGAATCCAAATGGCATTTTCTTGGCAAATGTAGTGAACTTATTCGAAGATTCCTCGGTTTTCGGCAAATTTTCAGGTACTGCAATGGGATTTGCTTTGGGACAAGACTCATCTGTGCAGGCAGATTTATTAAACAAAAATTTCAGCTTCTGCACCAGAATGGAGTTTTTAATCAGCTTAAGTTTCTTGGACCAAGACCTTTTCGTTGGGTGATTATTGATCAAACCGGTGAATTCAATAGGCCATTCTAATAAGCAGTCATCAAGATCCATTTCGCAGCTCTCCCTGCAAGAAACCAATGGCACTGTGAGGTAGTCACCATCTTCTTCTGAGGGTGGTTTGGAAATTTCAGCTGGGATGGCGGCAGTTGCGGCGGTGGTGTGGTGGAGTAGGAGGTTTTGGACCATTTTCCGGCGGGTAGTGAGGTGGAGGGGGAGGATTTTGCCATTGTAGAACAACTCATCAGCTGTGGAAATGGTGGCTTGTTTGTTATTGGAAGTGGAGGGCATTTGGAACTCAAATTCTTGGCTTTGTGGGGAAGAATTAGTGGAGATATAGAGTGAGTCTGAGGGTGAAGATGTCATTTCCATCTCTATGTAGTCATCATCTTCGCATTCATATAATGCAAGATTTATAGCCATTAATGGAAGAGAAATGACAGACTGTGCTTGTGTTATGTGTGAGAAAAATGAACCATGGAGAATGGTGGATGGTGGAGAAACGAGTCCTTAAATAGGGAATATATTAGCTAATTCTTTTATTTTTATTAAGAAAAATATTTATTAAATCTTGAGAAATGTAACTAATTAGACGTAAAATGTCTATATATATATATATATATCATTGAAGAACATTTTTCTTTGAGGACATTGGTAATTGTTTTAAAATCAAATTATTTTCAAGAGCAAAACTGGGCTTTTCTAATGTTTTCTCACAACATGGGCCCCAGAACTTATCACCTCCCTCTCCGAGCCATATCAATGTGAATGTGGACGCTACATTCGTTTCTTCTATGGATTATTTCAGTGTTGGTGTGGTGGGATGCGATCACTCTGGACATGTTCTGTATGCTAAAATCCGGTGTATTTCTGGAAATATATCCCTCACATCGTAGAAATTTATGCGGTCCGAGAAGGTCTTCGTGGCTGCCCAACTTCAAATGGCATAATTGGTCCGTGGAAACAGGTGCAGAAGCTGTGGTTCATGCGTTACATAACCCTCTCCCATCTCCATGGATGTCCCTTCGGTTGATACAATTCGACATGTTTGCGAACAAGAACCACTGAACCAGGGGCTTTGATTCTCTCGTCTCTACTGTCCTCGATAAACCACCGCGTCGCACTTGTTTTGCCACGGAAGGGTCTGCGAGCTCACGAGGATTTTGAATTTCATGATTCGATTCCATTCTTCTAGGGGTGCTTAACGGATCCGGTCCGATCCGAAACCAGCCGGTTTCGGATCCGTTAAGCACTGATCTGGTTCTGGTTCCGGATCGATGGTGGTGCTACCGGTTCCAAACACGGAACCGCTCCAGACCGGTTTTTTACCGGTTTCCGGAGCGGGTTGGAACCGATTAGCCCAGTTTCGGTTCCGAACCGGGCTAACCGGTTCGGTTCCGGGCCGGGTCCGAATTGATCCGGCCCGATAAGCACCCCTTTTCTTGCAAGATGTGCGATTGGTAGCTTTGATGACAAATATAATATTGTATGTGAATATTCTCATCCAATAAAATCAAAGTTTTGCTATTTCATAGTAGGTGTGGTAGAAACTAATCAACCATATTGTACATATTGATATTTTGTTAAGTTAGTAGAATCCATTGATATGCTAAAACAAACTATACATTATTATATATATAATATATGTACATATATAATTAAATATTTTATATTTTATCTCCACAAATTTAAAAATCTTATATTTTTTCCATCCTTAATAAAAATCTTACAATTTTACCCTTAATTTATAGGCTAGATTCGTCCCTGTCGCTTGATCACTCGAAGTTACCATGTGACAAAGCCAAAAAAAAAATTGAATGTCCGAAATTCCTTTTATGATGTGGCCAAAGTCATTAGCTTCTTATTAGTTGCCTATTTTCCTATGATGCACGAATATTGATACGTGGATATATGGATACTCAGATACGGATAATGTTATATGAGATTTTTTAAATTTCTAGATATGTCTGGATACACTAATGTTTTTATATATACATCAGTAATATTTATGAAAAATTATGCAAAACATCATATAGTTTGGTCCAAATTCACTTTGCAAGAAAGTCGATGATGTAAACTATTATTTTTCAACCAATGGTTGCAAGTGAAACTTTGAAAAACTTATAGTATGTTTTGCATAATTTTTCCTAAATATTATCGATGTATATATAAAAATTAAATAAATATTATCGTACACAAACGTATTGCATCCTAGAAATTTTGAAAATATTGTGCAAATTCATGAAAATTGAGGATGTAAACCGTATTTTTTTCAAACAATTGAACCAAATTATAAGATGGTAAATGTAATTTTTCCTAATATTTATAGAAAATCAAGTTTTCTGGCTGTATCCAGACACATATCCCAGATTAGATACATCTGAATCAGACATATCTTGAGTATCCAGACATCTAGCCGAGCTAAAAAAAATTTAATTCAGTTATGCCAGATGATGTATCCGATATGTATTCGTGTGTGTCGGTATCCGATACGTGATCCTGAAAATTTAGGATTATCCGTGCACTATAGATGTTTTCTAACCAAAACTTGGAGAGGCAATTAGGGTATTGCATAGCATCTCCAAAAGATCCTTATAGATGAGAGATATATATTTGAAATAACGATAATTATATATATTATATTAATATAATAGAAATACGAACGCAGATTATTATGATATTAATTGTAATAAGCACATTATTTTTTTCTAAAATTTATATTTATTGAATATTATTTGAGCCAAAGCATATTTTGGCTTGGATAGTTATTTCTATGTCACATCAAATGTACTACACCGGTGTCGAGTGGGATTTGTCTTTGGTGCACCAGGTGTGTTGGTGCACCAAGACACATGCATATGTATGTATATTTTTGTATGTGTCTTGGTGTACCAACACACCCGATGCACCAAAGATAAATTCGTGTGGAGTGAGTCTTGATATCTCTTGTGTCCCACATGAATTTATGTGGCAACAACCACTTATTTGGATGATCCAACGGTTAAAACTTCGAGGTTTGATATCATTAGAGCAGATGAAACCCTTGAGTGTAGAATATTACCATCAAAATATGGTTACACGCCATGTCACTGCCCCTCGATAGCAGCCACACGACCAAAGTGAAACATATTTAATGCATGATATTGATATCTGCCATTACTATGAGGTCTCAAAATATGCATATTAACAAGTGGACTATAAGAGAACCAACATAAATCACTATCTTCCATGATTCCCTATCTTTCAGTAACTATGATTACCTATAATTCATCTTGCAATTTATTCTGATTTCCTTGTAATCTACATTCCGTAAATAGTCTTAGCCTTGCGTTATTTAAAGACATAGTGTATGTAATTTTATTAATTGAGATCATTATCAAATTACTTGTGTAAACTCTAAATGGTATCAGAAGGTTCTTCTCTCAAGAGAACATAAACGTCTTCCAATCTCCATGTCGTCCAACCATAACACATCTTCTTCGGAACCCACTGGTTCCAACTCTGCGTCCCCACTTTCTCTTGTTACCATCAACAACTCCAGCCAATTGACATACAAACTCACATCCTCAAAATATCCTTCATGGCGTGCAACTTTCCTCACCATCCTCATTGGATACGATCTAATGAAATATGTGGACGGCACCTTTTGATGCCCTTCTACACCAATCGCGGATTCTTCTTCCTCTGTTGTAGCACTTCATGCACACTGGTACCGTCAAGATCAGTTAATATTGAATGTTATCTTTGCTTCTGTTTCAGAAGCAGTTATGCCCCTTATTGCTATGGAAACTACAAGTCGTGATGCCTGGTTGAATCTCGCCCGCCTCTTTGCAAGCAAATCTCGGGCTCGAATTATGCAGTTAAAAGAATATTTAACCCTTATTCAACGGGGTTCACGCATGGTGTCTGAGTTTCTTCATGCAGTTAAAGTAATTGTTGACGAACTCTCGTTGATTGATGCACCTATTTCATGTGATGATTTGACACTAAATGTGCTGAATGGCCTTGGTACTGAGTTTCGAGATATGGTGGCTCCCATACGCACAAGAGAAACTGCCTTGTCTTTTGCATAAGTGCATGACCTTTTAATTGGTCATGAACACTATCTCAAACGCATGGATGTCAATTCTTCCAACCTAGTTGTTACTGCCAGTTCATCCCAACGAAAGATGTCGAATCCTCGGTTCAAAAATAATAAGCCTCGACAAAATAATATCCCACCAACAACGCTTCTTCAAGGAAGCCCTCTGTTGTGTGCCAAATCTGTGATCGTCCTGGTCATACTGCCAAAACTTGCACCAAATTGCAGTCTAAACCTGCTGCCAATTGCGCAACCTCTTCAACAACATCGAATGGAAAATGGCTTCTTGATTCCGCTGCTTCTCATAACATTACATCTGATTTGGCTAATCTCTCAATTCACTCTGAATATGAAGACCAAGATGAAGTTGTTCTTGGAAATGGTACAGGTTTGAATGTTGCTAACTTCGGTTCCACTAGTATTTCACCCCCCTCTCATGCTCTTACTTTAAAAGAAACATTGCATGTACCTCTTATTAAAAAGAATTTGATCTCTGTTCACAAATTTACCTATGATAACAATGTTGTTGTTGAATTTCACCCCGATTTCTACCTCGTGAATGATCGGATGACCGGAGCGGTGCTCATGTGCAGTAGGTGTGAAGATGGGGTTTATCCTATGGAACTCTCTCCTTCCTCCACTCAAGCTCATATTGTTACCCTGACTGGAACATGTGCTTCATTAGATCGTTGGCATCATTGCCGAGGACACCCTTCTCAAAAATTGTTATCCTCTATTTTCCGTAGCTATGATTTACCGGTGTCTTCCTCTAAGTCCTCATTGTCATGTATTTCATGTCAATGTAATAAATCACACAAACTACCTTTTAGTGTCACTTCTCTTACGAGTCATGCTCCTCTTGAATATTTGTATGCCGATGTTTGGGGACCATCCCCGGTTTCTTCAATTGATGGCTATCGATATTATGTACTTTTAGTTGATCATTTCACAAAGTATTGTTGGTTATATCCTATGCGTAATAAGTCAGATGTATCCCCTATTTTTGTTCAATTCACTACTATGGTTGAAAATCAATTCTCCGCAAAAAGTTAAAAATTTCTATTCCTATAACTGTGGTGAATTTATCAAACTTAGACCTATTCTATCTGCCCGTGGTATTAGCCATTTTACCACTGCCCCGCATACTCCCCAACAAAATGGTACTGTTGAACGTCCTCATCAACATATTATCGAAAACGGCATGACACTTTTACATCATGCAATGACCACGACCGTTTATCTTATAAATCGCCTCCCCACACTCTTACACTCACATCAAAGTCCCTTTGAAGTGTTATTTGGACGGGTTCCCGACTATCACAAGTTGCATACATTTGGTTGTCAATGCTATCATTGGCTAGTTTCTTAACGTGCAAATAAACTTCAACCCAAGTCTCAACCTTGTGTTTTTCTTGGTTATTCTCTGACTCAACATGCTTTTCAATGTTTGGACCTTCACACTGGTAAGCTTCATCTATCACGTCATGTGACCTTTGATGAAAATATTTTTCCCTTCGCAAAGCCACCTACTACTGCTACAAAGTTTGTTCCTCCATCGTGTCCTGCAACTTTCGCTCCTTCTCCCGTCCCACCGATTCTCTTAGTTCCACGGGATGATCGTCATGTTCAACCTACAACACATGTAGATATGGCAGCCTCTTCTTTGTCTCCTACACCAGGTATAGCTTCTACTTCTACTACTAATAATCAATTCTCTTCTGAGCCAACTATGCCCATATCATCAGTACCTCCTACTCGTACTCATCATTTGGTCACTCGGGCTCAAAATAATATTTTTTTTTGTCCTAAGCAGCTTTCGGTTACTACCAAGCATCCTCTTGCATCACCATTGGAACCTACTTGTGTTTCCCAGGAGCTCAAGGACCCTTGGTGGCGTAAGGCTATGACAGATGAATTTACTGCCTTAGTTTCTCATGGCACTTGGAAATTAGTTCTGAAATCTGATGCTTCCAATTTAATTGGCTGTAAATGGGTGTTTCTCATTAAACGTCATCCAGATGGAATAGTGGATCGGTTTAAGGCCCATCTTGTCGCTAAAGGATTCAACCAGCGACCAGGTATTGATTATGTTGAGACATTCAGTTCTGTTATAAAACCAACCACAATTCGTCTTATCCTCTCTCTAGCTTTGTCAAACAATTGGCCCCCTTAAGCAAATCGGCAGTAAACAATGCTTTTCTTCATGGTCAATTAAATGAGCAAGTGTTTATGCATCAACCTGCTGGCTTCATTGATATGTCCCAACCTCATCATGTTTGCTCTCTTCAAAAATCCATTTATGGTCTAAAGCAGGCACCACGGACTTGGTACGATGCATTGCGCTCAGGACTTCTTGAATTGGGTTTATGTAACTCAAAGTCTGATAGCTCTTTATTCATCTTCAGTCGTGATGGGATGTTGTTATATGTGTTGGTGTATGTTGATGATCTAATTGTTACAGGAAATAATAATCAGTTTTTCACAACATATTGTAACGTCCTTAGGTGACAGATTCTCCCTCAAGGATCTCAATGATTTGAATTATTTTCTTGGGGTCGAAGTTATCCCCATGCAGCAAGGATTGTTTCTTTCTCAAAATCGCTATGTCCATGATCTCCTAACCAGGTTTGAAAATGACTGGTGCTAAGGAAGTTCAAACACCAATGTCCGTATCTAAACTCATGCTTGAGGATGGTTCAGCAAACTTTGATGCCACTGAATATAGAAGAACAATTGGATCTCTCCAATACATTTCGCTCACTCGTCCAAACCTTGGTTTTGCAGTAAATCGCCTTGCTCAATACATGCACAAACCAACAATCACCACTGGCAACACGTCAAAAGACTCCTGTGATATGTAAAACAAACCATTTCACTTCGGGCTCCTACTTTGTCGTCAATCAGATCCAGTACTTAGGGATTTTTCCGATGTTGATTGGGGTGGTAATCTTGATGATCGCAAGTCCACTTGTATAATTTTTCTAGGCAATAATCCTATCAGTTGGCGCACAAGCAAGCAAAAGGCTTGTAGCTCGCCCCTCTACTGAAGCAAAATATCGGGCATTAGCTACTGCAGCTTCAATATATTGCTTGGATAAAGTCTCTTTCTTGATGAACTTCGTTATCCATTACGTGAACCACCGCTGCTCCTTTGTGATAACGTTGGTGCAACACAACTCAGTCTAAATTCTGTTAGGCACTCTCGAATGAAACACGTTGCCATTGATCTCCACTTTGTCCGTGATATTGTTCATCGTGGCAAATTGCGTGTTGCTCATGTTCACACAGATGACCAGCTCGCTGATCTACTAACAAAGCCACTTGCTCGATCTCGTTTCCACATGTTACGTGGCAAAATCAATGTTTCTGATGGAACATTAATTTTGAGGGGTCGTATAAGGGAACCAACATAAATCACTATCTTCCATGATTCCCTCTCTTTCAATAACTATGATTACCTATAATTCATCTTGTAATTTATTTTGACTTCCTTGTAATCTACATTCCGTAAATAGTATTAGCCATGTATTATTTAAAGACATAGTGTTGTAATTTTATCAATTGAGATCATTATCAAATTACTTGTGTAAACTCTATATGGACCATATAAGATTCACAATCATATTTAAAGAAACAGATACTAACATCACTTTCATTCTAATTGTCAGAATTGCAATTTGAGACAGCATTGTGGAAATATGCACAATGCATTTCACATAGTAAAACCCATCCAATCATAGACTCCTAATTTCTGCTTCTTGAATCATATGATATCAGTATTGTAAACATTTCATCATGATGAATTTCAAAACTTACAAATAAACATAGACTAAATATGTCCCTGCGTAAGGTTACACACAATATTAGTATTTACCTCGCATTTCCATCTTATCTCGAAGTTGTCTCACAATGCTTTTCATCAATGGAGTAGGGACCTTGAACCATTAGATATGGTCTATGGACCATGGTCATCTAAAAAGGGTCTTTGGTCCATCAATATCCCTCGACCTGCAAGATATTTTCTATACATAGTCCTTTGATCATTGTAAAAAAATTGGGCATTCTACAAATTATAACCGGTAGTGATGCTTACGGAACCACGAAGCATCATGAATGGTTAGGCCAAAGAAGGCGATTAAATTCTTATACACTCTTTCTTGATTCCATCTCAATCTTGTCATCAAATTCCCAGTCACAAATTCCGTCCATGGAATTGTCTAATCCATGATCCTCAAGTTCCAATTCCAATTTCAACTTTGATAGTTGTGCTTCTGCATCTAACGATTTACTTCCATTAATTGCGAGAGGCTCAGTTTTGTCTTGTGGAGGCTGCCTTGGTGATAGAAAGGGAATTCTCGAGGCTTTTGCCTTTGATGGTGTCTCGACGCTGATCAATGCAGTCTTTGTTTCCAATGTTGGTCTCTCGATGGATTCAAAATCGTGTTTGATCTTCTCAAGTGCGTCTAATAGTTCCTTGACTCTTGCATCACTTATCCTAGAAAAAAATGGGTCATACTGTTCATTTTCAGAAGTGAAAAAACCTGAGTAGATCCTGCCATGATACGAGGGGGTCAAATAAAAGAACATTAAAATTTTGTAAGTAATTTTTCTAAAGGTAATTGCTCCGTCCGCTAAAAGTCCATTCAATCGTCACATCTCGCCTCCCTCTCCCCAGTTACGGGATCTGCCCTGTTAAAAATTCTGCTATGGCTACTACACTCGTACATTTTTCTATGTTCATGAAAGGTAGATATAATTCACCTTGAAATCTCGTTATCTTGAGTAGAGAGTTGTTTCTTAATGCTTTCCACTACACTGAAGGCTGTTAGGAACTGCAAGAACCAAAGAGAAGGTATTGAGACGAAAAACAATATATGATAAAATTTGGCAACACTCCTTTCTGACACACTGATGAAATGAAATGAGGCTTTTCCTAATAGATAAAACAAAATATATATGTATATATATATATGTACAACACTTGAACATGTGATAATTTGTACCTTGGTCTGTAAGGTCTGGTACTGTCCTTCGAGTCGTCTTGTTGGATTGGCTAGATCTATTTTTTCCTGTGCAGCAACTGGTGCATCTAACCTGGCACCACTATATATGAAAAGTGTTTCTTTTTTTTTTTAAACTGACACCAACACTTCCAAAGATAAAATACCGGTTTAACTTCTCCACGAGCTTCAAATTCTCCAGAAGTTCCGAAATAGACTCAATAGAAGGTCCCAACTCCTCCTGAATAGGCAAGGAGGCACGTACGAATTAAAGCATTAGTGTCATGCTTGTGGTATAATCAGCCAACTATAAGTAGAATAGTTACATTATGGCCCGGGTATTTAGTACCTTGTATGCTGTTAAAAGGCTTATTGCCAAGTTCACAAAGTACTCTTCGTGTCTCTCCAGTTCATCACTACCATAGCAGGGTGAAAAAAAAGTTGTGTAAAATATCAAGAGCAAAGAAGATTACACATGGAAATGAGTAATCAAAGTGTGGCAATACTTAATGAAAATTAAGGGGAACACTAAATTGAGGGAATAGGATGGAAACAAGAAACTTACTTGACCAGCTTATCCTTCTGTGCAGAATATGAGGACTGGAAACCCCAGCTAGTTTCAAGAAACTGGAAAAAGGTGTTGCAAACCTCTGCTTCTGCTCTGTATGACGCAATAGATCTTGAAAGCTCATCCTCCTAAATAGCATTATTTCATAAGATAATTAGAGATTACATATTTCGCCATGCAAGTTTTTAAGAACTAACTTACCTTCAACTTGAAATGTTGAAGAATCTGATTGCTATCTTCATCAAACTGATCTCTTTCTTCCCTGGTAAGCTGAAGCCGGCCATGAGCAGAAGTCAAGGCAGTAATAACCTAAACAAAACTCATAGACGTCATTATTTTTCCAGATTGAATCATATGGTATCAGACAGAGTTTGGTTTCAGGCACGAGTGAACTCTTATACAATATAGTTCAGATAAATACCATAACTTGACGTATATGGTGTCACTTTTTCGCATAAAAAAAACGATATCTGTTGGGTCATGATAAAGAATAGAGGTCATCTAAAGATAGAAATCATAAAGGAATAAATGCAAGCTAAATCTGCAAGATGAAAAATCGAAAGCACCATCATGCAAATAAACATCTTCAGCTTCATTGAAAAACCACCAGCTGGATGTAACAAGCAAAGTGTATAACCTTTTATTGATGTCAATGCATGCATTTTCCACTTATGAATCTTGGTATTCTGTTTTAATTGTGGAAGAATGTTACGAGTGCAAGATCGAGTTATGGGTCGGTGGGAATTATTTGTTTTCCCAATGATTGCACACCGATGAAGCTACTGGAGTTAACAGGGAAGAAAGCGCAGGATAGGGCTTGTGTGTGAAACGAAGACAGTAACCAACGTTGAGGATGAGGAACTTAATTCCAAAACTTAATGCTTAATTTTATTAGACCACACAACCCTATTTATAGAGTTCAAAATTGTCACAACCAAAACCAAATCAGAATCCTATCAGGAATCAAAAGGCAAACCAATCTGCAGAAATAATAAAAATCCTATCAAAACTCAAACTTATCCTAAAAATAAACTCCTAAAAGATAAAACCAAATCAAGTATCATTCTTGAATTTCCCATGTGTGAATCTTCGATAAACCACGTCCCCTTTTCTTGGTGGACTCTTTTCTGTGCTCGTTACATCACTCACTCCCTTGGAATCGTGGATGTCCGGAAACACGAAGGAAGGAAATTTCTGAGATAAAGTCAATGC
Organism: Haberlea rhodopensis; assembly: GCA_907163345.1. Lineage (NCBI taxonomy): Eukaryota > Viridiplantae > Streptophyta > Magnoliopsida > Lamiales > Gesneriaceae > Haberlea > Haberlea rhodopensis. Next base: position 1,786,026 of record CAJQUN010000066.1, on the reverse strand, counting down.
ATCTTCCCAAGATGCTTCGGCCGGTGATAGGACAAGCCAATGGATCAAAAGTTCAGTCCTGCCAAGTCTCTTACGGTTGTCTAGTATGGCCTGTGGAATTGGAGAGAAACCAGAATGATTAATCGGTGGTAGAGTAGGTGAGCTGGGAGCTGGCCACTAAATTTCTTGAGAACTGATACACGAAAGACTGGGTGTAACTTGGATGATGCAGGGAGCTCAAGTTTGTATGCCATGGAGCCAATACGATCCAGTACTTTAAAAGGGCCGAAGTAACGGGCTGTTAATATCTTCCTTTTACTGGCAAGGTTGACTTGTCGATAGGGTTGTAAGCGAAGTAGAACCAGATCATCTTCCGTGAAAAGAACCTCCCTATGTGAGGTGTCATAATGTTGTTTCATAGTGTTCTGAGCCGTGGTCAGGTGAGCCCTTAGGTCCTGCAACATTTTATCTCGCTCCTGAAGTTCCATGTCGATGGCAGCTAGGTGTGATAAGCCAGGACAATAGGCTATAATGCGTGGCGGAGGTCTGCCGTATTCAAAAGGTGTAGAGCTGAGAGTGGTTTGGAAGCTTGTGTTATAATAGAACTCAGCCGAAGAGATCCAATGGACCCATTTTCTTGGGTTGTCCCCCGAGAAGCAACGTAAATACATCTGGATCACCTTGTTTACGGCCTCAGTTTGGCCATCAGACTGTGGATGGTAAGCGGAGCTGAAGCATAACTTGGTACCATATAGGCGAAAAAGTTCTCACTGGAAGGAACTAGTGAAGGCCACATCTCGATCACTGACTATCGATTTAGGCACCCCGTGCGGCTTAACAATAGTATCGAAGAAAACACGGGCCACAGAGCTAGTTGAGTATGGATGTGATAATGGTTGGATGTGATAATGGTATGAAATGAGCGTATTTAGAAAAACGATCCACCACCACAAAAAGTGTTGTTTTTCCATTAGATGGTGGAAGTCCATCGATGAAATCCATTGAAATATCCGACCAAATTTGCAGTGGATGGGTAGAGGCTGTAAAAGACCCGCCGGTTTCAAGGTGTCGATTTTGTTTCGCTGACAAACGAGGCAGCCAGCCACAAAGGACTTGACGTCCTTGCGCATTTTTGGCCAACAGAAATCCCGTGTGATGCGATGAAGGGTCTTTTGATAGCCTTCATGAGATGCATCATGTATCATTTGGATGATATCTTGAATTCGAGAGGATTCGGCAGATAGAAAAATGCGGCCCTTGTAGAAGAGGACCATCTTGAATCGTCCAATGTGTCGTCTGATCGTCGCCTGGAATTTGGCGAATGAGTTCCTGGATGTCAGGGGAAGTCGCATGATCGGCCTTAATTGTGTCCAGAAACTCCCAAGTGGGAAAAGAAATAGCTGAGAGTGTGGGTGTATCGTCAAATTGGCGAGATAAGACATCCGCAACAACATTTGTTTTGCCAGACTTAAATTCAACCTGGAAATATCCCAACAGCTTACTAATCATAGTGATTCGTTGCTCCAGCAAAAATTTGAGGATGTAGTAGTCGGTTTTAAGCACAAATGAGTGACCCCAGAGGTAAGGGTGCCACTGTCTTACCGCCTTAGCTAGGCCAATGAGTTCGCGTTCATAGGCAGGTAGTTTCTTATGGCGCTGAGCGAGGGCGTGGCTATAAAAAGCAATCGGCTTTTCCAATTGGTGAAGTACTGCCCCAATGCCACTTTCAGAGGGGTCACATTCGATAACAAATAGGGATGAGAAATCTGGCAGAGCGAGAACTGGTGTGGAGGTGAGGGCCACTTTCAAGAAGTCAAAAGATGCAACGCCTTTGTGTGAGACAATATGACCCAGGCATGCTACCTGTGATTGACCAAAATAGCACTTGGATCGCTTTAAGTAGAGATGTTGATGCCTTAAGATCTTAAAGACCACGGATAGTTGGGACAGGTGTGAATCCCAAGTGCGGCTATGAACCAAGATATTGTCAAAGAAGACGAGAACAAACTTTCGTAGACATTCCCGAAAGATCGAGTTCATTAATGCCTGGAAGGTAGAGACCAAAGGGCATGACAAGGAACTCGAAGTGCCCATGGTGTGTTCACAATGCTGTGAGGGGCACATTGTTTGTGTCCATCTGAATTTGGTGGTATCCGGCGCGTAAGTCAAGTTTAGAAAAAAATCTGGCCCCATGTAACTCGTCCAGGAGCTCGTCAATAACAGGAATCGGAAATTTATCTTTTATCGTCTTGTCGTTTAAAGAGCGATAGTCCACACAAAAACGCCGGGAATTGTCAGATTTCTTCACAAGCAAAACCGGAGAAGAAAATGGAGAAATACTTGGACGTATAAGGTCATGGTCCAACATATCTGTGCATTGGCGTTCGATTTCATCTTTTTGGGCGTGGGGGTAACGATAGGGACGGACAACAATGGGGTCAATACCTTGCTGAAGAGTAATTCGGTGGCTAAAACAACGCCCGGGTGGCAGTCCTTGAGGCTCAGAAAATAAATCTGAGAAACGACCCAGTAAGTGTTGCATAAGGCATTGATCGTCTGTGGAGAGCCATGTGGTAATGTGAAGGGACTTGTGTACCTGGCTGAATGCCCATAAGCGTGATGGGTCGACCATCTTTGTGGAACTGCATTTTCATGTTGGTAAAATCCCACTGTATGGTGCCAAGGGTGCGCAACCAGTTAACACCGAAGACCGCCCCAAACTCACCGAGTTTGAGTAGAAGAAATTCAGTTGAAAACAGATCCCCGTCGAGTTGCAAGGGAACATGTTGGCAGACCCGACCCCTGCACTGTCCATGGGTTGTCCATTGGCCACCCTGACGCGAAGGCCCGATTTGTGTAAGAGCGGCAGGTTCATGGCCGTTGCTAAATCGGAATTAAGAAAACAATGAGTGCTGCCGGAATCAATGAGTACAAGGAGAGTAGTATTATTAATAGTGCCCAGTACTTGCATGGTGTGAGATTTCCCGGATTCCGTGATGGCGTGTAAAGAAATTTCGGCATCCTTCTCCTCGAGAATTTGGTTCTCAATTATCAGGGCTGGCTCAGTCAGCACTTCGAGATAAAATAACTTCTTACACTGGTGGCGTGGTGTAAATTCTTCGTCACAATTGTAGCAGAGTCCCCGACGGCGACGGTCCTCCATCTCGGTCTTGGATAGGCGTTTGATGATAGGGGCGCGAGGTGGCGTCACCGAGAGGGGGCGACGCGGTGGATCATGTTGGCGAGGGAGGTTCATCCCCTCATATAAATGTGCCAGACTCATGGCACCCGTAAGAGTGGATGGTTGATGTATTGAGACCCCCACAACAATGGTGTTTTGAAGGCCACTGAGAAAGAGTTGTACCTCTTGTTTGCGCGTTAACGGCCCTGAGTGAGCAGATAATTGTTCAAAGCGTCGCTTGTATTCGTCGGCGGATCCCGATTGTCGTAGCTTGGCTACTTCCCTGAGATGGTTAGCGCTCAGGGGTGGGCCAAAACGTAAGTGACAATGATGCTTGATTTCATCCCAAGAAAGATTGGGAGTGTCTGATTCTAACTTCATAAACCACAGTTGTGCATCGCCTTCCAGATGAAAAGATGCAAGACCAATGAACTCTGTTGGGGAAATATGCTGATGACGAAAAAATTGCTCGCAATGGGATAACCCCCCAAGGGGTCCGAAAGTCCATCGAACCTGGGTAAATCCAATCGTGTGAATTTGTATGGTATGAAGTTAGTCTCGCGAGAGTCTCTTGTGTGAGTGCGCGAATCCGAGGAGCCCGAAGGGTCCGTAGGATGGGCACCACTAACAGCGACGCTGGTAGAGAATTGTAAGGTTAAATTATCAAGGCGTTAGGTGAGTGACTCTTTGCCAGCCTGGTAGATCGCCATGAATTCCGAGAGTTGACGTTGAATAGCCTGAAGATCTGCCATAACTCCTGGCTCTGATACCAATTTGTTATGAGTGCAGAATCGAGTTATGGGTCGGTGGGAATTATTTGTTTCCCCAATGATTACACACCGGTGAAGCTACTGGAGTTAACAAGGAAGAGAGCGAAGGATAGGGCTTGTATATGAAACGAAGGCAGTAACCAACGTTGAGGATGAGGAACTTAATTCCAAAACTTAATTCTTAATTTTATTAAACCACACAACCCTATTTATAGAGTTCAAAATTGTCACAACCAAAACCAAAACAGAATCTTGTCAGAATTCAAAAACCAAATAAGAATCCTATCAGAAATCAAAAGACAAAACAATCTGCAGAAATAATAAAAATCCTATCAAAACTCAAACTTATCCTAAAAAAATACTCCTGAAACATAAAACTGAATCAAGTATCCTTCTTGAATTTCCCATGTGTGAATCTTCGATAAACCACGTCCCCTTTTCTTGGTGGACTCTTTTCTGTGCTCAACATTATACTCACTATTTCACATCAATCTAATCACAAGCTACTCGATACCAATATAAAGACACATGATAGGCATCACATTTCAGAAAAAAAGAGTTATAGACAGGAGAAGAGATGGTGAATTTAAATACCTTTTTCAGCTCGCCTTCAAGTTTATCTTTTTGCCTTTCAAGAGCTTCAATTTCAGAAACCAAATCCTGGGAAAGGCACAAAGTGAGCTAAGTAGAATAACTCATTAAAAGAAAAGAAGCGTGACAAGCAAATATAGCACCCAGGGCGGATGTTCACCCCCAACCACCCCCCAACAAGAAAATTGTAAAAATACAAATTTCACCCCCTTAAATCTATTGAATCATTTCCCAAGACCCATCTTCCCCGAGACGAAATTCTGGATCCTCCCTAGCTAGAACCCTTGGCAAAGAAATTAGAAGCAGATAAGGTTTCAAACATCTTCCAATGACACGTTAGCTTTACCATATATTAAAGCATCTCATACTTGCTTTATTCTATTTCAGCTTCCCTAGAAATTACTCGCCTCATTACTGTGAGAAAGAGCAGCAATAGTGGAGATGATAGACTTTAAAACTAAAGCAGCAATGCTTACATGTACGAATAGTATGCAACGGAACATGAGTAGAGCAAAAGCAACATGTCATTAGCAATAACAAAAAATATGCTAAAAACAGTTAATCATGGGAAAAGGACTAGAATCTCCGCAAACCATCTGACTCTTCAGGAGTGAACGTGCGCTGATTTTCCATCACTAGTAATAGGAGTTAAAAAATACCTTTTCAAGTAGGCTAACTTCGCTGGTTTTGCTTATACGAAATTTAAGAGCTTCTTCTTTCTGTGTTCTGCATGCGCAATAAGTAAGACATATAATACACGCTTAACTCCTTGAGGAAGCAACATTTCACTTTGAGATGAAAGGTTAAACTTTTTTATCAGCATAGTTATGAAGTTATTGTCGGTAACAATATAGAGATAACTTCTTGTTAAATGAGTGGGAAAAGCGTATCAAAATTTTTTTTAAAGAAAAATGATGACTCATTCGGACTCCTAGCTGGGGCCAACTACAAACCTGGTGTCTGAAATACGCTTTTCAGCTTTTGCGGCCGAACTAGCAAGAGATTCTGATAGTACCTTAAGCTTATCAACCTGCACAGTCATTAAAGACATACTAAAAATGAGAACAATAGGGATAAGCTAATATAAAATTTCAGTCTGAAGATGGGAACGATAGGAATGTTCTAAGCAAAACAAATTTATGAGACTAAGCCAAGTGTTGTTTGAGTTATTATTTGTGACCATCTGTAATTGCAAGAGTTATCAATATAATTTATCCTTGTCAAAAGTACAGTTCATTTGTCTAAATGCCTTTTCATTGATCGGTACTTTGGTTTATATATGTTACAATTACAACAATGCTCCTATTTATGGAAATACAATTATATCCCTATACTACATATTTATCAAAGTTGCTATTCCCTAATTTAAGCTTGCTGTATGATTGATTATGATTGATTGAGGGAATTCTTCCCGGGTGATAGGGTGGATTGATCATTGTGTGCACTGTCACACCCCCTCAAATTGATGCTGGTTGAGTGAGGAACATCAATTTGCCAACCATAAATTGATGACGTTGTTGAGTCATTGATTTTGTGAAAATGTCAGCTAGTTGAAGATCGCTTGAAACATGTGGTAGGGTGATCGTCTTACTATCCACAGCCTCTCTAATAGAATGACAGTCTACCTCGATATGTTTAGTTCGTTCATGGAAGACGAGATTGTTTGCTATCTGAATTGACACTTGTGTTGTCGCCATGAAGAGGTGTTGGTTTAAGTTGAGGGAAACCCAGTTCTGCAAGTAGTCCACAGAGCCAAATGATTTCAGAGCAAGCAGCAGACATAGCACGATATTCAGATTCAGTGAAAGATTTGGACAAACGGTCCTGCTTCTTGCTTTTCCAGGAAATTAAGGAAGGACAATAAACATACACCATCCAATGAATGCGGCGAGTACTAGGACAGCCAGCCCAGTCGGCGTCACTATAAGCAGTAAGATGAATAGGAATCCCTGTGGAAAAAAACAAGCCTCGAGATGAGGAGCCATGGAGATAGTGAATGATCCGACGTACTGCAATAAGATGTAGATGTCTGGGAGCTTGTATGAACTTGCTAACTTGTTGGACCGCAAATGAGATGTCAGGTCGTATGATGATCAAATAGTTTAAGCTCACAACCAGTTGACGATACAACGTGGGATCAGTAAGAAGATCTCCTTCCTCACGACGATATTTGACATTTACTTCCAATGGTGTGTCAACGGGTGAGCAATCCTGAAGTCGAGCTAAAGTATAAGATCGTGCGCGTATTTATGTTGATTCAGAAATATACCTTATGGATCTCTAATCCCAAAAATATGTAAGGGGACCAAGATCTTTCATATGAAAAGAAGCCTGAAGATGTTGTTGTAGGCGAGTGATGAGATCAGAGTCAGTCCTAGTAATAACAATATCGTAGACAAGAAGAAGCACAACGCCTGCAGATGTCTTAAAAAGAAATAAAGAGGAATCATATTTACTTTGCTGAAAGGAGAATTCAAGCAGAGTGGTGTGAAATTTGTCAAATCATGCACGAGGAGCCTGTTTCAAACCATATAGGGAAAGCTTCAATTTGCACACTGCGGAGGAAGAATTTGAAGGAAATCCAGGAGGCAGTTTCATGTATACATCTTCTTTCAGATCAACATGCAGGAATACATTTTTAACATCCATTTGGTGAAGAGACCAACCTTGCGAAGCAGCAATAGAAATAATAGTCCGGACTGTAGTCATTTATGCAACAGGAGCAAAAGTATATCCATAGTCAACCCGTACTCTTGGCGGTTGCCAAGCGCAACTAACCGTGCTTTTGAATCTGTCCAATGTCCCATCAGAGCGAAGTTTGATAGAGTACACTCATTTACAGCCAATAACTTTAACATGTGGTGGACAAGTAACAACTTCCCAAGTGAAATTGTCTTGTAGAGCTTGTAACTCGGCATGCATTGTATCCCTCCAACAATCATGCTTAATAGCCTACAAATAACACGTTAGAACAGGGTGAGATGACAAGGTAGCATGAAAAGAGGAATGAGAGAAACCATACTGATCCGGAGGACGGGAGTTCCGGGAATAACGCCGAAGTAAAGTACCAGAATCCGTGGCTGGATGGTGATCCAGATTTTGGGCAAGGTTAGGTGGAGGGTCGGGCTCACGGGGGGCCAAAGTTGGGCGTTGTCTTTCATACATAATACCAGGGGTGAATCGAGGAGGGCAGTCGAAAGACCGTCAAAAGAGTGGAATGACATGTGCCGTAGACTTGGAGTCAATATGAGTGCTAAAGAAATATTGATTTTCAAAGAAAACGACATGATGAGAAATACGGAATTTGTTAGAGTGAGAATCATAGCACACATAACCTTTGTGAGAACCACTATATCCCGTGAATGCACATTTGACAGATTGAGCCGACAACTTGTTTCGTTCAAGACCAGGTAAATGAGCAAAGCAAATACAACCAAAAGTGTGTAAAATAAGGTAGCTAGGGTGATGTTTATGGAGATGGTAATATGGGGTGGCAAATTGTAGTGTACTAGATGGTAATCGATTTATGAGGTATACTGCCATAGATAAAGCTTCCACCCAAAATTTGGGAGGCACCGCAGCTTCAAGTAATAATGTGCGAGTAACATCTAGTAAGTGACGATTTTTACGTTCCGTCACCCCGTTTTGTTGTGGGATATATGGACAATAATGCTGAGAAATGATACATTTTTGTGCCAGGAATGCCTGGAATTCTCGGGGCATGTATTCTACAACCGGAGTCAGATCTGAGGATTTTGATAGTCGTAGAAAATTGGTTTTCAACGTAAGCGACAAAGCATTGGAACATAGAGAATACATCATATTTAAACCGAAGAAAATAAACCCATGTGTATCTGCTATAATCATCAATGAATGTAATAAAATATTTATATTGTGCATAAGATATAACAGGGGAGAGTCCCCACACATCACTATGGATCAAGTCAAGGCAATTTCTGCACGAGTACCAAGAGTCGGAAACGATAGAGATTTACTCTTTCCTAATTTGCAAGTAGCACAATCTAGAGAAAATTGAAATGACAACTGATCTTTATTTCCCAACAACGATTTTATTAGATGAGATAAAACAGTAGATTTAGGATGACCCAAACTTTTGTGCCAAATTGCACTCTTATTTTGAACTCCGGTACATGCCGTGGAAATAACTGAAGGAATGGAAAAATGTAAGAAAAACAAGCGTCCAACTTTAGGGCCCTTCGCGAGTATCCTCCCCGACACCTGATCCTGCACAAGACAACCAGAACGAGAGAACAAAACATTACAATTGACATCAACTAAATGTGCGACGGATAAAAGACTAGTAGACAGTTCTGGAGATACGAACACATCTCTGTAAGAGGAATTAACATCGCCAATCTCATGAACGTGAAGTTTACTACCATTGGCGATTGTAATTTGTAAGCAACCCGTATATGGTAAAAAATTGTGAGGATTGTCCGAAGACCTGGTCATATGATTTGTAGCACTGGAGTCAACAAGCCAAGATTTTAAATTAGGAAGATTGTTGCCTTGAAGTCCCAATGCAGAGAGTGCGGAAACGATCATCTGTTGTATTGTATCAGGAGTAATGGCCGAAGAGTCTCCCATTGTAGGCGGGGAAGGTCCTACTGTGGCCTGATAACTGTTGGCTCGTCGATTTTGAGGATGTGTGGGACAGTCTTTGATGATGTGTCCAGGCTTCTTGCAGTAGTTACATTTCTTAGTGGCACATTGGTTGGCCACGTGCCCATATTCTTTGCAGGTATAGCAATGGACATGGCGAATGCCCTTCCCTTTCCCTTTCACATGGGAAGCATAAGCAGTGAATTCGTCGAGTTCGCGTGGAGCTGGAATGTCCCTTGTGTAGCAAGACGCTGTTCTTCACGAAGGAGTTCCCCGAGGCAGACATCCAATGAGGGAGAGGGATCGCGGTTCATCAGTGTGAATCTGGCTATTTCGAATTCAGATCGCAATTTCATCAAAATTGATCTCGCTTGCTCTGTTCATGAATTGCTTGAACAGCAGGCAGCGAGCCATCAGGAACATTGGCATAAATAATATTAGCGAACTCGGCCCGTAGCATCTGAAAACCACTGAAGTATTCCTGGACGATGAGTCTGCACTGAGTATAATTGGCAATCTCATACTCCATTTGGAATCGTCGAGCCACATTGTTCCGACTATAAACTTTCTTCAAATATTCCCACATGGCTTTGGCAGTCGGATATGGGCGTAAATTTAGCACAATGAGAGGATCAACAGATACTAAAATCCAAGTCATAATGCGAGCATCTTTGATCTGCCATTCTGCTAATTTTGAATTGTCGGCAGGTATCGGCTCACTCCCATCAATCGGGCCCCATAATTCCTTCATGATTATAAATAAACAAAATTGAAATTCCCAAGCCGAGTAGTTTTTGCCCCTGAATTTTATAGCAAAGATTTAGGAATTGCTCGTAATGATGAACAGTTACATGAGCACAATATGTTGATGGACGTGGAACACACAAAAGTTGGGATATTTTAAAGAGATAACAGATCGCACAAAATATCGATCTGAATCAGACTTGTGTATGATATACCATGTCAAAAGCACAATTCATTTGTCTGAATGCCTTTTCATTGATCGGTACTTTGGTTTATATAGGTTACAATTACAACAATTCCTCCTACAATGCAGCTCCTATTTATGGAAATACAATCATACCAAAGCTACTACTCCCTAATTTAAGCTTGCCGTGTGATTGATTGAGGGAAGAACCGTGTGATTGATTGAGGGAATTCTTCCCGGGTGATTGGGTTGGATTGATTGTTGTCTGCACTGTCAGTCCTTAGGTAAAAGGATGATGAGAATTACCTTCTGATTATGAGCAGTAGGAGAATCTCCAATCTTCAAGACTTTCTTCCACGATAGAAGCTCCTCTAACCGTGAACAAAGTTTAATGTGTTCAAGGGCTTCCTCTGGAGACTGCGACGTCATTAATAAGATGAATTCAATAGTTAGAAACTTCAATAGATTTTATATTTACCAAGTTTCAGTCTCAAGAACCAAAATGATAAAATGAAGAAATAAACTATTTTTGGTTGGTACATGGTCATTATTTTACCACTTATTCCCTCAGTGGTGATCGGAAGCTATACTAGGACAGGATTGATTTGATATTCTTTAAATTAATAACAGTGGTATCTCTAAAACCATTTCAGTGACCACACATAGAACTTCAAAATAAATGAGAGAAGCATCTTACCTCTGTTGACATCTCATTTGCTGCTTCAGATGATTTATTGCAACTTAGAGGTATCTGGTTTTCATTCAGTTTGTGATGAATACTGGAAACTTCAGAGTCTATTCTGAGACCATATTAATACATAAACGTAGAAATGATTAAAATGGTAATTTATTCAAGGTGCAAATATGCACGCTAAGTTTTCTGGCTGCATATAAATCATGCCACTTGATTCACAGTATCATTACAAGGCAAATCTCTCATTATCAATTCATAGAAAGTTCATGAATTTTGTCAGAGAATGACTAGTTGAAAATTTTTATATGCAGGCCCCTGAAAGCACATGAATGAAGCCAACTCATATAAAAGTTATATACTCGATCATATTATACTTTTACTTCCTTTTTGTGTAGTTTTTACTCCCTAATGGCTTGAATTAAGGTGCACACTGAACCAGTTTGGAATTTCGCAACCAAAAATGGGCTCCCAGTCACATGCCAACAATATGAAATTATGGGAGATATACCCTTAACCACCTTACTAAAGCAGCATTTTTTTTCAGTCCTGCTATAGCTTCTTGTGCATGCTGCAGCAATTCTTCCCTCTTTGCCTTGATTTAGAGAAGGCCAAAAAAAAAAAAAATCACAAATGCTTCAAATCTTTGGAGATACTGCCAAGATCACACGGTTTATTACCATACCAGTACTTCTTCATCGTAGTTTGAGAAGGCTTTTGCCAAATCTCTAATGTTGTTCACTGTCACATTATGAGCTTCTTTTCCACCCATGAGACACAGCCTGAATGCAAAATATTGTTTCTCATAGAGAGAAGATAAAATACTAAATTACACAAGATTCGTTAAAGCTTAGAATAGGCAAGTAAGATTCACCCAAACATCTCCAGAAGCAAGGAAATCTCCTCATCGTTAGGCTCTTCAAGTATCTGGTCCAGAAAAAAAGTGCTAATTGTTAACCACCATCCATCACAAAGAACAAAAATACCTCAAAATACAATTCAACTAGAAGATGAAACATTATAGCGATTGGAAAATGAATTGTCTCCAAGTCAAATAAGAATCAGAATTGTTGCCATTACTATAAAGAGCATATGGAGGTATATGTGTTTTCAGCAGAGTATAACAAAGGTGGGATTGGGAAAGAAGAAATGTAAATAAGTAGGAACAATTTAGAAAGTACTAGAAATTGTGTATAAGAGGAAGATCAAGAGATCCAAAAGTAAGAGGTGGGGGGAGTTTGCAGATGTTTAAAAAGCATAGAAAACAACTGAAAATCTGTTACTCTTAAGTCTTACCAAAGACAGTGTTATGCCCTCAAGAGCTTGACTATGAAGGAACACGTCTCGAAAATTCATTGGTTCTCCACCAAGATCATGATCATAATACAAAATCTGTCATTGTAATAAAGAAATATGGTCAATAACTAGTGCTAAAAGTTGAGAAAATAAAAAGACTGTCCCACACATCCTCATTGATATAGATTTGACAATCCTTTACAAACTTCAAGCGCATGAAAGTACAAGATTTTGTTATGGAGAGAATAAAAACATTTAACACCAAGTGCAGATCAAGCTGGAGTGAACACCAAGAAGCTATAACAAAAAGAATTCTACACATTGCAGCCTAAGTGTAACACAGCCTAGACTTTTTTGTGTCAGGCCCATGTAATTGAGAATTTCGCCCCTTTTTCCTCAGAAGAATATGGAGAAACTTTCAAAAAGTCTGAGCTCATGGGAGGAGACCCAATAATAATATTTGTGCTCCGGCAAAAAAAAAAGGACACAACTCATAACTTTCAAACATGAAAATTATATAAATAAAGTAAATTCTGCAAGTGAAGTTGAAATATCCAGTTAGAAACAGAATACAAAGGCTGACTATAAACACAAACCACTGTTGGCTTTGTAGGAGAATCATTAGATTCAACAGATAAGCCAAGATGCTCAGTGTTGAGAGCTTCATAGAGTCTCTCTATCTCTTTCAAGGCAACTAACCATCTTCTTAGTAACTGAACTCTCTCTGTCCCCCTACATGTAACAGAAACTTCTTCTAATCTTTTTACTGCAAGCTTATAACTTTGGAAATTTCGAGCTCCCTACAATTCCAGAAACTGACAAAAATATTAACAACAAATGCACGTGACAAAAATAGAAACAGAACTGACATAAATAAATTGCATAAATTAAGTGCAGATTAGAAATAGCATCCAGTATTAAATAGAATGTGAGTGTGAAAGTAATAGTCTAAGCATAGTAACGTAAATGTTCACTTGTCGTAATGCTTTAAGTACTTAAGGCATTGCACATAATAATTCAATGGGAATAGTCAATAATATCTGTTAGTTCATAATCCATTAATAACAGTAAGTGTTTTTTCTGTGAAACGCTCACAAACATAAACACAGCGCTCAAGGAAAATGATGAATTACTCAATACGCGAAATGGTGTTGCTTATTACAAGAGAAATACAGACACGAGGATCATCCAACTGGTATAGCATAGAAAAATTTGGTGGTCCATGACATCTGTCAACAGTGCCATATTTTAATTAAACTCCAATCTCAATCTTAAAATAAAAAAAAATTCATATATTTGAATGCATCGACTAAGCAATTATCCGAAATGGTGATCTTTTACCGATTTCAGTGAATTAAAGCAGAGCAGAAAATAATATTTCTGAATCCTATGCGTTTTACAAAACTGATCTCACACTACAAAAACATTTCAATCAATGAGCCGAATATCCCAAAAACTCCCCAATTTACACTCTACGCATGCACATGCACACGATTAAAGAGAGATTATTAATAAACATTACAATGCGATCCTGGAAAATCTTGGCGCCACCAGCAACGGCTCGTCCCGCTTTATGCAGGACGGTGTCTTTGTAGCTGCGGACCGCGGAGCTGAGTTGGCTGCTGCCGCCGGCTTCCACAGCTCTGCTCACGCCAGATCGAATCCACGACATAATTGAGAATCGCTGTTCCGATTCGCCACATTTAATTACGTAAAAGAGAGGAAAAATGGGAAAAAGAATTGATGAATGAAAAATTTGATCAGAGAGAACGAGAAGTGAGCGTTATGAGAAGTTCGAGTCTCGAGCCATTCATTTCGCGCGTCGCCACGTATGTTTCACCGAAAATACCCTTGGCTATTCAAATGTCTGTTTTGAGTCGCGTGCTTGTCACGCTCTTTTCTTGTGTCATGTATAAATGTGTAGTTATCGGTATTGTTTGGGCAAAGTACAATTTAGCTCCTTGTAAAATCATAAATGAGCAATTTAGCTCTATATAAATAAATAAGAGTCAAAACACCTCCTTTTAAAATTACAAATGAGTAATTTATCTCCCCATAAAACTAAAAAAGAACAATTAACCTCCATACGAATAAATAAGGGACAAGATACATGTCTATAAAACTACAAAGGGCAATTTTCCGCCCTATGAAACTAAAACTAACCCATTTACCTCCTTCCCAGAGTTCAGTGCCTCTATTAATGTCCTCGACATTGAAGGGAATGAATCCTGGAACTTATCACGATCATTTGAACTGGACAAACACTGATTAAAATTAACACTCCATGCTCAATCTGTGCACCCCCGTGTTGTATAATTTGTATGTAATTAATAAGTGAGATATGAAAATCTCACATCGAAAGAACATTATGTACAATAGATGCTTATAAAGAGATACTCAATGTTAAGATTAAAATTAGTATGGCCTAAGTATGAGCTCCACTAGTGGGCTTATCAATGGGTTCAATGAATGCACTTGGGCTTGATCTTCCAACCATTTTTGTATTATTATTTTTAATTAGTTAAAAACGAAAATATTCATTGAAAAGACACATTTGTTCGAATAGTTGTGATTGTTGCTTATAACAATTTTGATTGGATGTGATGATTCATTTCGAATGGTTGTGATTCTTTGAAAAGACATATTTATTCTATAAATAGAAGAAAATATGAAGTACTTCTCGCTTCGAATATTTCATGTATTTTCTCGAAAGAATTTTCGTGTCTTGTATCCTGTGAAATAAATTTTCATATTGTCGGAAATATTGTTTATCAGATAGTGATTCTCACGCCTCAATGCTTTGTTTTCAATCTTCAAATATATTTTTACTAACACCCACTCTTTCGGTTCATCTTCCTCCATGAACACCAATTTTGCTTACATTTCTTTCCCCAGGGCCCAGGCGTGGAGTTTGAGTTGCAAGCTCTTCTGTAAGAACCGTAATATATTTCGGACATCAAGCCGGCTTCCGAGTCTACGTAGGTTGGGCTCTGATCATGCTTAATTGAACCAGAACATGGCTTGCAGCTCTTGTATGAACCTGATGCTTTCACAACCATGTCCTTGATCTAAAAGACAACAAATGGCGACAAGAAAAGTTCCAACGTTTCAAATTAGAGCATATACCCTTTTGCCAACAGTTGGAATTTAATGAAGTAAATAGTCGTTATTCGATATACCTGACTGCAGCGAAAGATAATCCCAGATCTTTGAGCTCGTCTACTAGCCTCGATCGTTGAACAACCCCTCGTTGGTTGGTAGATTACTACAAGAGTAATCTACTCTAATTGCACACTTTAAACCTTTGGATTCCTGGTGATAATCCAAGAGGGACTTTTTGTGATATTGAGAACGAGAGAATATCGTCTATACTTTTGTGGTGATCTATAGGAGACGGACACACATATATATAGGGCTTAAGCCCTAACCCTAGGTCAGACCTGTCTTATCTGGGTTGACGGCTAGGGTTTCACTATGTGTCAATATGGATGTCTATTGAGCCTTGGGCCATAAGCCCAACCCAATGGATGCATATTGGGTCTTGGGCCATAAGCCCAACCAATATACATCTACATCTCTCACTCCTACATATGTGAATCAATATCCAAATCATTTCTCCATCGTCTCTCATTTCACGTCGCCCTCTCTCACACAGGGAATAAAGCTTGCGACCAAGCGAGAAGTTATAGTGAGGAGAATTATATTAAGTCATCACCAAACTAACATAATTCTACAACTCAGAAACTCACACCCCAAACTAGTGTGGTCTCATCAGACCAACCATCTCTGATCCTTCATATTATAATAGAGCATGCTTGTCTCTCTCGATATGTGTCTATGCTCATGACTATGTCAAAAACAAATTTCAACTTAGTCGGCCGGCCTATGAGCCATAGAACAAAAGATGTGTTACCAAATTGGTTCTTCCTCGGCCACTCATGCCAATAAGCTTGGTCTTGACAGCTTTCCCAGACATGCTCCGACAGACCGCGTCAAACATGGCCATTGGATACATGCTAAAGTAACATTATCAAGCTTACACCTCATGACATGGTCCAGAGTCCCAAAGGGTTCAAAAAACGAAATAAAGCACTCATACGGTGATGAAGCATAAATCCATTCTATCACTCCACTTCAGTGGTCGTACTTATTGAGCACATGTAGTATGCATACATGCTATGATGGAGCTCCTACTCAACTTTGGTATGTCACACTCTTAACATCATACGAATATGAGTCCAATGGCTACAAAAAGCTCATGACCTGCGCATTGCGAGATACCATCTACCAGCAATTCTTACATTAGACTATAAAGACTTTTATGGAGGTTGGACATATTCCATATTTGATCTAATTAGATCTCAGCTTAGCCTCTTATGCTAAGGCGACTATAATATTATCATCACAACCTTCCTTGCTCTTCCAAACTCGAAGGGGTCATGTCATACATGATCTTCAAGTCTCATCCTGCTCGCTATCAAAGCACCAGGGTAATTGCCCATGTGAGTGAGCCAATCAAAGTCTGGTGACATTCACATATGAACGCAGTACCTCAACAAACCAATTGTTCATAACAATTGTTCTGACAGGCAAAACAAATCATACAAAGTCCCATAGGATTAACAAGTCGCAGGAACAAATCTCCACGTAAGGGCTTGGTCCGTAGGTCAGCGCTCATATCGCTAGTAGGAATATGCCTTAGAACCACATTGTCTTGTGCAACATAATCTCGAATAAAGATACAACAATATCATCTACATGCGCAGGAACTCACAATATTTGTAGTGATCTTCTTAAACAGATTGTATCTTATATTGCTGATGTGCAGATTATACACTGCTTCTTAGGTAGATAGAGAGATGCAAGAACGCTTCTTATCGCTCTAAGTGATACTTGCGCCTCTCACTATAAATGCATATCCCATAATGGATTTGCATTCATCTCTATCAAGTAACCCACCAACATCACTATATCCATCAATTCTCAAACCATCTCCATGGTAGCACAAAGAAAGGTCATTTTGGTTGTCATCTAATAGGCAACCTCAAAATAACTCGTATTTTACTCACCATCTAATTGTAAAGCACATGTCTGGTTGAATACGCACTATTGTGTACATCAAACCCTCTATAGCGCTTGCATATGGAACTTCATTCATACGTTTCTTTTATTTTTTGTTTTAGGACACAAGTCTCCGCTCGTATAACAGACACCCGCTTATTTTACCTTTTGTGAAGTTACAGTCTCTTAACATTTTGGCTGACTCAACAAAATCCATAAAAGCACGCAAAAAAAAATTATCACACAATGATATATATCATTAGAGAATAATTTTGCGCTTCCTTTTATATATTCAAGGATTTTGAGAGACTTCCTTCAGTTAACCACTACCCACTGAATTTAAGATCGCTTTCATTTCTCTATTACTTGTCAGACAATGCCTTATAACCTCATCTTGGTTAGAGACTACAGCGCAAACCACGGGGTTCATGTAACTCGTATAGTTTGATGCTCCCCTTTTGACTTCACTCACAAAATGCACATCTCGAACTCTATTTCAGTCATTCCTCTATTTGAATGTTCACAGTATATTATAATATTTTCCAAAATATAATTTTTGAAGCTCTTGGATCGAGCTTTTAATGTTTGTAAAAATACTGTGAACAAATCACACCGATTCCCAAAGCTATTTAGAAGGCACAAGGTACAAACTGTAGGCAATAGTCAAACGTTTCTTCTCCTCATAATGATATTGGAAGATTCGCTGCGCCATCATTTATCTGGCCATTTCCAGAAGTGTTTGATTCTGTCTCTCTCTGCAACATCGTTTCATTGCGAAGCATAAGGAATCATTAATTATCTTGTATTTCTATTTCCTCATATATTTGTGTAAACTAATCAGACATATATTCTCATTTTCTGTTGGTACATAGAATTTTAAATTCTTCTCTTTTAATTCTCAACCATTGCAAGAATCGCTTGACATAATCAAGCGTTTCTAGCCGATGAGATAAGAGGTATACCGATCCATAGCGTAAATAAAATGAGAAATAGAATGTCTTGTGATGTGCCCTCACACTCAGAGGTTCACATATGTCTAGTGTGATAACTAAAGGGGTAATATCACTTGATGCTTTTCAAATAGCATATATGATTCGCAAACTGGTAGGTTGACTTTAGCGAGATTGCCCATAACTTTCTCGAACTAACCTAGTCATCTTCTTTGAGCGATGTGTCTCAATAGATCATTTGGATAAATGATTCGCGCACTGAAGGTTGACTTTAGCGAGATTGCCCATAACTTTCTCGAACTAGTCATCCTATTTGAGCGATGTATCTCAATAGATCATTTGGTAAAACAGAATCAGAAACTATTCGAAAATAACGTATGAAACACAAACAACAGATAATTTAAACATAAATAATCCATTATTTCTAAAACCAAACCACAAAGTTATTTGCCAGGGAAAAATAGACATATTGTTTGCTCAAACAGAAATGAAAAACTAAGTCCTAATAAACAAAGTAACTAAGAGTAAATTACATCAAATGCTAATGAGAAGGTACAAAACCAACTCCAAAAATCTCTATGTGCGCCATCTTCCATAGCAAAAAAATTGGCTGCATGCTTGCACTTGATAGTAATCTTCCAATCATAGTCGATCCTTCATCACATGTTTTGTTGCTCACGTATCTTCAATCCAACCAAGGAGAAAATTAGCGACAAAAATGTATTAAGTACTACAAAAAGCACTAGGAGAGTAAGAAAAATGTTACCTTCTTTGGCTCAGTGCAATCAGGAGCAATGTGACACATCTTGTCATAGTTGTAACACTTTACTTTGCTTATATTCCTCGTTTCACCCATTTTGCGTTGGCGACACAGTTTTGTCTTGCCACTCAGTGGGGGTTAGGGCTTGATTCTTGTTATTACCCAGTCTTGCACCCATTTGCTTATTCCAACATGCACCGTTTTGGAGTTTTCGCTGTCTAGCCTGTGCAGCAGTCGTTTGTGCACGTTCAGATTCTCTTCGGTCAGCCTCAAGTTTGAAATGATTGGCGACACTATCGAACGTTTTAATATGATCGTTGTGGGTAGAAACAATTTTAACATGTCCCCAAGTCTGCTTAGGTACCGACCTAAGGACTGACAAGACTTGTTGTTCATCTGCGAGTTCAGTTTTAGCATTCTGAAGCTCTCGAATCATATCCTTCATCACATCAAGATGTTGGCTCATCGAGTGCTTTGGGTCAAGTACATACTGATTAAATTTGAGGGTGAGAGCCCTCAGTCTAGTAGCCGAAGTTGTAAGGCCCTCGCTACCTTAACCCGCTATTAGTGCATTATCACAAATATTAGTCCATACATTCATGTCATTAGGGAATTCTTACTCATGCTTCCCAAGCATTGACATACCATCTATAAAATTTCAACATCAATCCACTTAATGTTAAATCTCTAATACAGTTCAACTAGCCACGTATGCACTGTACAATGCATCAATTCCACATTCTCAATTCATCATGCAATACACCATAATTAATTACATGCAAACCATAAATGAAAAGAGAAATCTAACAACCTTTATACAACCCATATACACATCAAAATGCTCACATGCGAGCATTGAATAAGTGAATGTGTATCTAATGTATAAAGCATACTACTCAATACCAACATTGGTACCTCAGCCCTGGGAGCATTCCCAATCTACAGCCCAACAAAAGCATCCCCACACGGGGTGAGCATACCAATAACACAATCTCAACATCCGCAATATCACAATTCATAGTTTACAAAATATAAAACTGTAAATGTAAAAGATACTCCCTGTATAGTATCGTTATCATATGGGATTCCCCGTGCTGTTCCTGTTCTCACAACCAAAACCATCAAATTCCCAAATCGGTTAATCATTACATTGATTAACAATGCTCATTCTTACCATGCCAATTTCATAATGAAATATGATTAAATCATTACACTAATGATTACAGAAATCATATACAACCCAATTCATGATTTCGCATTATCCCCACATCCTGTCACATCGCTCGCTCAACAGCGGCAGTATCACAATCGAATGCTCGCTCAATAGCGACAGCATTACACATTGCCTGCTCAATAGCGGCACCACATAATCCTCAATACACAACACAATGATTGCAACAACAATATATTATTCATGCACATGACAATAATATATTAACTATGCGCGTACGTTACACGTACCTTATAATCCAACTAGCAAGAGCCAACCCTTGCCTTTGCCCCGAGATCCCGTGAATTATTTGTTAAACACAGTTAATAACTCACAATTAATTTCGTGCCCACAAACACATACCCAAGTACGTATACAACCTCCAAATACATCATCAACCATGATGATTAACCATTTAAAAGACTCGAGCGAAGCACGCAATGATTCCACAACAACCAACAATTTTTCACAATACGTGGCCTCTCGATCGGCCAAGGGTGCTCGATGGATCGAGAGCCCCAGAAATTTTATGCCCAAAATTCGTCTTCGCTCGATCGATCGAGCAGATTTCTCGATCGATCGCCCGACCTTCTCAATCGATCGGCTGCTTTGCTCGATCGATCGAGCACACTGTTTATCGTCGTCAAATTTTGTTAACATCGTGCGATTGATCGGTGCACCTTTGACGATCGATCGACGAGCTCTGTTACAGCCCAAAAATGGCTTTTTTTGAGTTAAAACCCCAAGAATAATAACCCCAACACCTAATACACCCCAAATCCTCAACTAGGAACCATAAATCCTTCCCAAAACATAACAACCAGAAAACTCCAAAAATCCAAAAACTCATGCCCAACTCTGCACATGCTCAAACAGTACATCATTACAATCAAAACGAAGGTAAATGCTAGGGGAAGATGATTACCAAATTATCTTCGAGAAACTTCGCTCGGAGATCGAGCCTTGCTGTATTTTGCTCCAAGAGGAAAAGGGAGGGGAATGGGGAAGGGAGAGGAAACGTGAGGGGGAGAGAGAGAGAAACGAAATGCCAACTGATTGAACACCGACACTTGGTATATATAGTACTAAGGCTCCAAAAACCTGAGTCTCAAATACTCGCACCCTGACTCATTAAAAATCACACGTGTTCAATAGTTATCTCCCGCTCACTATTTTCATTACCAACCTCAACACAAAGCTCTCGATCCAGATCCCACTACCAACTCAATTTCCAAGGTTTATCACCTTAATGAGAATAAATCTCAACCATTGGGCCCAACGACCCCGATACCGGAATAAAATCCCCGAGAGTCTCAACATTGTAATTATCTCATAATTACTACAATTAAAATCCATTAAAGATCATAATCACTCCGGGATTAACACAAAGGATTTCCGGATATCACATTTATCCCCCACTAATAAAATTTCATCCTCGAAATTTGCACATGCGTACTCCACGTACCGCCGGAACCACACAACCCAATTCGGGTCCACAACATCGATTCATGATTACGTCATGATCGGAACACCAACCGCGAGGACATCAATCTCGCTCCAAATTCTGGAATGGAGTCATTCTCCCAAACCATCACAACCTTAAAGGTGTTAACATACCTCGACGTTAACCACCCAAAAGCAGTCAGTCACCATAACTGCTAACTATTTGAATCATTCTTGATTGTAACATAGATATCGCCTCAATAATATCTCTACGACTTAGTCTACGATGTCAAACACATCGTTACGAAGGAAACTACCAGTATGCAACAGTATATCATACTAATCCCAATTTTCATTTTCCAATTACATCTCCAGTCAAAGAGTAGTTGCACCACTTGCAACTCTGATCGGGCAGCCCACGGCCACCGATCAATACAAAATACATCCTCACAGATGTCCACATCCATGTGTTCCAAGGAATCACATCTTTGTTCCAACACACTACCGAAACTCCACAGAGTCTCAAAATCCCATAGAGGACATGCAAGATAAATCAATTGCATTCACACAACTTGTGTCGACAACGACACCACACGGATTCGAATCCTGGTCATCCCTTGTTTACACTTAGAATCAGTAATCCTAATACAAGGATACTATCGAATTTACCAGGAAAGAACTGCCTTGACCCAAAACACGACAATATCTTTTCAAAAGAGAGTCTACCAAACCTCCCAATTTATTCCTCAGAATAAATTGTCTCACCAAGGTTACCACAATCTCTTACTAGAGATTCGTGAATCCAAGTATAACAATGCTGGCCACAAATATATATACCGATATGTATATATATTGGCTCCCAATTTCTAATCATACCCACAAGCCTCAAACCCATCTATCAATCACCCAATTATTTTCACTCAGAAGAGGATAATGATTGACAACCCAACTACTAATGGTGTGAATTCAACATCAACACCATGGCATCAACTCCTCGAATCTTGCAAAGATTCCCTACAGGTATATCAATGCCTCTTCCCTCGCAAGGAAGGTGTCATGCCTCCATGACTTTCCAATCTCGAACCACCATTCGGATAATCTGGATACATTTATACTAAAATTTATCCCTGAACCAATACATACACAACTGATTCAGGATAGTGCATCCTTGTCACTATCACTAATCATACTCAAATACATGTCGTGTACAAATTCTAAAGATGCTCCGTACTAATACCATAGTACTCAACATGTTAGAGCATCTCTCCAGAGACTTCTTCACGTACGTCTCACAAATAACGCAAAGTCATTACCCGGTCCACCACCAGTAATGCTTACCATGGTTGATTCATAATCAAATTGCAATTGATACCAACTGTTTCCACAACAGTATTGTTCCAAAATCTCTCCAAGAGATACAATCAATACTGTAATGTTACCACACTAATTATATCCACAACTGCGGTTACGCGTCACCATTACATTCTCAATGCAAGAATTTTCACTTAGAGTTAACAATAACTTGTTAACCTTCACGTTGGTACTCCTGACCAAGCTGAGTTGAAAGCTCCCTTGAGGTATCTCTCACATCAACTCATAGGCATTATAGTGGCTACACGAGTCCACTATAACCTCTCATTGTATCATCCTACGATTCACTACACTAGGTTCCAATAAGTAGTATAATGGCTCCATCAAGCTCACTATATTACTGCAACAATAATTCATCTTACCTGGCAAGCAACTCGCAGCCTCCTAAGGTTTATACCAAAACCTACCAACATATCATACGTTCAATCTCAGTATACAATACCGCACCATCAATTAGAGTAGTGGATCGTCATCCAATATTTCTCTAATACCGATGTACAAGGGACATTTCAATGTCCTTACTCACTCACATTTCAATCCTAACCCGTTAGGATCTATTTCGCATTCTCATGTGTATGTGCGACCATGTCCATCATACACCACATCGACATATGTATGTAGTTCCCTCGACAACTACATACACTACAAGTCGCTTGGTTGTAGCCAACTCAACGAGTATACCCAAAGGTACCACTACTCGTAACACGTTTATCACCATACATGCTGCAGTACACTTATCTATACGGCACGACCATCTATCCATCGAGCAACCTGCTCGGCACAATGGTCTCGTCAACCGGTGACGATACATGTCAACACATGACATCCACAATATCCTCGTCAACTCGTGACAGTAAATGTCAACACATGACATCCACAATATCTCAACACATGACATCCACAATATCCTCGTCAACTCGTGACGGCATGACATCCACAATATCCTCGTCAACTCGTGACGGTACATGTCAACACATGACATCCACAATATCCACGTCAACTCGTGACGATACATGTCAACACTTGACATCCACAATATCATCATCAACTCGTGACGGTACATGTCAACACATGACATCCACAATATCGTCAACTCGTGACGGTACATGTCAACACAAATAATGCTAACACAATAGCAATTTAATATTATGCATCGCTGATAGCGGCACATTTATATTCATCGCCTAACGGTGGTATACAATCCACACTCATCGCTCAATGGCGATATAATCCCTCGTTACGTATATAGCTGTATCACATCATCGCTACGTATATAACAGTATCACATCACCGCTACGTATATAGCGGCATCATCCATCGCTATGTATACAGCTGCATAATCCATCGCTTCGTATGCAGTGACATAATCCATCGCTACGTATACATCGGCATAATCCATCGCTACGTATACAACGGCATAACCATCGCTACTTATACAGAGGCATAATCCATCGCTACGTATACAGCGGCATAACCATCGCTTCATAACCATCATTACGTATACAATGGCACAATACATCGCTACGTATACAGTGGCATAATCCATCGCTACGTATACATCGGCATAACCATCGCTGTATATACAGCGGCATAATCCATCGCTACGTATACAGTGGCATAATCCATCGCTACGTATACATCGGCATAACCATCGCTGTATATACAGCGGCATAATCCATCGCTACGTATACAACGGTAAAACCATCGCTATGTATACAGAGGCATACTCCATCGCTACGTATACAGCGGCATAACCATCGCTAAGTATACAGCGGCATAACCATCGCTACGTATGCAGTGACATAATACATCGCTACATATATAACGGCATAATCCATCGTTGCGTATACAACAACATAACCATCGCTACGTATACAACCGCATAATCCATCTCTACGTTTACGGCGGCATTATCCATCACTACGTATACAACGGTATATCATGGACTCAAGAGGTGACTCACATGTATGTAACACTTTGCTCCTTTCGGACTCAAGAGGTGACTCACATGTATGTAGCACTTTGTTCCCAAACTCATCGCTTCGACGTGACAGCGGCATGCATCATCACTTCGACACGACATCGACATTTACATAATATCCCTCACTTCAAATTATCGACGGCTCAATGATATCTCTCGCTTCGAAATATCAGCGACCCGCTCTACGATATGACAGCGGCAAATATCCTGATACAGCGCTCGACAAGACAGCGGCAAATATCATGTACCATAGCTGCTCAATGATATCCCTCGCTTCGACATACTAGCGACTCACGCTACAATATGACAGTTGCAAATATCCTGATACATCGCTGCTCAATATACCTGCATCAATACAATGATCTCAATATGCAATATTAATAAAGCAATTCACAAGTCCTACTAGGTTATATCAACGGCTCAATAATATCCCTCGCTTCGAATTATCAGCGGCTCAATGATATCCCTCGCTTCGACATACTAGCAACTCACGCGACAATATGATAGCGACAAACACCCTGATTCATCGCTTGATAAGACAACGGTAAATATTCTGATCCATCGCTAATCGATATACCCGTAGCAGTACAATAATTGCAATACATTCATATATATGCCCATGGAAATATAAAGCATCATCACATCATGATAACAAATCAATCTCAATGTATTCATATACTTGTATCTAATAATCATAATGCAACCATACCTGGTTATCACATCATCTGTCGTCACCTATTGACGACCCTACACTTTTTACCATTCTCTGTCCTCAGACAGTGCATGATGTGACTAGAAATAGACACATCTATTGTGCTTAATTGTCTACGATTTGGTATATTTTGATGGATAAATTGATACATATGCTACCTAATCATATATATGTGTAAATGTAGGGAAAGGTGAAGAAATCAAGATAAAATGATGAAAGAAGCAATAAAGTTGAAGAAAAGAGGAAAAAACCAGAATCCAAGAAATGTTTTGGAAATGTGGTCCATAGAACAGTTGTAGAACTTTGAGTTATCTTCGCGTGGACAGCTGATTGGTTGAATTAGGAGTTTGTACGAGAAAGTTACGGCCAAAATACGAAACTCGCCAGAAAAATGGAAGACAGGCTTAATTACGCCATTATCATGTGTAATTACGCCAATGCTATGGCATGTCTAGGCGTAGCTACGCCACTTTGACGCCTAAATACGCCAGAATTGCGAAAAGCCATAATTTTGACACGTCATCAGGCGTCTTTACGCCATTTTCTGGCGTAGCTACGCCAGCAGAGTTTTGGAAAGTGTAAAGACTTGATTTCTTTCCTTCCCACATGTATTCTAACCTACTCCATTAGCCTCCCTACATATAGAACTCAAAATTCAGACCTTTGAACAATCTAGAGAGTAGGTAGAATAGTTTAGACATTATAATAATTTTTCTCTCAATTGTTGAAGAACGATCGAAGCGAAGGCGGGATTGACGACCTCGAGGAGCGGAGATCGGATTAGTTTTCTTTCCTTTGCTTTTATTTATTGCTTTATATTAGATTATGTCTAGCTAGTTTTTAATTCTTGGTTGAGGAAGACAAATCCTTGGATTTTATTTATCTTGGGGAGATTCTTACGCTTTAATTATCAATTTTATTGAGTATCAAGAGTTTTTCTGATTTTATTGATATGATTGTTGTGTTTGTTTATTGGATTGACAACCTAATAACTTGCATGAAATCTAATGCTAAATTAGATATCAAATACGGAATCGTTTGATCCCTCTAATTTACGAAGCAACTAAAATTAATGAATTTTCGCTTGAGAGTTTGTTAAATTCTTAGGAAGAACACTTGACTAGATTAAACATAGACGCTTGGATTATGTTGTTTAGCTTCATCGATCTCACTAGTTCATATGCTATCATCGATTTAAATCTTAATCGCTTGTATTTTGATTGATTGTTTGATAAGGGTTAAACTAGAACGCTTGGACTACTTAACTAAACGTAAGGTGAGATAGGACTTTGATTATTGGGTCAAACGTCCAACGATGAATATTCATATGAAAAATTGAGTCTTTTGTGAATCGATGAAATAGATGATAATTCCAAGGAAGAGTCGACCGATACCAAGAATCACTTTCATTAGTTAATCTTTGTTTTTACTTTTAATTAGTATAATTCAACCTCACAACCCCATCCTTTATTATTCTTTTGTTTTGATTTTCATTAACACAAGAATTCACACCTCCTCGTGGGATCGATCCCTACTCACGCTACTACATTATTGTTATCAATCTTGAGGATTGAGTGGGGTTAATTTGGGCGTACACTATAAGCGCACACCAGTGCATCACGTTTCTCATTCCCTGATTTTCTCCAAAATCAGATTTCTTAGCACTTATTACATAAAGTGCAAATCATTTCCATCTATACCATTCTCATCGTATTCCATACTATCCTGCAACCACAATGGTTAACAATAACACATTTCATTTATGATCTCATATCATACATGCACATATGCAAAATAGTTGTGTCACACAACACTAACTACAACCATGCATAAACTATGTGCTACTCGTTTCTATCCACACATCTTTAGGCCCTCAACAGCCCAAAGAGCAAACCACTGCTCTGATACCACTGATGTAAGGTCATCGCTACCTTAACTCGCTATTAGCGCATTATCACAAATATTAGTGCATACATTCATGTCATTAGGGAATTCTTACTCATGCTTCCCAAGCATTGACATACCATCTATAAAATTTCGACATCAATCCACTTAATGTTAAATCTACAATACAGTTCAAGTAGCCACGTATGCACTGTACAATGCATCAATTCCACATACTCAATTCATCATGCAATACACCATAATTAATTGCATGCAAACCATAAATGAAAAGAGAAATCTAACAACCTTTATACAACCCATATACACATCAAAATGCTCAAACGCGAGCATTGAATAAGTGAATGTGTATCTAATGTATAAAGTATAAAGTATACTACTCAATACCAACATTGGTACCTCAGCCCTGGGAGCATTCCCAATCTATAGCCCAAACTCAACTCCAGAGCCAATATTGCACCTGTTCACCTGTCCCAACAGAAACAACCCCTACACGGGGTGAGCATAGCAATAACATCATCTCAAGAATCACAATATCACAATTCATAGTTTACAGAATATAAACTGTAAATGTAAAAGATACTCCCTGTATATTATCGTTATCATATGGGATTCCCCATGTTGTTCATGTTCTCACAATAACCAAAACCATCAAATTCCCAAAATTCGTTAATCATTATATTGATTAACTATGCACATTCTTACCATGCCAATTTCATAATAAAATATGATAAATCATTACACTAATGATTACAGAAATCATATACAACTCAATTAATGATTTCGCATTATCCCCACATCCTGTCCCATCGCTCGCTCAACAGCGGCGGTATCACAATCCAATGCTCGCTCAACAACGACAGCATTACCCATTGCTCGCTCAACAGCGGCACCACATACTCCTCAATGCACATCACAATGGTTGCAATAACAATATATTATTCATGCACATGACAATAATATATTAACTATGACGTATGTTACACGTACCTTATAATCCAATTAGCAAGAGCCAACCCTTGTCTTTGCCCCGAGATCCCGTGAATTATTTGCTAAACATAGTTAATAACCCACAATTAATTTCGTGCCCATAAACACATACCCAAGTACATATACAACCTCCATATACATCATCAACCATGATGATTAACCATTTAAAAGACTCGGGCGAAGCACACATCAATTCCACAACAACCAACAATTTTTAAAAATACATGGCCTCTCGATCGATCGGCCAAGGGTGCTCGATCGATCGAGAGCCCCAGAAATTTTATGCCCAAAATTCATCTTCGCTCGATCGATCGAGCACACTATTTATCGTCGTCAAATTTTGTTAACATCGCGCGATCGATCGGTGCACCTTTAACCGAGTCATGGGTGCATTAAAGTTAATTAATAGGTCCAGCCCAATTCAATTAACTCAAATAAGAAGACCATATTAGCCCAAAATTACAATTAATTTTTATTATTCAACCTAAAAACAATTGGCACATTTTCATTTTTTTTTTTGGGTTTTAAAAAAAAAAATCCATCGACTCTCTTTCTCCTGCCTTCGTCTCTCCTAGTCAGTGCCGTCGCCGCAAGCCACCATCATGTCGCCTATAGAGATGGCGTCATTCACCGTCTGTCGCTGCGCGTGGTGGCTCATGGCTTCGTCTATCTAGCCACTCTTCACGCAACCCTTCGATTAACGCAGCCATGGCTGATTTGTTTCAGGTTCGTCGACTACTGTTGCGTGCAAAACGTATCGCAAGCGTACGATGTCAAGTTTTAGTATATGGATATGAATACGGATGTCGAACCCACGAGGATTGGTCTATAGTATTAATTAAATACTTGTGCTAGATGGTCTAATCCTATTTAGAAAAAATGAGTAGTGTTGTTGGTTGTCAAATAACGTAAATCACAAACTAGCAGTTGCAACAATTCAAGAAAATTAATTATGAGAATGATTCTAGAGGTCCGATTTCACTTGATTATCAACTATGTTTCTTATGATCAATTACAATATTATAGATTTATCTAGTTTATTAGCCAAGAATTCTTAAGTGTTTCCTACTCCCTTTCACAAGTGAGAGTAGAAATTATCATTCAATACCAACCTTGATATCCCTATCTAAGATTAAATATTAAACAATATTGATTGCACAATAATTCTTTCAAAGGCTCCAATGGAGTTATGCGCATGTCGACGATATAAACATCCACTATGTTTTCCTATGTTCTATTCACAATCCCCTCTCCCGAGTGATAGATCACAAACAAATATTACAATTAAATCAATGGTCAGTTAATTAAATTGCATTCAAAGCAAGAAAATACAAATAAACCATGTGATAAATCCTAATACGTAAATCAATCAAGCCGAAAGAAAATATACAATCAAGCTACGTCTTCCCCCTAGAAAGAAGGGATTAGTTCATCCTAGAATTAATAAAACACATAGACATGTTTGAGAAATTCATAAACGAATTAAAGTAAGATATACAAAACGATATGGAAGCAATTCCCGTCCCCAGATGAAAGTCGCCTTCGATTTGTGATGAAATCCTTGCCCTTGGAATCCTAGCAGCCTCCTCAATGTGTCTTGCCCTTGAAAGAGTGTCAAAAGTCCTTTAAAAAGTAGGTTAGTCCGCCTTTTAAACCCTTGCATCCGCCAATTTTTAATGGGATGGACTCGAGCAGTGATCGGTCTCTGTTTTCCAGCGATCGATCTCTGCGTCATTATTTTTCAAAAAATTCATTTGGCGATCGATCGCTACTTTTGTAACGATCGGTCGATGTTCCGCATTAATTGTTCCCCAACATACTGCCTGTAGAGATCGATCTCTATTTTTATGGAGATCGATCTCTGTTTTCAGAGATCAATCTCTATTTTCAAGCGACCAGTCTCCATTTCAGGGATCAATCTCTGATTTCAGGAGATCAATGTCTGATGGCAGATTCTTCATCTTCGATTTTTCCTCTTTTTCTTCGTCTTGCCTTGACTTTATTCCACCATTTTCTCGTTATTTCATGCCATTTTCCTTCTCATAGCACTCTTGGATTCCTGTAAACACAAAAACAGACACAAAACGCATAATTCTGATCGAAAAACAGTATCAATCCAAAAGAAACGAAAGAAATAATAAGTGCAAAAACGCACTTATCAAACCCCCTAAACTTAGATTTTTGCTAGTCCCGAGCAAAATTAAGAACAAAATAAAAGAAACAAACATAAAAACAAAACAAATTCAAAAGACTCAAGTTGTGCAACGTTCAATCATGATTGGCCTGAGAGATTCATGGTCCTAGTATTTAACTCAATTTTCATGCCATCCTCAATCAAAAGAGATTTTGGTTCACATATATCAATAGGGCTTTTCACGGTATCATTTTGGTTTCAAAGTTGTCCAATAGAATGATAGGCTTATAATAAAAATGGACAATGTCAATCAAGGTAATGAGGCGTGTGTGTGTGAATGTCAACGCATACTCATCAAACATGTCTCTCGAGAGTCCATAAGCTTAACTTTTGTAACCTTCTCCACTAGTATATTGGATGAACATGGCTAGGTCAGTAGGTCTTAATTGACTCATAATGTATGGCATCGGCTCATGGCTTCAACAGAAAAGGTAAGAGTTTCAAAAGATCGAGTAAGTCTGATATATGTATTGTGCACTCCCCTTTCACTCTTCATTCTCCTTTTTGCATATTCATCATTCATTTTTCTTGACTTTCACCCCTCCATAATTATATCTCTTATCCACACCACATTTTCTTTTACACATTCAATTCATCCACTACTTTCCGCCATCATTTTCAATTCATTCAACCCTTTTTTTTCTTCTTTTCTCCATTTGGTTTATTTTCAATCATGAACATTGGGATATTTTTGAAATTTTAAAGCGCAATACAGGCTTACTCACTTGAGGGTATAAAATAATGTATAAGCTATCAACAAGGTGGTTGATGTGGGATTTTGAAATGATGACGAATGGGGGTTATTATATGCTTTTGCACATACCATTCTATTTTCAATAGGCTCAAAAGGGGTTACTAAGGAATCAATGATGATATTAGGTGGCTCGAAAGGCTCAAACTGTTCAAAAATTGCCTAGATCATCTGTTAGTTCCGGATTTTAAAGATGACAAAACAGACCAGACCAATCGAGCCATGACAAATTAGATCAGACCGATATAGTCTATCTCAAAACAGAACAGATCGATGTAAACTAGACTGACCAGATCGATCAACAAAGATCAGATCAGACCAACTCGATGAAGATCAGATCAGAGCAGTCGAAGTTTAGTAAGCTTTGTTCTTCAGTTCGAACAATCAACAGCTATTTATTGAAGCATTTAATGATGCATTTAATGCTGAAAAAGACCAAGGACTGGAGATTACCTTAAATGGTAAATAGACAAAGGAGAGTCTACCTGACAAAGCGCCGAAAGACCAGAAGGGAAAGTCCCTAAAGAAGAAGAATGAAGCTTGTTCAGACATCGAACTAAGTAAAGAGTTGCACCGAAAATGAAATATTGTCGTTGGTATAAACGACTATATAAGGATGCAACTAAGATGCTCAAAATGACTTTTAACTGATCAATCAAGAGACTGAACAACACAAGCTTACAAGTCAAAAACATTCATTCTTGAGCAGAACCATCGCAGAAAGATTTGATCTTACCAGTCTGCTCAAAGTTTTTAAAGCACATCCTATTTGTAATATTTGATCATCAAAAGGATCATTTGTGCGTAGATCATTTCACTCTATCTTTTGTATTTGTACTAAAATAGAAGAGTGAGATTCAATTGTAACTGTCAGATGGACTGTGTCTGAACAGATTAAGAGACTAGGAGTTTCAGTCTGGTAGTGGGGTAAATCCAGCTGAATCGGGGTTGTACAAATAGTTGTATTACTCAAAGTCTTCTAGTGAATCCTTCCTTGATTGGAAGAAGGGGAGATGTAGAAGGATTTGCTTCGAACTTCTAGAAACATATCTTGTCTATTTACATTTCGCACTGCTTTGCATTTCATAGCCATCAACCATTCTTACTAGCTAAGAACAGACCGTTTCCGCACTCTCACTTCAGTGGCCTGTTCTGCTTAAGTATTGATTAAGAAACAGATTTCACTCATTAACCTGAGTGAAATCAATAAGAATTAAATTTTAGAAGAGTGTTGATTCACCCCACCCCCTCCCCCCTCTAAACACTCACGTCCGATCCTAACAAGTGGTATTATATCAGGCCTTCTGAATCATTAAAGATACTTGGACTGATGGCATCCTTCAACATGATTCTCATGTTCTCAAAAGAAGATTATGATTATTGGAGAATCAGAATGCAAGCTCACCTGGCAGCACAGAATGACGATATGTGGTACGTCATTAGAGACGGGCCAATGAAAATTTTAAAAGTGAATCCTGCACTAGGAGGATTAAGTGGCGAACCTCAAATGACCGAGAAAGAAAGGGCTGCCTGGACAAATGAAGAAAGAAAGAAAGCCAATATAGACAACGTAGACAAGGATATCTTGTTCCAGACGTTGGACAAGAACATATTCAGCAAGATTAAGATGTGCTCCACTGCCAAAGAAATTTGGGAGAAGATTGCACAGCTATGTGAAGGGAACGACCAGACAAAGGGAAACAAGCCGACTGTAGCTCTACAAAAATTTGAGAGCATAAAGATGAAGCTTGGAGAAACTCTAAACGAGTTTGATGAAAGAGTTACTGGCATCATCAATGAACTGAACAGCCTGGGCAATGACTATTCCAACAGAGAGATTGTTCTGAAGGTGATGAGAGCATTGCCAAAGGAATGGGACGTCAAACGATTGCAATGAGGGAGTTTAAAGATCTGAACAAGGTCGAACTCCATGACTTGTTCGCAGATCTTAAGGCGTACGAGTTTGAGATGATCACCAGAGGTGAAGCAGAGCCATCCACCTCTCAGCCAAACAAGGCACTTACGGCCAGACCAGTCCACCCCTTCAACAGAACGGTCTATCGAACAGATAAGTAATGATGCTATGTAATTATTCATCAAATCATTTGGTAAATTCATGTCTAAGAATAAAAGAAATTTTAAGCCTTCTCATCAGTATAAATCAAGAAAGGATGATGATGTTAACGATCAGGATTGCTACAATTATGGTAAGACTGGACATTTTATTGCAGATTGCACCAAACCAAAGAAAGATGAAAGAAAAGAAAGGCATCGTGATGACAAGAAAAAGAAGCATTACAAAGATCGTAAAAGTCATCACGGAAAGGCCCAAAAGGTTCTGGTAGCAGAGGAAGGTAACAGCAAGTGGGCTCAGACTGACTCGGAATCAGAGAGCTCAGAATGTTCTTCAAGTGAAAGCGATGAGGAAATCCAATGCCTAATGGCAGACGAGGAAACGAGTCAGATAGACGAGGTACTGCAGAAGCAAGTGTCTGACTGGTACTTAGACAGCGGATGTTCTCGACACATGACGGGAAGCATCGAGCTGCTGTCTGAAATCACAGAATGCATTGGTCCTAAGATTACTTTCGGGGACAACTCAAAGGGTAAGACCATGGGCAAGAGTAAGATTGTCCATGGTAACATTATTATAAATGATGTACTCTTAGTTGAAAACTTATGCTATAAGCTGATTAGTATAAGTCAATTGTGTGATAATGGTTATACTGTAGAATTTCACAAACACACTTGCATTGTCAAATCATCAGATGGTATAACCATGCTTGTACGATTCAGAAATGAGAATACTTATAAGATTAACTGGAATTATATTCAACCTGATAATCCTACTTGCTTCATCGCTAATAATGATAATAAACACTGGCTATGGCATAAACGCTTGAATCATCTTAACTTTAAGACTATTTCTAGCCTGTGTAAACATGATTTAGTTATCGGTCTGCCCAAGATCGACTTTGCTAAGGATAAGATCTGTGAAGCTTGCCAAATGGGCAAACAGATCAGATCATCCTTCAAGAACAAGAATGTCAAATCCTCCTCACGTTGCTTAGAATTATTGCATATGGACTTATTTGGTCCTATACCAATAACAAGTTTAGGGGGAATGCGGTACACTCTTGTTGTTATTGATGACTACTCACGATTCACATGGACTATATTTTTTAGCAGTAAAGACCAGACCGGCCCGAAATTGATCAAGCTGCTGAAGCGCGTTCAGAACGAAAGATCATCTGGTATAGACAGGATTGGAAGTGATAAGGGCACTGAATTTTCAAACCAGAATCTTAAATCCTTTCTAGAAGACCAAGGAATTAAGCATGAATTCTCAGCAGCTCAAACTCCTCAACAAAATGGAGCTGCAGAACGTCGGAACAGAACACTTAAGGAAGCAGCAAGAACAATGCTTGCTGACTCTGGTATATCCCAAAAATTCTGGGCAGAGGCTATAAATACTGCATGCCATACACAAAATCGGTCCATGATTAACAAGAAGCTAAACTTAACACCATATGAAGTATGGACAGGTAACAGACCAACTATCACTTACTTTCATGTATTCGGCTGCAAATGTTACGTCCATAACAATGATAAGAATCATCTTACATCATTCAAAGCTAAGTCAGATAATGAAATATTCTTAGGATATTCATCTGTTAGTAAGGCATTTCGTATCTTCAATAATCGAACGTTAAATGTAGAAGAGTCAGTGCATGTAGTTTTTGATGAATCTTTGTGTATTAAGGAACACAAGGAATTAATTCAAAATCAGATGGAAAATATCCATCTTGAAGCTAACAGTGATGATGAGATTGCAGTTAACAGATCAAGAGACAATCCACCAAAACCTGAAGTACCAGACAGACCGATTCAAGGCACTGAAGTCATACCAGATCGAGCTGATATCGCTGATCCGGAGGGCATGAATTCTAATATTAAGACATATGCTGACAATGTTAATAATGCTTCTCCATCAGGGCCAGATGTTCTCAAAACAAACTACCGCTGGACTAGGAGACATCCCACTGATCTAGTGATTGGAAGTCCATCTACACCTATAAGAACCAGAGGACAGATGATGGATGAGTTCACTCACGCTGCTTTCATATCTAATCTGGAACCCAAACAGATTAACGAAGCTTTGACTGATTATAACTGGATAGAGGCCATGCAAGAAGAGCTCAACCAGTTTGAACAAAATCAAGTATGGAGCTTAACTCCCAGACCAAGAGATATGCCTGTTATTGGAACCAGATGGGTCTTCAGAAACAAGCTAGATACATATGGTGTGGTAGTTAGGAACAAGGCCAGACTGGTTGCACTGAGCTTCAGACAAGAAGAAGGAATCGACTTCGATGAATCCTTTGCACCAGTCGCCAGACTTGAAGCCATCCGAATCTTTCTTACATTCGCCGCCTTTAAAGACTTCAAAGTATATTAAATGGACGTGAATAGTGCATCTCTTAATGGTAAACTTTAGGAGGAAGTCTACATCGAGCAACCTCTTGGATTTCAAAATCACTCGTTTCCAGATCACGTATACTTACTGAATAAAGCAGTGTATGGACTGAAGCAAGCTCCAAGAGCATGGTATGACACTCTGTCATAATTCTGGATCATGATTTTCAGATCGGTTCAGTAGATAAAACCTTATTTAAATTTGTTAAGAGGGGACATACCCATAGTTCAAATATATGTAGATGATATTATTTTTGGGTCAACTAACCCCAAGCTTTGCGAGGAGTTCTCTAAGTTAATGCAGGGACAATTTGAGATAAGTATGATGGGAGAATTGTCATTCTCCATGGGTCTCCAAGTCAAACAGCTCAGCAATGGTATATTCATCAATCAAACCAAGTATACCAAGGAGCTACTCAAAAGATTCGGAATGGAGACTTGCTCAACTGCTTCAACTCCAATGAGTCCATCAATCAAGCTAGATAAAGACGAAGGGGGAAAGGCAGTTGAGGGGGAACGACAGTCGAGGTCTGATCGGATCGTTGTTATATCTTACAGGGAGCCGGTCTGATATTATGTTTTCAGTTTCATGTGCGTTATATTTCAATCTGATCATAAGCAATCCCACTTTATTGCTACTAAGCGTATTATTAAATACTTGAAGGATCTCAAAATGTTGGTCTCTGGTATCCCAAAGATCCAAATATTAACTTAATTGGATATTCAGACGCTGACTATGCAGGGTGTAAGATCGATCGCAAGAGCACCAGTGGAACTTGTCAATTCCTAGGTGAAAGATTGATCTCGTGGTTTAGCAAGAAGCAGACGTCGATTGCCACATCTACAGCTGAGGCGGAATATCTTCACTAAACCACTCCCTGAGGCTAAGGTTAATTATTTTCGTCAAATTCTTGGTTTAATAGATTTATCTTAATGTATTTGACGATTGATTAATGTTGTTTTTGAAGAATTAGTGTTAACACAGATCGATAATGCATTGATCAGTAAGATACAGACCGGTCCAGACTCTCAGACCGATCTCTATCAATATGATATTATCCTGTGATCTGTTTTTGTAGGGTCTTCCTACCTTAACATCATCTTAATAACACTAAACATGCATTTATAACTTCTTAGGGCGCCGATTTTAGCTTTGAGCTAATAAGATTACATGCCAAGTTAGAATTTCCAAAAGCTAATTAATTACATTCTCAATAATGAATGTTAAAGCTATAGATTTGCACTACTCCTAGAGTAGAGACTATCAAAATCCTGCATCCTATATTCATCTTGCTCCTTTTAGCTCACCGCCTCAACCCGACCCTAGGCCCTTCGGTCCAAAAGTGTACCTACAGGGACAACACATCATGAGCATATACAATCTTACTTAACATCATAAAAACATCACAGTAAATGCATGAAATATTGGTTAAGTAAATATGCTGGTTATTCATTAACTTCTTTTTGTTGTCCTTGATTCATACTCATGCATATGGGCATCTTACCCTGTGGCATCTTACCACATAATAACTTCGTATGGCCTCTTACCATATGGGCATCTTACCCCGTGGCATCTTACCACATAATAACATCGTATGGCCTCTTACCATATGGGCATCTTACCCCGTGGCATCTTACCATATAATAACATTGTATGGCATCTTACCATATGGGCATCTTACCCCGTGGCATCTTACCACATAATAACATTATATGGCATCTTATCATATGGACATCTTACCCTTTTTATAAACATTGCATAACATTATCATAAACTTACTTATCATAATCATCATCATAAACATCATCATCATAAGCATCATCATCATAAACTTACTTATCAAAATCATCATCATAAGCATCATCATCATAAGCATCATCATCATAAACTTACTTATCAAAATCATCATCATAAACATCATCATCATAAGCATCATCATCTTAAACATCATCATCATAAACTTACTAAAATCATCATCATAAGCATCATCATTATAAACATCATAAGTAGGAGTATAGTTTACCGTCCGATGCCCGTACGTTTCTTACGTACCTTAATTCCAAAAGATGGAGAAGTTGTAGGACTTTATCTCCGTGAAGTTGTGGGTACCTGGGATGGTTCTACATAACCATACAAATTGATATTAGAAGCTAATTATAGTTCCATATCCAAAAACCCCACAAAAACATCAAAAACACATAATTATGTGTCTCGCGATCGATCGCTGGGTTGCCACGATCGATCGCGAGATCACACTGCCCGTTGCTGAAATTTTAAGTCTTCGGCGATCGATCGCCACTTTTGGCGCGATCGATCGCCAGCTCACCGATCGATCGCCCAAAAGTGGCGATCGGTCGCCAAATGCTACTGGCGCGCACTGGAGGCTCGCGATCGAGCGCCAAAAACGGGCGATCGATCGCCGAGTGCTGAACCCCGAAAAATCACCATTTATGAGCATTTTTCAAGCTCATCTTCATGCCTTACAAATCCAAACTTCCCTACAACACCAATAATATCATAACCCACTAAAACCCACATAAAACACTTCAAAAATCATACCCCAACCATAAACAACATATACCCAAAACAAACCCACATAAATCATCAAAAACTAACCCATTTCAACACCAAACATCATAAAAACTTTAGGAAGGGTTCCATACCTCTTGTAGGCTCCAAATCTTAACAAAGATCACACAAACAAAGTTTTTGTGAAGCTTTCCTTCTCCTTCCTTGGTGGATTTCGAAAATGGGAAGGGTTTTTGAGTTGGGAAGTGATTTTGGGGATTTTAAAAGGTGATTGGTAAAGTGGGGTTAAAGTGATGGGTAAAGGGTTAAAAGGGATTGTGGATTAATTTAAAAATTGCACCCCAAACTTAACATGATTCATAAAATACTCCTACATGGTATTTTACCGGCATTTAATAAAAATGCAACAACTTCTTTCCTCATAATTAACAATCAATACAATAAATCATGTTAACAACTCATTACCCAACACATAAATCAATTACCAACATAATTCGTCATATAACCATCATTAAAGCCAAAATTGCATATAATCAATTTCGGGGCATAACAGTTTTAAAACACTATCAATCTTTAACATAGTAACATTTTACAGCTCGGACTGATCGAATTTTAACCACCTTACTATTCTCTCATCTTGACCGTTAAAAATTCAAATTTTAAAATATCAGTCATCGAGATACAGACACGTGTCTAATAACTCCTCTTTATCAAGCTGTAATTTCATTTAGCCTTTTCAGTTTTCTCATTTACTGCTGTCTGATTATCTTTCTTCAACATATTTCAGTCTTCCTTACTTACATTACATTCACTCAAACTGAAACTATCACTCGCAACTCTCTGTCTGTTGAGTTTGATACAATTTACAGAGACGAAGACCCAGATATGGTGTCCATATTCAAATCCTTGGAATCTTCAGGATTGAGGAGATTTCTGGAATGTGGTATGGTGATATACGAATCGGAGATTAGAGAGCTTTTCTCCAACGCCGTTTCTCACAAGACGTACATCTCTTCCTCCGTCAAAGGAAAATCCATTGAAATCTCTCAGGCGGCGCTTTCAAAGACCTTTGGGCTTCATACCACCGGAATGTCCGACTTTGGTCATATATCTCAGGCCACCCTTGAAAACTTTCAGGGTCGAGTATCCATATTTGGACAGAATCTGCAGCCATCATTCAAAAAGAAAGAGATGCTATTCCATTTTCAGGTTCTGTGTGATATTGTTGGCAAACCATTGCTAGGCAAGGCTGGAAGTGATAAGTGTGATTTTTACACTTAATTTGATATATGATTGGGGGTGTTTTTGTAGTGATTCCTTGAAATTATTACACGTTTTGGTATATATTTGTATATTTCAGAAATCTAGGTCCAAATACATAAAAGTGGATGAAATGGGCTTAAAATACTGAAAAAGGACCAAACTGAGCAAATATGGAAAATGAGGGACCAAAGCGCAAGATAGAAGATTTTGAGATCCACTATCAATCGGCAACTTACGAAGATCGATCGCCACCATCCAGAAGATTTCCGCGATCGATCGGCAACTTACGAAGATCGATCGCCACCATCCAGAAGATCGATCACGGATATGAAAAATTTGGTTATTTTGTCCAGAATGTTTCCGCGATCGATCGGCAAATGACGAAGATTGATCGCCAAAACCGAAAATTTCGAGATTTTGTTTCCTTCTTGGTTATTTTGTGTCCAAACCTTACCAAACTCCTTCACCACTATATATATTAGGTCCTGGATGAAAATAAAGGACTTTTATCAGATTTTACATCCTAGGAATAGCCTCCATCCACTCATCCTCCATATCACCATCATCCATCTCCATCCATCAACCATCCTAGGATTTTGGAACACCTTCAACAAGGCGATTCAAGAGACGATCGAGAAGGAAGCGAGAGAGGGAGCAATGATCTACGAACGAAGTCGGTATCGGGAGTTTATTCTTGTCTTTTAATATTAGTTTTGATTTACTATGTTGAACTAATTTATTTATCGAGGCTAGGCGAATCCATTGTCATGAACCTATGATTTGATGATTTATTTGATTGAATTCCTTTAATTATTTGCGTATAATTTATTGATCTTCATGCTTTTGAGTGATTGATCACCCTTGGATGATTACTTTATTGTGACTGACTTGACCATATGATATTGCAATATGATATAATAAATTATACCGTGGGTTTTAGGTTGAGACGGACCAAGTAAAATCTAGCACTAGCACACGTGTGATAGCAATAGATTTACCAACATCGAAGGCTAGTAGTTTTCATAGATATTTATTCGATATTAATTGTTCAATAAGGACACGGGAGTGGTTTACTGCAACATTAATATTAGACTTGTTATAACTGGACCAAAGTATAACGAATGCATTAGGAAAACTCGTCACCTTAGAAATATTTGGATATTCAATCGAGATTTGTAGGGGATTGCATTGGTGAGCCAAAGTCTCGATAATCTTCTCTAGTGGATTTTTCTCGTTTACTTTTATTGACTTGGTTGAATTAGTAGTTAATTTAATTAATTAGTAGTTTAATTATTAATTCAATTTCGTAGGTTAAATATAGTTAAAAGCATCTTATTTGGTACTTGCTTGTTAGTCCATGTGGGTTCGACAATCCGTATTCTTCCTATCTCTACTAAAACTTGACATCGCTACACTGGAAATAACTGTTTAAAATAAAAGCGATCAAGTTTTTAGCGCCGTTGCCGGAGACTAACTTTAGTAATATCATACGAGATTCTTGGACTGTAATTTAACCATTTTTTCTATTTTATTTTTAACTCGAAAAAAAAATTAAAATTTGTTCTATTTGTTTTTCTTGTGAGGTACTTGGAGATGCTACATCAACAAACATTCACAAGATCTGCCCAACAACCTTACGAGCCGTTCTATGCAGCGTGGGGGAGATTCAATGAATTGGCCAACACATCCCGGTATCACAACTTTTTGAACTATACTCTCTTGCAATATTTCTTCGAAGGGTTGGATGCACAGACACGAGATTGGGTATTCAGCGGAGCACTAGTGACTGGGAGTCCCCTTGTTGATAGAGATGAGGACAGTGTGTTGCACTTGTTCAATGATATGGCAGACTTCGATTATCACCGGTATTGTGATCCTTCACTACAAGGTTGGAGTCATCAATACCCACCAGAGCCTCACTACCTAAATGATACACCCCAACCATTTGAACATCAGGAAGAGAGGAGAGATAGTTCTGCAGACGTCACGACTCAGTTAGAGGATACCTTAATAAGATTCATGGCATCAACTGAGAATAGTTTGGAGTGCCAATCCAACTCTATGCGCCACCTGGAGCAGCAAATGGCGGTCCATATGGAAACAATTTCAACTAGCTGCCAGGAGGAAGAGACGAGAGCTACCAATCAAGAGGCGACGAATCAAGTTTGGTTATATGATGATGATCACTCAACCAACCAAGTTTGGGGGAGTGATCTTACTCATGTGGAAAAGTCAACGGAACTTGAGCCTCTTAAAGAGATTGAGCCTACTTCAGAGATGTTATCCGAGGAGTTCTCATGTGAAGATGAGTCGCGTATGATGTTGGAAAAGGAAGAGACTTTCGAAGATTCTCATCGATGGAGACATGTTCTATGCCATATGTGGATCCTTATTTTCCATCGATGCCAACTTCACCGTACTACATCCTGAAAGAGATAAAGCCGAGTCAAGAATCATTCTCCAATGCCTACATCTTCAAGACGAATATTGTTGGAGCGACGAGCCTACACTATTACAATCATGTCAATCTTGAGGGCATACTAAATCAAGACCCATTAGTGGTATCATACGATACGTACTATGGGCGGCAGCCGCTCTTTGATGGTTGCTTCTGATAGTCAAGCCGATGACTAGAAATCAACGCTTCTTGGGAGGCATCCCAAGCGTACCTTTTGCAATTTAGTTTGTTATTTATTTTTCAGTTTCTGTTTTTCGTTTTGTCTATCTCTCGAGTCGACTATTTTATTTGCATTCTTCTCTTGCTAGGTACTTAATTGGAGCGATGAATCCCTACAGCAGTGGAGCTTTAAGGAACCAATCTTCCTCAACCCTCATGCAAGCGTCGTGATCAGGGGAGTTTACTGTTTCCTTTTGATTCTTTTAAACATTGAGGACAATGTTTGATTTAAGTTTGGGGGAGTGGCTTGCATATTTTACTTGCTTAATCTGCATGTTGTGTGCTTAATTGATACTTGAATCGTCCGATTATT
This sequence comes from Haberlea rhodopensis, assembly GCA_907163345.1. NCBI lineage: Eukaryota > Viridiplantae > Streptophyta > Magnoliopsida > Lamiales > Gesneriaceae > Haberlea > Haberlea rhodopensis. The sequence continues at coordinate 1,743,383 of CAJQUN010000066.1, read as the reverse complement.
TTGAGAGCTAAATTTTTTTAATGAGTTCAATTAGAGAGAAACGAATGAATCGTAGTAGTGGTCTCTATTCCATGATGATATTAATCTCACTATGCATGTCAACTTGTGTTTTGATGATTGTAAAACTTATTTGTGAATATCTTGTTTTGAGTTAGCATGTCAAAGATGAGGAATACATTGAACACATTTGAGTCACGATCTTGTGAATTGCATTTGTGGTAGTGAAAATCTTTGTGAACTTGATGAATTATTTTGAACATCTTAGAGTACCTTAGAAACTATTTGATGATGACACTTTGAGGCGAAATTTTATAGTTATGAACTTGACTTGGAAATGATTTAGGCGATCTTTGGACCGTTTGAGCCTTTCAAGCTTACCATGATATATATCAATCTATAGTGTCCCATTTTGAGCCTAATTGCAAAAGAATGGAGTATGTTTAACATACTATTAGCCCCCATTCAACATTTTTTTTTCAACTCATTATACCCACCTTTATAAGCCTAAATTAAAAGAATTCATCCTTACCTAAAGGGTATATAATGAATCTCATTAGATGCACATAAATTGCTATATTTTGATAAGCTTATTATTGAAAAAATGATGAATGATAAAAGAAAAAGATAGATAAAGCCTTGAAAAAAAAATTAAGACCCAAAGTGGCCATGGCTAAAAGAAAAAAGAAAAGAAGCTCAATTTTGTGCTAAAAATATAAACATTACATGTTTATACTCTCTTCTTTGTGATATCCTATCTTTTCTTTGAAGCCAACACATAGGCCTCACATTACAAGCTTAAAAAGTCATTTTGATCCAAGTCTAGAGAGTGATTACAATAGTGGAGAAGTGTTTGAAAATAGGACTATGGGGTGCTCAAGATAATCTTACTTTTCATTACCTAGCATGATTTGATCTGTGAAAGTTGCATGAAACTTGAAAGTGACAATAGCACACACGCACGTTCTGATTCAGAGACATGTTGCTTAATCAAGGAGAAAACACAACTTGTTGAACTTTTTGAGTGACTCTTGTTGTCTGTAAGTGAGATGTCTGAGCTACATGATTGATTTGCAAATTGATTTATTTTAATCTTTAATATTGAACTCTACTTTGTGATCTTAATTCTTGCTCGAGACGATCAAGTTTAAGTTTGGGGGAGTTGATAAGTGTGATTTTTACACTTAATTTGATATATGATTAGGGGTGTTTTTGTAGTGATTCCGCGAAATTATTACACGTTTTGGTATATATTTGTATATTTCAGGAATCTAGGTCCAAATGCATAAAAGTTGATGAAATGGGCTTAAAATGCTGAAGAAGGACCAAACTGAGCAAATATGGAAAATGAGGGACCAAAGCGCAAGATAGAAGATTTTGAGATCCACTATCAATCGGCAACTTACGAAGATCGATCGCCACCATCCAGAAGATTTCCGCGATCGATCGGCAACTTACGAAGATCGATCGCCACCATCCAGAAGATCGATCACGGATATGAAAAATTTGGTTATTTTGTCCAGAATGTTTCCGCGATCGATCGGCAAATGAAGAAGATCGATCGACAAAATCGAAAATTTCAAGATTTTGTTTCCCTCTTGGTTATTTTGTGTCCAAAACTTACCAAACTCCTTCACCACTATATATATTAGGTCTTGGATGAAAATAAAGGACTTTTATCAGATTTTACATCCTAGGAATAGCCTACATCCACTCATCCTCCATATCACCATCATCCACCTTCATCCATCAACCATCCTAGGATTTTGGTACACCTTCAACAAGGCGATTCAAGAGACGATCGAGAAGGAAGCGAGAGAGGGAGCAAGGATCTACTAACGAAGTCGGTATCGGGAGTTTATTCTTGTCTTTTAATATTTGTTTTGATTTGTTTTGATTTACTATGTTGAACTAATTTATTTATCGAGGCTATGCGAATCCATTGTCATGAACCTATGATTTGATGATTTATTTGATTGAATTCCTTTAATTCTTTGCGTATAATTTATTGATCTTCATGCTTTTGAGGGATTGATCACCCTTGAATGATTACTTTATTGTGATTGACTTGACCATATGATATAATAAATTATACCGTGGGTTTTAGGTTGAGACGGACCAAGTAAAATCTAGCACACGTGTGATAGCAACAGATTTACCAAAATCGAAGGCTAGTAGTTTTCATAGATATTTATTCGATATTAATTGTTCAATAAGGACACGGGAGTGGTTTACTGCAACATTAATATTAGACTTGTTATAACTTGACCAAAGTATAACAAATGCATTAGGAAAACTCGTCACCTTAGAAATATTTGGATATTCAATTGAGAATTGTAGGGGATTGCATTGGTGAGCCAAAGTCTCGATAATCTTCTGTAGTGGATTTTTCTCGTTTACTTTTATTGACTTGGTTGGATTAGTAGTTAATTTAATTAATTAGTAGTTTAATTATAAATTCAATTTCGTAGGTTAAATATAGTTAAAAGCATCTTATTTGGTACTTGCTTGTTAGTCCATGTGGGTTCGACAATCCGTATTCTTCCTATCTATACTAAAACTTGACACCGTGCACTTGAGGTACATAAATCGCTACACTGGAAATAATTATTTAAAATAAAAGCGATCAGGCAGCTTTGATGCAGTCACTTCTGAAAAGTTCAGAGCAATGGCTGCTATCCATTCCGGACTGAAGGTGAACTGGTCCGCTATTCTTTTTGGAGTTCTGTTGGAGACGGTTATTTCAGCAAAACAGGTTGTCTGCTTCGCTGTTCCACTCAGCAAGCTTTGTAGTCAATGAACATCGAGCTGGGGAAGCCGTCAGCACTCAATCCCTTCAAAATCCTTAACCCCAAGGGATTGGCTTTCCTCAAGTCAAAAAGAGTGCTCCCCCAAATCCTTCTGATCTGTTGGCCGTAAAGATAGAAGTTGGAAAGGATCAGGCTGCTGGAAAGAAGACAAGTGTCAAGCGCAAGCTGACAGTCCAGACTGACTCAGATGAAACTCAGTCTGCCTCCACTACTTCATCCCCAGCCAAACCTCTTCCAAAGAAACCACAAACCCAAATCACCAAACCACTGTCAATCTTAAACTCTAAACCCATATCCATCTTTCCTTCAACCAAAGCCACCACTGTAACCCAAGCCCCACCCCCAAAATCTCAAGCTCCACCGCAACCATCCAAAGCCCAAACATCCAAAGCTCCACCCACGGTACCCAAGGTTACCATCCAAGTCCCCACCAATATCCCTGTTGTTAAGGGAATTGTCATTAAAGAACTGGGTGACTCTACCAAATTCGGGATTAAACCCTCGTCTGGTGTTGGAAAGGGCAAAGCTATAATGACTGAGCCTGTCTCTTTCAACCCAAATCAGCTGCTCAAACAACCATTGATATTGCCATGGAAGATGTAGAAGACAAAGTACATGAGCTGACTGTCGTATTCGATGGCAGAACGGTCAATCACTTCAATCTGTTCTTTGGCAATCTCAAGCGGCTGCATAAGATGGAACAAGAGATCCTGAAAGGGACAAAAACTGATGATGTTCGGATTGCGGTACATCGCAAGGAATTGTTTCGGGCAAACCACCGACTGAGGCTTGCAAATCTGCTTATCCAAGCCAAGAAGGCGAATTCTGATGCCACAAGCCCGACTGCCAAGGATGACGGTGCGGTCATAGCTCAGCTGGAGATGGACACACTCTCCACATGGATGTTCGCATGCATCTTCAGAGGCTCAACATTTCAACTCCGGTTCCCAGTCCGGATCATCCAACAACGAGCAAGATTGTGGCAGAGCAAAGCTCTGAGCCACCCATTTCTGAGACAGGGGAGCAGCCACTGCCTAATGCTCCGTCTGCTACAGAGACTGAGGCAATGGACGTATTGCTGGAATCTCCTACCACCTCCATTCCGTTTGTGTCCTCGGTCTCAGATATTCAGACCAGCACACTAGACGCACCTCCGACAGTTGTCCCACCAGACTTTATTGATGCTGATCTAGTTGTGTCAAAAATAGTTGCAGCTATACAGGTTGAGGAGCCTACTGAACATACTCCTCCAAATCAGTCTGCTGCAGATTTGGCATTTTTCAAGAATTTTCTACGGATTTGGTCGAATTGATCCGGTCTGATATTCGCCAATCTGCTGACTCTACCATTATACAAGCAGAAATTGATCTGACTGTGTCACTTGCTGATCACTTACCAGACCCCGTTGATGATGCTCCATCAGTAGTCAAGTCCCTTCAAGAATTATCTGAAAACTTTCTCGTTCTCTCTCAATGAGTAAAAGAAGTTCATCAAAGCCAGAGGCATATATCTATCTTTCAAAGATAAGATGATGGTAAGCATCAACGGTATTTAGCGTGGACTGAATGATCTGTTCTCTCAGCAAGCATCGTATAAGAACAGCCTGAGAAAAGAACAGATCGAGCTGGATACCGAAGTAAAAAAACTACAGTTGCCAAATCCCTCCTTGCTCCAGACACTCGTCTGGATGCTATTTGCGCTCAGCTTAAGCAGATCGTAGATTTCCTTCAGGAGATTGCTGCTGACAAAAGGGGAAAAGAAGAAAGAATTCAAGCCAGCACAGTAGTCCTCGGCAACAAAGAAATAGATAACTGTCTGAAATGTGACATGTAAATGTATTCATCAGACATGTTAATAAAATCAAAGTATTTCAATCGAATTTCTCAGTCTTATTCATTTATTTTGATAGTTCATTTATTTTGAACAAAAAGACTTAATCGATCTGAATTACAATTTTCAGTATTCATTTATTTTGAACAAGAAGACTTAATCGATCTGAAAGAATATTCTACAAAAAAGAGAGGCTTTATAAGAAGATTTAAAAGCTAGGTTTTGTCATCATCAAAAAGGGGGAATTTGTTAGTTCCGGATTTTAAAGATGACAAAACATACCAGACCAATCGAGCCATGACAAATCAGATCAAACCGATATAGTCTATCTCAAAACAGAACTGATCGATGTAAACCAGACTGACCAGATCGATCAACAAAGATCAGATCAGAGCATTCGAAGTTTAGTAAGCTTCGTTCTTCATTCCGAACAATCAACAGCTATTTATTGAAGCATTTAATGATGCATTTAATGCTGAAAAAGACCAAGGACTGAAGATTACTGTTGGAATCAAAGAGGGGGGGTGATGAGATTCCTTGGCTACTTTAGCGTTTTAAAATGAGTTTGCAAAAACAAAAGAGTTTGCGCTTGCGGAAGCCTTACGTCAATCGATAAATAAAGAGAATAAGTAAATAAATGCATAATGAAAAATGAAGCAATAAAAGAGACAAGGATTTGTTATAGAAGTTCGGCGATGAATCGCCTACGTCTCCTCTTCCCGGTTAGATAACCTCCAACCGAGGTTCCACTAGAACAATTGATCTTAGCCTTGAGGGCTCCAAGTTAGCCACAACACAACTCTTCCCGAGTTACAAAGCTCTTCCCGAGCACACTACTCTCCCCGAGTACACAAGCTCTTCCCGAGCACAATACTCTTCCCGAGTACACAAAGCTCTTCCCGACCTACCAACACTCTTCACGAGTCTTCTTGGCCTTAAGGGCTCCAAGGATAGCCACACACTTGCACCAACTAGACTTGTTGATGACTTTATAATTTTCCAACGTGCTTTGGTGTTGGAGGACCTTTTCAATAGATCAAACACAAAAACACATTCACAGTGTACTCACACGAAGCAAACAAGACTCTAACAAGAGAATGAATCACAAGCTCCAATACAACAACAATGTATGTAGATTGCAATGCAATTTGAAATTGTAATTGATCAAGACTTTGTATAAGTTGTAGGCTTGTTCCTCAGCTTCAAAATGCTCCAAAGCATCCATATTTATAGTGTAGGAGGCCCCTAGGCTCCTACTAGCCGTTGCTACACAAAAGGCTGAAATCACTCCTCGATCGCATTAGCCATCGCCTCAGGCGATCTCCATCGCCGCGCCCCAACGGTCAGCATAAATCACGGATCGCCTTAGGCGATCCAAATTAAATCCCAATGTCGTAGCCTCAGCAGCCTAAAATCTTGCATCGCCTCGAGCGAAGTCCACATCGCCTCAGGCGTTCCAGCCATCGCCTCGGGCGTTCAGCCCATCGCCTCAAACGATCTCCCCTGCGCGCATGCCCGCGCATTGCCTCGGCGTCGCCTCTGTCGATGTGCGGGACGATGTCGCTCCTGGTTGCCATCGCCTCAGGCGTTGGTCATCATCGCCTGGGGCGATCTTCCTCGCATGCTCGCCTAGCCATCGCCTCTGTCGATGTGCGTGGCGATTCCCCGCCTGGCACCCATCGCCTGGGGCGATGATCACCATCGCCTGGGGAGATCCAGGCCAGAATATGCACAATCGATTTTCTTCATTTCATTCCACTTTTCATCACTTAATCTGCACACTAAGTAGATGCATTAGTATAACAAACACAAGTTTTGTTGATCATCAAAACTCAAAGATTGACCGGGGATAATTTAATGCATTAAACGCAACCATGCGTTTAAGGCTCAACAATTACCTTAAATGGTAAATAGACAAAGGAGAGTCTACCTGACAAAGCGCCGAAAGAACAGACCAGAAGGGAAAGTCCCTAAAGAAGAAGACTGAAACTTGTTCAGACATTGACCTAAGTAAAGAGTTGCACAGAAAAGGAAATATTATCGTTGGTATAAACGACTATATAAGGATGCAACTAAGATGCTCAAAATAACTTTTAGCTGATCAATCAAGAGACTGAACAACACAAGCTTACAAGTCAAAAATATTTATTCTTGAGTAGAACCATCACAGAAAGATTTGATCTTACCAGTCTGCTCGAAGTTTTTAAAGCACATCCTATTTGTAATATTTGATCATCAAAATGATCATTTGTGCGTAGATTATTTCACTCTCTCTTTTGTATTTGTACTAAAATAGAAGAGTGAGATTCAATTGCAACTGTCATACGGACTATGTCTGAACAGATTGAGAGACTAGGAGTTTCAGTCTGGTAGTGGGGTAAATCCAGCTGAATCGGGGTTGTGCAAATAGTTGTATTACTCAAAGTCTTTTCTAGTGAATCCTTCCTTGATTGGAATAAGGGGAGACGTAGAAGGATTTGCCTTCGAACTTCCAGATAATATCTGATCTATTTACATTTCGCACTGCTAAGAACAAACGTTTCCGCACTCTCACTTCAGTAGTCTGTTCTGCTTAAGTATTGATTAAGAAACAGGTTTCTCTCACTAACCCGAGTGAAATCAATAAGAATTAAATTTTAGAGGAGTGTTCATTCCCCCCTCCCCCTCTAAACACTCCCGTCTGATCCTAACATCATCCCTAAGCCATCTAACATCCGTATTTCGCCTCGAAGGATACTCAAACAAGTTCTAGACTTTTCTCAATTCACATTCAAATTGTATGATTTGACTATCGTGCTCGATTATTGTCTCAAAACCAAGGTAATACCGGAAAAAAATTTGAATGAGACTCTACAATAGATATGCAATTCATTTGAGTCCACTCCTTTTACTTTTAGGCTCAAAGAGGGCTACTATGACAATATGTATCAATGAATATCATTTATATGCTCACTTAGATCACATTCAACTTCAAATGACAATCAACTGGGTAATAAAATCATATAAAATCACATTTATATGCTCACTTAGCTAACTACGTGTTCAAAATTGCAACAATTTCTCATCATCGGTCTCACAATTCAATCATACACAACTTATGACTCAACAACTAACTAGACATCCTATAAATCAAAAGCAAAACAAACTAATCAAGAATTCAGGTAAATCATGCAAGGTATGATAGACATGCAATTCATATGACCCCTCTAAACTTCAGGTTGTGCATTGTCCTCAATGTACTGAACTGAGAAAAATAAGAACGAGGCACATACATGTTTCGACGACCGTCAGTAGTCTTCGTTCTCCTCATCATCCTAATCAGGGGGATAGGGTGGAAACTCTGGTGGTTATGGTGGTTGGAGACCTATAAATAAGACGACTTTGGGTAAGAATTGCATCCAAAAAAAAAATTTAAACTAAGTATCAACAAAACAGAAAATCTAAAGGATATAAAACTTGGGTTGCCTCCCAAGAAGCGCTTCGTTTATAGTCGCCAGCCAGACTTTGCTGCACTTTCAACCATTTGTTGCTCGTTGTTTGGAGGGGTCGTGCATGTCTTTCACCCTCCACACTTTCTTGAACTTATCTCTCTTCTTCTTTAGCTTCTTCACAACTTTTCTGACAGCAGTGACCACTTTGTGTAGCTTTCCAGTCATATCAATCTTGCAATATTGCTCAACTCTCTCAGTTGTCGGCATTTGGACCTTCTTATAATCCTTGGCTTCTCCGTGACATGTGGGGTGGTAGTTATTTTAAATACATTAAAAAAGACTTTTTCATCTTCAATCTCCATTGATAGCTCACCTATTTTGACATCTATTTTTGTTTCCCCTGTACCCAAGAACGGTCGTCCCAAGATTAGCGGCATCTCCTCGTCTTCTTGTATATCTAGAATAATGAAGTCTGCTGTAAGGTAGAGTTTGCCCACTTTCACTAACACATCTTCCACTATACCGTGAGGTTGTGTTTGGTTAGTATGATAAGGGGTTGATTAGGTGGTGATTAGGCTTTAATACATCGTTTGGTTGCATTTTCAGTAATCTGCTCCTTTCCCAAAGCCTCGGTAAGAAGCACTGTGCAACCTTGAAAATGATCACCGCAACTCTCGGGTATTGTGAATCAAACTTTGCACAACAGACGTGATATGAATGCAAGCTGACATATTTGACCTCCACCAAAACCAGCTTAGTAGTGCACATTTCACCGCCGTCTCCAAGCCCAGGTGACACCGTCGTCTCCAAGTTCGCTATTTCCTTCACCGGTTTGCCACTCACTATGCTACGTCATCCACCGCGGCTTCTATGCCTTCCGCCCCACACCTGTGTAAGAGTGGGACGCCGATGAGTTTACTGATCAAGGTGCGATTGAGAAGGTGCGATTGGGAAAGTAGGATTGGGAAGGTTGGTTCGAGGCCAGCGAGTGCTCAACACTAGCTCCCCCATCACCGTGAGTCACAATAATTTTGTTTGATTTTTGGGGATGGTTGATGCTTGGATTCGCTGGTGTTCCTGTTCATATTTATAGCTCAATTGATTGATGATTGGTCTTTTAAATTCTTTTAACCTTGTGGATAACGAAAATTATTTTCAATCCTTCTATGGATTTTGGTTGGGTGAGTAAGTAAAAATTAAGCTTTGCTTCTTTGAATTGAAGCTAATGATTGTTCATTTCAGTTGTGGTGTGATTTAAACTGGTTATAGATGGAATACTACTCTAGGAATTATTGGCTTCAAAGTAAATGGCCCGGAATTGTTGGCATTTAACAAAAAAAGATGAATGCTATGAATAATCTGACCTGCAATATATCATGCAATGTTTTAAGCGCGGCCAGAGCTCTTCTTAGAGTTGAGTTGTGGAGGCATTTTGGGGGTGAACCATGGTTGTCTTATTCAGATTTCTGGGTTTTTGTTTTGGATCAAGAAAAATCATAAACCTTTTCGAGGACTATCTGGAAACTTATGTATGTTCATATTAATCTACAACATGGCTATTATCAAGAATGATCAAGAGATTAAAGCTTATTCATTTTTTAGGAAGAAATATATTGGACCGTTCTTATCCAGGCTTCGAGGAAAAAATATATTGGCCTCCGTTTATCATCTGTGTTAGCCACACACCTTTACTTGTTCCTTGGCATTAATTTAACCATTATGTATCTATTGGGGCACTTTTTTATCACATCTTTTTGGTTTGTTTACTACGGAAGGATTTGAATTTAAGAGTATGATTTGATAGATGATTTTAAAGTGCATAAATAGGAATAATTTCTGTTTTTTCAATTACATGTGGATGTGGTACTTAAAGCCTGTAGTATTCAAGAATTGCATGGAATTTCATCGAGTGTAGTATGGAAAAGAACAAATATATCTTCTTATTTCTAATCAACATGAAACCTGTAGAATTCAAGAATCAACTAATGTATATCCCTTTCAATGCCTCAATTTAATTTTGTACACTTGCAGCATTGAAATAGACCTATGTATAATGTCAAGATGACTATAATAACTGATACCATGCGAGCTCCCAGTTCCCTTGTGTGATTTTATAAAAATTTCTTACTTTCAGTGCTCATCCATGACTATAGGGTGGTGTACTGATTTATCAGCGTTTACTGTCATGGTATATTAGGAAAATTATTAACATTTTCACATCACATTGTTGTGTAAAAAATATATTTGTTTACTTTTTCTTTAGATAGTTATAGATTCATGATGCGCGACATTTGCAGAAGTGAAAAAGAGGGAAAAGATTTCTGGGCCGAACTTGAGCGTTCTACTGCAATCTTCTAGACAGGGTGGTTCTCAATGTTGCTCTAGTTGGTACGCTAGCACTGTATGCTCGAGATTGTTATCTATATCTCAGGGATATTTTGCTTGTGTGAAGAGAGCTTATGTTGTTTTTTTTTTTAATTTTTATTTATTGCTTTTGGTTAGTTCTTCTCTGTAATCTCGGGTAATCTTAGTAGTATAGGGGCAATTTGTATATAAGTTGGAGTATCTCTTGTACTCATATTAATAAAATTTTGTCTTAAGAAAAAGATAAATTGATTTAATTACATACTATTATTTATTATGTAAATATATTAATAAATTTATTATAAATATTTGATAGAAGGGTTTTTTTTGGTCATTTTAAGAATACATTAATCTATACCATATATTATCAACTACACCAAACACAATATTACTTATCATCTTTTAGTAATCATACAAACCAAACACAATATAGATTATCCATTAGTTTACTTATCAACCCATTATCAAACCATTATCCACTTTCTAATCTACCAATTATTTATCCTATCACAGTAACTAAGCACAACCAAAGGTATTATAGTATCCCTCCACCCCTTACACACCAGCCGCATGCATCAACCCCAACATCAAAATCGGTAACCTCCCGCAACACCTCCCACATACAACTCGTGGAGGCAACACTCCACACTTGTTTCGATCTGGATCATCAACCCACACCGAGTCCGACTCCTCTACGGAGAGAGCTACACTAACATCGTCAAAAAATAGAGCCCGTCAGCTCAACTGTAGTCAGCAACCTATGCACTTAAGAATTTTTCGATAGATAGCTGCCCCATAAAAAAATTATCTTTAATTTTTTTAAAAAAAATTACTTTTGCCACCTTAAAATTGCATATTTCATCTTCTAAAATTATATTTTGACGCCTTTGAATTTTTTTCCTTCTCCCACATAAATAAAAATTCTACGAGTGCTGCTGGACACAAGTCATTTTATCATTAAAAAAGTATCATATTAGAAGTATATTACCGAGAGTGTAACACTTGCCTTCGTTTTAGCACAAACATAAAGCTGGCAAAACCAAATTTAATGTTTTAAGAAAATAACATGATTTATCAAGAAATAATAATAATAATAATAATATGATCCAAACAGGACTGAAATGGTATATTATAAAAGTATGAGGGCAAATATGTAATATAATCACAAATAAAGGAATTTAAATGCTATTTCTTCGATTTGATTCTCCTCATTTACATTTCTTCTTCTTTTTGGGTCAGAATTCGGGCGAAGTTCACTTTTCTCCGTTTTGGCGATACAGATCTTAGGGGCACTATTGGAATAAAAATCCTCTTTCTACGCATTGTTAGACTTTCTTCCTTCCAACAGCCGCCTTCTTCCTCCGTCTCCACGTAACTGAAATGACGAAAATAGCCTTCCTCTTCCTCCTCCTCTCTCTCATTGTCCTCCTTCCGCCCATTTCCGCCGAGATCAAAACCCTAAAGATTTCCTCCGATTCTCGCCCCATGATTCTCTTCGAGCGATTCGGATTCACCCACACGGGTCAAGCCAACATCTCCGTGTCCGACGTCTCAGTCGTTTCCCCCGGCCCGTCCCCAGATTCCTCCCACCTTGGATTCTTCCTCCTCTCCGAAGAATCGCTTATGCAAGTCCTAATTGAACTACAACAAACCCCTTCTTTCTGCGTCCTTGAATCGAAATACATTACCCACCTCTTCACTTTCCGAGATCTGTCTCCGCCGCCGCGTTCCTCGTTCGAGCGCTCTTATCAGATCACTTCCCCGAATGAGTATTCCCTTTTCTTCGCAAATTGTGCTCCTGATTCTACGGTATCGATGGAGGTGCGCACGGAGCTTTATAATCTCGATGGCCCCGCGAAGGATTATTTATCTGCTGGGAAAACTCAGTTGCCCTCGTTGTATTTTTGTTTCTCAGTTGTTTATTTCGCGTTTTTTTGCTTTCTGGATCTTTGTTTGCTTGAAAAATAGGAAGGTTGTTCACCGGATTCACGCCTTGATGGGGATATTGGTGATTATGAAGGCATTGAATTTGTTGGCTGCGGCGGAGGATAAGCATTATGTGAAGGTTACTGGAACGCCGCATGGGTGGGACGTGTTGTTTTACATTTTTCAGTTTATTAGGGTCGTTTTGTTGTTTACAGTGATAATTTTGATTGGTACTGGGTGGTCGTTCTTGAAGCCTTTCTTGCAGGAGAGGGAGAAGAAAGTGTTGATGATTGTGATCCCATTGCAAGTTTTGGCAAATGTGGCTTCCGTTGTGATCGGGGAGACCGGCCCTTTTATTAAGGATTGGGTTACTTGGAATCAGGTTTTCTTGTTGGTAGATATCATCTGTTGTTGTGCTATTATTTTTCCGATAGTATGGTCGATTAGGTCATTGAGGGAGACTTCTAAGACTGATGGGAAGGCTGCAAGGAATCTGGCAAAGATGACTCTTTTTAGGCGGTTTTATATTGTAGTTATAGGGTACCTTTACTTTACGAGGATTGTGGTGTTTGCACTTCGGACTATTGCTGCTTACAAATATCAGTGGGTGGCCAATGCAGCTGAGGAAGTCGCTAGTCTTGCATTTTATTGTGTGATCTTTTACATGTTTAGTCCAGTGGAAAAGAATGAGTACTTTGTACTCGATGAAGAGGATGAAGAAGCGGCGGAGTTGGCTCTACGGGATGAAGAATTCGAGCTTTGAGTCCGAGATTCATACGACACTCTTTTTTGTGTTTAAACCAACCTCACAGCTGAAGATATTCAGTTTGTTTAGCCAATCTATAGATGTATTTGTAGTTAAGTAACGTTGTGTACCTGTCTCTCTCTCTCACTTATATTCTCCAAGAGAAACTTTGGATTTTAACTGATAGATTACCTTTGGATTATGGAAATGTTTTGTTGGTCCATAATTGGTGTTTCTTCCTTAACATCTTCGCTTATTTATTAGTCTTTATCTACATGGCTTTGAAGACTTCTTGATATAATTTCTTTGTTAACTGAACTAGGATATAATTGGTAGATATCAAGATTGCACCGACATTTCCTAAAATGGTTTAGGAAACTCTCTTTTCTGCAAATATCTTGTCTTTTACCTGGTTATAATTTTAACAATCGGAAAACTGAAGTGTTTTTTGTTCATAATGATCACTCTCTTTGCTCTCTTTTTTTATTTAATTATCCCTACTACTGGACTTCGGGAATCGGAGATCATAAAGCCATATTAGAATTGTTTCCCAACTGAATTACGCCACAACTATTATTTGTCAAGACTAGGCTGAATCGCAGGAAAATGGCTATGCTCTGAATAAGCCACGTGCAAAACATGAACATGTTCTGGATACGTGATAGCTTTTATTTTAAACAATTATTTCTAATCTAGCGATTTTAGACCGCAAGTGCACGGTGTCAAGTTTTAGTATAGATAGGAAGATACGGATTGTCGAACCCACATGGACTAACAAGCAAGTACCAAATAAGATGTCTTTTAACTATATTTAACCTACGATAATTAATTTATAATTAACAACTAATTAATTAAAATAAACTACTAATCCAACCAAGTCAAATAAAGTAAACGAGAAAAATCCACTAGAGAAGATTATCGAGACTTTGGCTCACCAATGCAATTCCCTACAATTCTCGATTGAATATTCAAATATTTCTAAGGTGACGAGTTCTCCCAATTTATCTAATACACTCTCTCGAGGTATATTAAACCTAACACCGAATTGCAGTAAGTAACTCTCGTTCACTTATTTAACAATTCAATGTTGCATAAGATCCATGAAAACTCCTAGCTTTCAATTACTAGATATCTATGGCTATCACGCATGTATTTGACGTCGTCTCTCGATCTCGGTCTTAAATCCATGGTATGAGTTATTAATTCAGTATCATAAAATCATCTCTCGATCTCAATTATGATACTAACATCATTCAAAGGTGATCAATCCTCTAAAAGCATGAAGAACATAAAACATACGCAAAGAACTATAAGAATTCAATCATTAAATCATCAAATCGAAGGTTCATAACAAAGGATTCGCCTAGCCTCGATAAATAAATTAGTTCAACATAGTAAATCAAAACAAATGAAAACTAATATTAAAAGACAAGAATAAACTCCCGATGTCGACTCCGGTTGTAGATCCTCGCTCATTCTCTTGCTTCCTTCTCGACCGTTGCTTTAATCGCCTTGTTGGAGATGTTCCAAAATCATAGGGTTAAAAGGTTGAAGATGATAGATGGTGTGCAAGGTTCTGGCCGTGAGATGGAGTGAAGGAGTTGGATGAGGCGTGTATGATTGGTGGAGGCTAATTGTGATTGGCTGTGGGAGTGATATGGGGCGTGTGGTATGATGGAGAAGGTGAGTTGGAATTGAAGGAAGGGGCTGTGAGATGGAGGCTGTATCTAGGGTTAAAAATCTAATTTTTTGGTTGTAATTTTCGTTTGTAATATATAGGGGAAGGAAATCAAGGACTTCCTTGTTGGAAACAAACTCTATAAGGAAGTTTTTTTAATGAAAATTCATTCCACCGATCGATCCGGACGAAGTGGCCGATCGATCGAGCCTTTCAGTAAGAATTTCGTGGCTTTTTCTGCCCTTCTCGATCGATCGGAAATCCTTGTTCGATCGATCGCCCTTCACAGTAAGTTTCTTCGCCTTTTTCAGCTTCTGGCGAGTTTCGTATTTTGGCCGTAACTTTCTCATACGAACTCCAAATTTGATGAATCAGCTGTCCACGCGAAGATAAGAGAAAGTTCTACAACTTTTATATGGACCACATTTCCAAAACATGGCTCGAACATATAGTAATGTGAGGAGAAAGGAGCAACATGTGTCTTGGATTCTGGTTTTTTCCTCTTTTCTTCAACTTTACTCATTTTTCATCATTTTTGCTTGATTTTTCACCTTTCCCTACATTTCAACATTGATTCCTGAAATAGAGAAATATATACCATAAACCATAAAATAATCCAAGAATCAACACGAAAACATACATATCATAGCCTAAAAACGCGTAATATTCAACACTATCAATACGACATAAACACTTATTTTTTTTAATGTTATACCGCATATCGGTCCCTTTGATGCTGCTTTTAAGGGAGGTGTGCTTGAGTACATGTACACCATATCTTGAGGAAAGAGAGACAGGCATGAAGTCGGCCTCAGAATTGGATGTGCCGGAGTCATAGTTTCTTCCTCTGTGAAGTCGGCCTCAGAATTGGATGTGCCGGAGTCATTGTTTCTTCCTCTGTGCTGACTCCTGAGAATCTTCGTAATACCTGTTTTGGTTTTATTATTGTGTTCGTGACTGCTTCTTTGATGTAGAATAAGTGTTGACCGTTTTTTGAGCTATTGCTTTATTTGCTAATCCTTCTCTTAGCTTGAACAGTGAAGATATACTTACATGACAAACAATGTGAAAAACGTTTTGCTACACCATTTCTGAGTTGGTGGTGCAGAAGAGTCCCTATGTTGCATATTATGTTACGGTCCCAAGTTATAGATTTCGTTATCGGGCGATTGATGGGTGATATGGTTAGGGATTTGAGGCTCATTGGGAAAAGAATCTCACGACCACGTATTGATACGACCCTCGAGATTCAATGACACGAGAATAGTATTTTAAAATTTTGTATTGCCAAGGACTTAAAATCAAGTAAAGACGCCAAATTAACATAGAAAAACGACTTGTTAGCACAAAATACAAAGAACAAAACGACTCAACTGACAATATGAACCCCGACACATTGTTTATTCAAGCAAGAACCTCAGTATATGATTCATCCTCGACCCGTTGCCTACAATTGAGACAAGAACCTTGGTATGTAGAATCGCACCTCGACTCATCGCCTAACACGAAGCAAGAACCAAAGGTTTCAACATGCACATTGACCCACTACTTAGAAAAGTAGGAACCTCAGCATCGACATGACGCATCTCGACCCACTACTTAGAAATGCAGGAACCTCGGTATCAAATGTTGAACACCACAAGGAATACTCCTTGATAAGTTCCAAGAATGATATCACTTGGATCCATGAGAGAAACTCTCCACAAGGCAAAGAGTCACGTTTTTTTTTTTGGCTGAATGATATTCTATATATCCTTTCAAAATGATTGAATACAAGTATTTATAGGACTCCTTGACTTCACATGAGCTAATGGGCTCATAATAAGCTCAATACAACATTTTTTATTTGCTCATCTAGCAATAATTCAAAAATAGCATTAAAAACTTAAATAAAAGCTACTACTATCTAATTCATTTCAAACAAACCCAATAATTAAATATGAATACAATGATGGCCCAAACATTATGTAGAATCCATGCTCTTGATTTTGGACTTGCATGTCTATTTGAAGCTTTTCATGAATCTCGCATTATTATCCCTTTCTTTGAAAAAGATTTGTCCTCAAATCTTGTTTACCCTTCAATATCTTAGCCTCCAAACAAGAAGAATGAGATCGTAACGTGGAATTTTAGGGACCAGATTGAACAATAAATTTACAGTGACCTATTTGTAATTTTATGAACTAATTGGATAGAAATTGAAAAAATCAAAGCTCTAGGTACATAATTGCAATTTTGGACGAAAATTGACAAAAAAGGAAAAAAACAAAATAATATTAAGATATGATAGGATAATATATGATTAGATTAAAGAAAAATCTAAAATTTAGTAAATTTAGAGTCCAAAATAAGAAAAAAATCAAGAATCTTATTTGAAGTTAATAAGATTTATGATAGAGATTTTCATACTCAAAACTCTTCAAAAACCTATTTTCATTCATTATAAAAATATCACATAATTCTTGGACAAAAATTCACCTTTTTTTTTAAAGTTTTGACTTTTTTTTTTCTAGACACGAAACATAAATAACAAACAAAGCGCACTAAATGATGAATCAAAGACTCGAAGAAACAAAGATTGTAAGAAAAAAATGATGACAAGAAGATTCAAGAAGGAGTTTGATATTTAAAAACCAAGGCTCTGAAACCAAATGATACGACCCTCGAGATTCAATAACACACGAGAATAGTATTTCAAAATCTTGTTTTTGCCAAGGACTTTCAAGCAAAGACACGGAATTAACAGAGAAAAATGAATTGTTGAGCACAAAACACAAGAACAAAACGACTCAACTGACAAGATGAACCCCGACACGTTGTTTATCCAAGCAAGAACTTCAGTATATGATTCAACCTCGACCCGTTGCCTACAATTGATGCAAGAACCTTGGTATGTAAAATCACACCTCGACCCATCGTCTAACACGAAGTAATAACCAAAGGTTTGAACATGCACCTTGACCCACTACTTAGAAAAGTAGGAATCTCAGTATCAACATGACGCCCTCGACCCACTACTTAAAAATGCAGAAACCTCGGTATCAAATGACGAACGCCACAATGAATACTCATTGATAAGTTCCAAGAATAGGATCACTTGGATCAATGAGAGAAAACTCTCCACAAGGCAAAGAGCCTCGTTTTTTTTGGCTGAATGATATTCTATATATCCTTTCAAAATGATTGAATACAAGTATTTATAGGATTCCTTGACTTCACATGACCTAATGGGCTCATAATAAGCTCAATACAACATTTTTTCTTTGCTCATCTAGCAATAATTCGAAAATAACATTAAAAACTTAAATAAAAGCCTACTAGTATCTATTTCATTTTAAAGTAGCCCAATCACTAAATATGAATACAATGATGGCCCAAACATTATGTACTTGATTTTGGACTTGCATGTCTATTTGAAGCTCTTCATGAATCTCGCATCACGTATGAATCGAGATCGTTAAATTATATATTTATATATATAACTTTTCCATTCAGCCTGCTTTATTTGGAGTTGCTAACTGCCCGTAGGGGTGTAAATGAACCTAGCCTGTTTGCCAGCTTTTCGAGCTAGTTCGAAAAATATTTGATTCTTATTTGAATTTATCGAATTCGAGCCAAACTCGAACAAGTTCGAACTTTTTTCGAGCCGAACTCGAGCCTTAATTATTTTGTTCGATAACTCACGAGCCGAGCTTTAATATTTTATTAATATATATAATTTTATATTAATAATTTTATATTATTAAATAAATATATTTCAAGCCTTTCGAGTATTTAAATTATTCGAACTTCGACGAGCCGAATTCGAGTGTTAAAATTTCATTCATATTCGACTCGATTCAGTTCGTTTACACACCTGTTACTGCCCCCTTCAAAAAAAATTTGTCTAAAAAAATTTAACAAAAATTGTATTTTATCCCTTTAAAATTATATTTTGACCTCTTATTTCTTTTTTATCCTCCATTTTTTATATTATTTTTTACCTCCTAAATTTTGCCCTTGCTTGCATTGATTGCGCTAACAACTATTTGTAGTAGCTTTTCCTCACTCAATCTAAATCTATGTGATTTTGAAAATAGGCAGTCTACCCCCTATAGTTTTCAAAATAGACAGTTTACACCATCATTGTTTGAAAATAGACAGTTTACCCTCATGTAGTCTATGAATAGATATAAAGCATCCCCTCAATATATGTTCTATGTTTTACAAACTACGTGGAGTAAACTACATTTTAAAACCACATTGGATAAACTGTATATTTACAAATCATATGAGATATAGTGTCTAGGTAAAAAACATATTTACAAACCACATTGGATATGCATATTATTAATACCACATGGGATAAAATATCACTAACTTGTTATACCTCATATATAAATTTTATAAAATAATAAAGATTTCATATAAATAACCATGATTTTTTTATTTCGATCCATGATGCCAACATGATAACAATCACATATTTTCAAATTTACGATAATTAATGAACATTGACGTAACAAAAAATAAAAAATATATACAATAACTATTAATTAAATAAGAAATAAATGAATTAACCCTTTCAAACCTCACGAATCACGATCCTCCACATCTATAGAGGTAGAGCAAGACAGAAGCCGCCGGAATATAGCTCTAAACGCAGCAATAGAAAAGTCCTTCACCTCCGTCTCCACTACACGCCGCCGGATTCGCCGCCACACTTTCCTATTCCGGAAGCTCTCCCCCTTCTCTTCCCTTTCCGCGGCCGTGGCCTCCTTAAGCTTACCAAAACATTTCAGTATTTTTTCAGGCAGAGTCTCTTTTCTTGAAAATTTGTAGCTTCTGAGATACGTTTGCCTGCATGATATGCCATCCACCACCCTATTGTGCAGCCGCGCTCCGCCATGCACGTCGGCGGATTTGACGAACTCGGCATCGGATTCCGGCCACTTGTAGAGGTTGACATAAGTGGCTCTGACTGGACTTCTTGTGTCATTCACGCAGCTGGATATGCAGATGCTGCTCATTTTATCCGATATCTGTTCTTGATCGATGCAGTGTAGAGATTGTGTGTGTAAACTGGAAGAAATCAGGCCCTTTTAATTGAGAATATGTTATGCGTCGTGTGTGTGGTGGTGGCATATGATGTATTGTATATTAGGAAAAGATATAGAAATCTAATTAAAAAATTGAAGGCGTTTGGGCAGATGGGAGTTTCTTTTTGAGCCACCTTGTCAGTATTTTAATTACATTGTAAAAATTAATTAGACTTGATTTAAATATGCTATGAAAAAGATTGCTTTAGCGTTTATCAAATTATACAAGGAAAACCACAATATTGATAGATATAAGCCATCTCTAGTATAATAAATTAGGGATGAAGAATAATTATTAATGGTATTATAGTATGATCACAATATAATCATAAAACTAATGTCATGCTTTCAGTCAGGTCCATGTAAGAATGATTGCACAATGAGCTTCTATAATAAATACTTTGTATCTGTCATAGTTCTAAAAAATGGTTAACCCAAATTACTATGAGAGTTTATTGTAACTCATTTTGAATTTTCATTTTCAACCATTGTGGGACATAGCATCACAACTCAGGGTGTTATCGGACCGAATCCAACGGTTCTGGAACACCCGAGTTGGAACCGAATACATCCAGTCGGATTGATCCGGTTCCGGTTTCATGGCCTTGCCCATGGAACTAGTCTGATCCGGTGATCGGATCGGAATCCCGAACTGGTTTTGGATTGGAGCGGTTCCAAACCGGAACCGGTCGGCAATTAAATTTTTTTTAAATTTTAAAATCTTTTCTGAATTTAGAATTTTTTCCAAGATTTTTAAATATCTTGTTCAACTAATACATGAATTGTGATGAAAAAATACACTCTTATTGAATATGAAAAATATTTGGTAAAAACTACAGCATTTGAAATTAATAAAAAATTGACAATATTCATCATAATTGATTAGTAATCATATTCTTCTACTTCTTCGGGACGTTTGGTTGCCGAATCGTCGACCCCGCCTTGTCTTTTATTCTCTCTCTCATGTTCCAATCAATCTTTGAGTAATGTAAGCATACACAATGATTTTGCATTAGGAGAACTTCTATGGTCTCCAATGATTCGACCAAAAGTTGAGAATGCCGACTCCAATGCGACACTGGATGTTTGAACACAAAAACTTCTCTAGCCATTTTGGCTAAGATATGATATTGTCTAGTGATAAGTGTGATTTTTACACTTAATTTACTTTGAGATTATGAGCGTTTTTGTAGTGATTCCTGGACAATATTAAGCGTTTTGGTATATATTTGTATTTTCAAGAATCTAGGTAAAAGTGCATAAAAGTGGAGGAAATGAACTAAAAATGAAAAATGACCAAATCGAGGCAACGAATGATGAATATGGGAATTTACAGCTTCGATCGATCGACGAGAACGGCTCGATCGATCGAGTGTGGCAGGTGATTTGGACAACAAAAATGAACGTTGCTTGATCGATCGACGAGCCAACTCGATCGATCGAGAGTGGCAGAAATATTTAGAGATGAGAAGGAAGAGAGCTCGATCGATCGAGCCGGCCTGCTAGATCGATCGCCCTACGGAGTTTTCAGGAAAAAATAAAATTTCCTTTTTGAGTTTGGTTCAAGATTGACTCTTCCATATACCTCATCCACTATATAAAAAAGGATACACACGAATTTCTGGGACCTTTTGCTCATATTTTAACCTACAAACACAGCCTCCATCACTCTTCATCACCCAACTTTCATCCATACCACAATAACCACTGAAGAAGAAGACGCATTGGGAGAGACGAGACCACAGAGCAATGCAAGGAGTCAACGCCTATATTTACTTTCGTATTTCTAACTTTTATTCTATATTTTTATCAGATTTTGATTTTAGAATGTTGCAAAATAATTTTTTGCATTATTATTTGATGACAGTTGTTGGCTAAGTTTGTTGTCAAGACTTAGGGGATCCCTTGTATGAACCCATAATTCAATATAAGGTTTTTGATTGATCTTACATATCTTTGTGCATAAATTATTGTTGTTCGTGCTTTTGAAGGATTGATCATCTTTGATTGATTATTTATTGCGATTGAATTGACCATATCATATTGCAATACGATATAGTAATTTATGCCACGGATTTCAGACTGAGATCGAGAGATAAAGTCAAATACACATGTGATAGCAATATATTTACCAAAATCGAAAGCTAGTAGTTTTCATAAATCGACATACAATATTGATTGTACAATAAGAATATGGGAGTAGCTTATTGCAACGTTAGTATTAGATTTGTTATAACTGAACCAAAGTATAACATGTGCATTAGGAAAACTCGTCACCTTAGAACGTTTGAATTCAAATCTTAACTAATAGGCGAATTATGGGGGATTACATGGGCAAACCGAAGTCTTGATAATTGTCTCCACTGATTTTATCCTCATTCAATACTGCTTGTTTGGGTTGAATATCGAGTTACTAGTCAACTTAGTTTAATATCCATCACTAATTATTTAAATTAATTGAGTTTGGTAATTATTTCTAGCCCCTGTGGGTTCGACGACCTTTTCTTTAAATCTACTATACTACATGCACTTGCAGTAAAATTGCTACACTGGAATTTTCTGTTTAAATAAATAGCGATCAAGTTTTTGACGCCATTGCCGGGGACTAGTTGAAGTAATATCTGACGAGATTAGTTGACCGTAGTTTAGTCATTTGTTTTTTTTTTATTTTTCGATTTCTGTTGTTTGTTTTTCTCTACTCTTCTATTGTTTTCTCTTTGGGTGGATCTTTGCAGGTTGTTATCTCTTGGTGCATGCTAGGAGTAGCAAGCCTACACTTGAGCCTTTCGACCCCTAAATCGAACGCACTTGTCAAAAGATGCTAAGGCAAGCAAGAACACTCATGGCTAATAACGATGAGGTTCCTGTGGCACCAGTTACAAGGTCACTCATGGACTATGCCCATCCTTCCTTCCATGTATCACTATCTAGTATCACTAGACCATCGAGATCAAGCCTGCTGTCATACAGACGATCCAACACTCGGTCCAGTTTTGGGGAGCGTTTACTGATGATCCCAATGCTCACATCTCCAACTTCTTGGATTTGTGATACCTTCAAGCACAATGACGTTAATGACGATGCCATCACGTTACATTTATTTCCATTCTCTTTACGTGATAAAGCTAAATCTTGGTTGCAATCGTTGCCTACAGGTTCTATTACTACGTGGGATGGGATGTCCAATTATTCTTGTCAAAATACTTCCCACCATCCAAGACGGCCAAGATGTGCAATGATATCACCACTTTTGCACAACACGATCCTAAGACACTGTATGAAGCACGAGAGCGCTTCAAGGATCTACTATGGAGATACCCAGTTCATGGCCTCCATATCTGGCTGCAGGTACAAACTTTTTGTAACGGTTTATTTTCTGATAATCTTTCTATGATTGATGCAGTCTCAGGAGGTACTGTTATGAGGAAGACGCCCGAGGAGGCTTATACAATGTTGGAAGAGATGGATGCTAATAGCTGTCAATGGTAGTCCGAAAGGAACGTACCAAAGAAGCAAAGTGAAATGCATCAAGTGAGTGAAGTCAGTACCCTATCTACCCAGCTGGAAGCACTGAATAAGAAAATTGACAGCTTGAGCATGTATGCAATGCAAGTTCAAGCTGTTACATGAAAGTTGTGCCAAGGCGGACACCCCGAGCACTGAATGTCAAGTATGTAATCCTTTTGTTAAATCTGTTGAGAGTGCTAACTTTGTAGGGAACCGACCGCAGCCCAACTACTCCTACCCAAATACATATAATACGGGGCCGAGGAACTATCCCCAACCACCACCGGGTATGCACCAAAGCCAATCATGAAGGAGCTACTAACCAAGTTCATATCATCAACTGAAACAAGGATGAACAATCACGGGTCATCAATAAAGAACTTGGAAGTTCAAGTGGGACAGTTAGCAACATGTTGGGATATGCCCTAAGACAAGTCATTAGATGATTGTTTATGACATACAATGTATTATGATTTATTAATGGCAAATCATTATTATATCTTATTCGAATATCTGTGCAATATGAATTAATATATAAGTTAATGTCCTTAGAATAATATTGTATTGTTCTTAAAGATTGTCCCTGGTCAAGTATTATCATGAATAAGGATAATGATAATGCATTGAGACTAATATGTTTTGATTGATGAATTAATTCATGGATATGAGATATCAAATCAACACATGGATACATGTTAGAGAACAATGTACTGGACAGACCCACCATGAGAATGCTACATGGATAGTTATATGAGTGTCATAAGCAATTCTCATAGTGATAATAATGTATGTAATCCTTACGACTTGAGATCATCAGGGATCCCAACATAAGGAGTTATGCATCTTGATATTGTCAAACGTAACCTGTAACAGGGTAAACTAAAAATGCAACTATTGGATACACTACGAATTATGTAGAGGGATGTTGATTGATCAAGATAGGATTTGTCCCTCCTATATAACAGGAGAAGTGTTTGGGCCCTTGATCAAGTAAGACTAAAATGCATGGTCGTGCTCGAATGAGTCGATATGTGATATCGAGCTTATTCGTTTATTCTAGTTATACTTGGGGATCAAGAAATAGAGATTGAATATACGAGTATGACTATTCCATGACTCGTGTTCAATCTAAACACATGGACAAATGGATTAAGTTACATGGTTAATATTATCACAAGTTCTAAGGTTATGTCGAGTCAATGACATTCTTGTAATTTGGGTGTCTTGATGTGTTGCTAGATACCGCTCATTGCTTGTGACATAAAATGAGATTTTATGTCACTGCCAACATTACAAGATCCTATCGGGTCGCACACAAGATTAAATCGATAAGGGAAATTAAATTCATTGGATGAATTAATTAATTAAGAAGAGTCTTAATTAATTGATTATAAGGATTTAATTAAATCATGGGTTTGGGCCCATGAAGCTTTAAGAAAGTCTTGAACCTTTAATTAAATCTAATATATATAAATGATATCAAGGTTAATTAAGAATTAATCCAAGACATCATAAAACCTAATAGCCTCCAAAATATTGAGCTCTCGGCCGCCACTCAAACCACCCTCACCGCCGCCGCCGATCGTGTGTGGTTTCTGTTTTGATTGGCCGTCGTTGATCGATTTTGAACCGTGAGTTCAGCTTTGGTTCAAGAATAAGTCTAGCAACTTGTTCTTGAACGTCCTTTGTTCGATTTGATCGTGTGGATACCGTAGAGGCAAGATCTTGGAGGTGTTGCTCGTGACTCGTGATTTGGCATCAGTTTTGCATCAAACACGCTACAAGGGTGAGACTCCTTTGATCATTCCGATATGAATACTCTGTATAGGTCCATGGTTAGGAATCCAATTTTTATTTTCGCTGCGCACTTGTGTGTTGGATTCCTTACACAACAATCCTACACGGCTGAGACTACCTAGTGACACAGAAAATAACCCTAGGGAGCAAGCCCATGCCATCACATTGAGGAGCGAAAAGGAGTTCGCTGAGAAGAAGGATGCACATGTTAAGCATAAGGGCGAGGAAGACATCAAGCAAGAAGATGTTCAACCATGCGACAAAGGTTAGTCTATTAAGACCACTACACCCATCACACCAGTTAAGGTAGATATCCCACTCCCATTCCCCGCTGCATACAAGAGAGCAAAAATAGATTCCAAAATAGATGCTAAATTTCTAGATTTGATTAAGAATCTCCACATTGAAATGCCTTTCATTGATGCTATACGGTAAATGCCGAACTATGCTAAGTTTTTGAAGGAGATACTGTCAAAAAAGTGGAAATTGGGAGAGCATGAGACGATAAACTTAACTGATGAGTATTCTGCTATCATTATGTGATTTGGGTGCAAGTGTTAATCTATTGCCTTTGTCTATTTACAGGAAGCTAGGTTAGGAGAGCTCAAATCGATCAATGTGTCACTACAGATGGCGGACAAGTAGTATCCTCAAGGGATAGTTGAAGATGTGCCAATCAAAGTCGATAAATTCACTATTCCGATGGATTTTATAGTATTGGATATGAAGGAGGATGGTGACATGCCATTGATTCTAGGAAGACCATTGTTGGAATCGAAGAGGGGGGGTGAATGAGATTCCTTGGCTACTTTAGCGTTTTAAAATGAGTTTGTAAAAATAAAATATTTTGCGCTTGCGGAAGCCTTTAGTCAATCGATAAATGCAAAGAATAAAATAAATAAATGCGTAAAGGAAATAAAGCAATAAATAACAAAAGGATTTGTTATAGAAGTTCGGCGATGAATCGCCTACGTCTCCTCTTCCCGGTTAGATAACCTCCAACCGAGGTTCCACTAGAACAATAGATCTTGGCCTTGAGGGCTCCAAGTTAGCCACACAATAACTCTTCCCAAGTTTACAACGCTCTTCCCGAGCACAATACCCTTCACGAGTATACAAAGCTCTTCCCGAGCTACCAACACTCTTCACGAGTCTTCTTGGCCTTAAGGGCTCCAAGGATAGCCACACACTTGCACCAACTAGACTTGTTGACGACTTTACAATTTTCCAACTTGCTTTGGTGTTGGAGGACCTTTATAAGAAATCAAACCAAAAGCACATTCACGGTGTACTCACACGAAGAAACAAGACTCTAAGAAAGATAAGAATTACAAGCTCCAATACAACAACAATGTATAGAGATTGCAATGCAAATTCAAATAATAATTATCAAGACTTTGTGGAAGTTTGTAGGCTTGTTCCTTAGCTTCAAAATGCTTCAAAGCATCAATATTTATAGTGTAGGAGGCCCCCTAGGCTCCTACTAGTCGTTGCTACACATAAGGCTGAAATCACTCCTCGATCGCCTCGGACATCGCCTCGGGCGATCACCTATCGCCACGTTCCAACGGTCAACAAATCCTCAGATCGCCTCAGGTGATGGGACGATCGCCTCAGGCGATCCAATGCCAAAAT
Organism: Haberlea rhodopensis; assembly: GCA_907163345.1. Lineage (NCBI taxonomy): Eukaryota > Viridiplantae > Streptophyta > Magnoliopsida > Lamiales > Gesneriaceae > Haberlea > Haberlea rhodopensis. The sequence continues at coordinate 1,716,585 of CAJQUN010000066.1, read as the reverse complement.
CAAGGCCGTAGCCTCAGCTCCTTCAAATCTTGCATCGCCTCAGGCGAAGTAGCCATCGCCTCAAACGATCGATCAATCGCCTCAGGCGTTCCAGACATCGCCTCAGGCGTTCCGTCCATGCGCGCGGTCCTCGGCATCGCGTCAGTCGATGTGCGGGGCGAAGTGCCAAATGGTTGCCATCGCCTCAGGCGATGGTCATCATCGCCTGGAGCGATCTTCCTCGCATGCTCGCCTGGCCATCGCCTCTGTCGATGGGCGTGGCGATCCTCGACTGGCACTCATCGCCTGGGGCGATGGCACTCATCGCCTGGGGCGATCCGTGTCTTCCAAAAGACAATTTTTCTTTGGCATTTCAAAACTTCGACAATCTTCAAAATTGATGATAACTTATGCTGCATACTCAATAAAAATCATTAGTACAAAATGCATAGGTTTTGTAATCATCAAAACTAAAATCGATAATTTTATTTAAAATAGAAGAATGAGAGTTGTAGCGTTTTAAGGCGCAACAATCTCCCCCTTTTTGATGATCACAAAACCCGGTAAACTTGAAAGAAAATAAAACTTATAACAATGCAATGCATAGAGAGTTTAAACTCCCCCTTAATGAATGCAATGATAAACAATGTTCCAATGTGCATTTTTATCACCTTTACAAAATGTGTCACAAGTTGTAAAAATAATTAGGTTGCAAATAGCATTTCATCAATCAAGTTTACAACAAGTTTACACATACATTCTCCCCCTTTTTGTGAGAATAAAAAAGGTAAAGGATTTTTAAGAAAATTGGACATAGTTTCCTTTAAAAATGAATAAACCATAAATCCATCCAAGTAATACACAATCAACTCAAGATCCAATCAACAACTTAAAATTCATCAACATACACAATAAACTTATTCCAACATCAATTAAACCATTGTATCCTTACAAATAATTACAAAAGGATAAAATATAAAAGACACTAAAACAAAGACAACTCAATCCATGCCACCATCACCATCACCATCATTCCCGTGAGTAGTATCCTCGTCCATGTGAGCACTGGAAAACTGAGAACGAAGAGCGTCCACTTCATGTCGTAAATACGACAAATCTTCTCTCGAGGAGTCTTGGTAAGCCCGAAGAGACGCAACATCATCTCGAAGTGAATGGAATTGAGAATTGATGTCGACTCTCAAGGATTGAAATTGAGAGTTCATATCCTCACGAAGGCTTTGGAATTGAGAAGTAAAGAAAGCAAAGGCGTCTTGATTGAATTCAAAAGAGGAGGAAGGTTGATGACTATCAGGAGCTGGAATATCCGCCCCAATATTCATCATGTCATCAAAGGTAGAGGGAGATTGATGCTGAATGGGTGGCTCATCGAGATTTGGTTCAATCAAGAAAGGAAAATGAAGCCTTTGGGCACTAGTCATCCTATCAATGGGTAATGAGGGGTGGTCTTTAGGATTGAAGGCAGAAAGTAAGTTCCCCGGATCATTAACCCAACAGGAAGTGAAAGGATTCCAAGAAATTTTGTTAAACAGAAAACACCTAAGATTGAAGGTGTCCTTGGACTTGATAGGGAGTTTCTCATTGTCATCGAAAGGAAGGTTGAAATGAAGAAAAATCTTTGTTAAGACACGGCCGAATGGGAGAATAACCTTTTTAGGATTATGGGCGGTGTTCCTAAAGATTTTGGACAATGAATCTTGGTAGGTTGAAGGGGGTCATGGTAATGATGTAATACATCAAGTATACATCAGAGAATTTCAACCTAAGACGATCACCATCCCGAGGGATCATCGAGGTGATCACTATCTTGTGAAGGATTTGGTAGTTTGTAGGAATAGAATTCACAAGAAAAGATTGGTTTGGACATTGGGGAGTTCCGCCAAATATGAGATACAAGGGTTGGGCAGGATCACATACCCCATCATTAGGCCAAGTAGCTAGAGCAAATTTAGCTGGACCCTCCGAAGGAATGCGAAGAATATGTCCTAATTCAGTACTATTGAATTCAATTGGGCGATTGCAAACGATGGTTTTGATAGTTAATTCACCATCACCCTCAAACAATTCAAGATTGGCATAGAAAGAATAAATCATGGATGGATACAAAAAATCGTTCTTTCTAGGAGGTTTGAAAAAATTTTCCCATTGTTGGAATTGAATCCAATCAAGAATAGGGAGCTGGGAAGTTCTAAGGAAATCGAAATCAAAGACATAACCCGAATATAATTTGCGAGTAAGATAATTTTCCGGAATTGGCTTACCATCAAGAGGAGGACCCGTATAATTCCTAGAGGATCGATTAGAGCGTCTCCTTCGGCTTGATTCTCCTTCTTCTCGGTTGCTTCGAGACATTTTGCAAGAAATTTGAGAGAATTGAGGTAAATTTTCGATTTTTTTGAGAAATGGGGTTAGGGTTGCAAAAATCCAATTGGAAGAATTGGTGTTTGGAAAGTGAAATTGATGGTTTGGAAAGGCTTAGGATTGATTGATTATAACAATTATGAAGAAAGCTCGAATTATGGGTGAAAAACACGAAATGTTGCAGAAAAAATGAGCAAAAGCCGTAGCTTTCAGTCTTTAAAAACTGAGATCGCCTGAGGCGATCGAGAACGTCCGAGGCGATGCTAGCCATCGTTTGAGGCGATGCGAGCCACGGACGAGGCGCTGCTCACAGAATGCTGAGGCGATGGTGTGGCCATATTTTGAGCCAATTTTTGGACCAAAAAATTATTTTTGTTAAATGTATCTAACATTAAATCATCTAACAACAAAAAATAAATCACATAATCTAAAAAGCACAATAATTCACAATTTGTGACTTTTAAAAGGTGATTTCAAAATGCATTTTTGAAATTAAATGTGAGTAAACATGACTCCCCCTTGCATAGTACATACAAAATAATCAATTAAAGCATAAAGTAAACAAATCTCCCCCTCAAACCATGCATACACAAGCTCTCCCCCTTAAACTATGCATGAAGTAAACTTCAAGATTATCACACAACTATCCCCCTTTTTGTGATAATCAAAAAGTACAAAAATTAAATAGACAAATCACAAATATATGTTGACACACAGCCATATTTTATACATGTTCCTCATAAAGAATGTAATAGCCATGACAAGCAAGATTAAATCATTTAGAGGAATACAAACATGCGTTTAAGGCGAGCAACAATGAATTGCAAAGTGTGCATATGCTCTACCAAAAGTTCATGCACTCATGCCCAATACACAATAGAATTCACAAACCAACATTTGATAAAATTATTAAGATCATGAAAGTATTATATCAAAGATATAGCATCTAAACACTTATAGCATGCTTAATTACATAATAGCATATTCAAATTTGAATTAAATGCACTTACTATAAAAGGATAAGCATACATCATGCAATAGAACAATTTATATGTGCATATGCTAAGGGGTTATCCATTTTACTACCAATGAATATTGAGCTTCATATTTATTGGTCACAATTAATTTGTGCCAATTAAATTTTGAATTGCTCTTTTAACATGTAAAAAAAAATGTTACCCTCGATGACAAGAGTCCGTTCTTGTCATTGGTCCAACGCCTCGAGCCTCTTCTATAGTTGTGAATAATACAAACTCCTCCTTTGAGTTGCTTGGCCCTTCATCCTCCATTCCATTTTTGTTCCTACAAGACAAATTAATAATAGGAGGATCTTTGGTACCCATTTGATTTTTGGGTCCTTGATGGTTAGCTTTCAATGGCACTTTTGGAATCCATTTCCACCTCTTATTAGGTTGGTATTGGATTCTAGCAAACCTACATTTATTCTTGCTATGACCATTTTTACAACAATAAGTGCAAGTAAGAGAATTGTGCTTTGCTTTGGCCAACAAGCTTGAAAAAGATTTTGATTTGCTTGAAAAGCCTAACCCGGCTTTGTCAAAGCTACATCGTTGTAATCCAAGCAATTCACTCATCTTTTGACTACTTTCACTATATTTGCAAAAGGATATCTTTAAAGAATCTAATTCATTTTTCAATGAATTATTTTCTTCATCTTTCTTAGCAATCTCAAGTTTGAGTAGTTTATTACTCATCTTGGTTTTGCCAAGAGCATCAATAAGATCATTGTAAAATTCTAAAAGTTCATCAAAAGAAGGTACCTCATCATCGCTTTCATCTCCTTCATCTCCAAGAGCCATTAAACAAAGATTGGTGGCTTCTTCTTCATCGGAGTCGCTATCACTCCATGTAGCTATAAACGCCTTCTTCTTGCCTTTGTCCTCATTCTTCTTCCTAGGACATTTGTTAGCATAGTGGCCTTTTTCTTGACAATTATAGCAAGTTACCTCATTTTTGGATTCATGTTTGGTTGCACTTGAGGTCTTTGACTTGCCATGTTTGTTTAAGAACTTCTTGAACTTTCTTGTGAACAATGCCATTTCCTCATCATCATCATCTTCTTCATCATCGGAGTGGTCTTTCCTTCCAACCAAAGCGATCCCATTTCTTTTAGATCTATCATCCTCTTTTACTTCTCTCCTTGTGGCAACTTCAAGCTCATGGGTCACCAATGTGCCATGGAGCTCATCAAGATCATAAGATGCGTTCTCCCCTTTGTTGGACTCGATGATGGCCGTCCTTTTTGCATCTCATTCCTTAGGCAAGGCTCTTAGGGCTCTCCTCCATATTTGCTTTGGAGGGTACTTCTCTCCAAGTTGGGCAAGCTCATTGATAATTAGGGTGAGCCTCCTAAACATTGAATCCACTTCTTCTCCGGACTCCATCTCAAATGTCTCATATTTGAGTTGTAGGAGATCTATCTTTGTCTCCTTTACTTGGTTGGTTCCTTCATGACAAATTTGTAATTTGTCCCATATCTCCTTAGCCGTTGAGCACATCGAGATCCGGTTGTACTCCTTCATATCTAAGGCACAATGCAAAATATTAATAGCTTTAGCATTTTGTGATATTAAAATCATATCCGCTCTAGTGAAATCGTCCATTTCTTTGGGAACATTAATTCCCCCAACTTCCTTTAAAGGAATATGTGGACCTTTCACAATGATTTTCCATAGATCATAATCTACGGATTGGATGTATAGAGAAATTCTATTCTTCCAATAACCGTAGTTATCACCCGTGAAAAACGGAGGGCGATTCGTCGATTGACCTTGAGCAAACTCATTTGCTAGATTAGCCATAAAAAGATTTTGATTTAAAAACAAAAATCAAATGGCTCTGATACCACTTGTTGGAATCGAAGAGGGGGGGGGGGGGGGGGGGGGGGGGTGAATGAGATTCCTTGGCTACTTTAGCGTTTTAAAATGAGTTTGTAAAAATAAAATATTTTGCGCTTGCGGAAGCCTTTAGTCAATCGATAAATGCAAAGAATAAAATAAATAAATGCGTAAAGGAAATAAAGCAATAAATAACAAAAGGATTTGTTATAGAAGTTCGGCGATGAATCGCCTACGTCTCCTCTTCCCGGTTAGATAACCTCCAACCGAGGTTCCACTAGAACAATAGATCTTGGCCTTGAGGGCTCCAAGTTAGCCACACAACAACTCTTCCCGAGTTTACAACGCTCTTCCCGAGCACAATACCCTTCACGAGTATACAAAGCTCTTCCCGAGCTACTAACACTATTCACGAGTCTTCTTGGCCTTAAGGGCTCCAAGGATAGCCACACACTTGCACCAACTAGACTTGTTGATAACTTTACAATTTTCCAACTTGCTTTGGTGTTGGAGGACCTTTACAAGAAATCAAACCAAAAGCACCTTCACGGTGTACTCACACGAAGAAACAAAACTCTAAGAAAGATAAGAATTACAAGCTCCAATACAACAACAATGTATGGAGATTGCAATGAAAATTCAAATAATAATTATCAAGACTTTGTGGAAGTTTGTAGGCTTGTTCCTTAGCTTCAAAATGCTCCAAAGCAACAATATTTATAGTGTAGGAGGCCCCCTAGGCTCCTACTAGCCGTTGCTACACATAAAGCTGAAATCACTCCTCGATCGCCTCGGACATCGCCTCGGGCGATCACCTATCGCCGCGTTCCAACGGTCAAGAAATCCTCAGACGCCTCAGGCGATGGGACGATCGCCTCAGGCGATCCAATGCCAAAATCAAGGCCGTAGCCTCAACTCCTTCAAATCTTGCATCACCTCAGGCGAAGTAGCCATCGTCTCAAACGATCGATCAATCGCCTCAGGCATTCCAGACATCACCTCAGGCGTTCCGTCCATGCGCGCGGTCCTCGGCATCGCGTCAGTCGATGTGCGGGGCAAAGTGCCAAATGGTTGCCATCGCCTCAGGCGATGGTCATCATCGCCTGGAGCGATCTTCCTCGCATGCTCGCCTGGCCATCACCTCTGTCGATGGGCATGGCGATCCTCGCCTGGGGCGATGGCACTCATCGCCTGAGGCGATCCGTGTCTTCCAAAAGACAATTTTTCTTTGGCATTTCAAAACTTCGACAATCTTCAAAATTGATGATAACTTATGCTGCATACTCAATAAAAATCATTAGTACAAAATGCATAGGTTTTGTAATCATCAAAACTAAAATCGATAATTTTATTTAAAATAGAAGAATGAGAGTTGTAGCGTTTTAAGGCGCAACAACCATTCCTAGCAACTGGAAGGGCATTAATCGATGTCCAAGAAAGGAATTTGATCCTCCGAGTAGGGTGGATCAAGTTATCTTTGATATGTTCCAAACGTTGAACACTACACACACTGAGCACCGATGTTTTAATATCATATAATTGATCCATTATATGTTCTGTGATGCTAGGTGATGACAAGAAGAAGGACAAGAAAGTGATGGTCACATCGAATGCCCATCACAAAGGAGGTAAATTATGTGAGGGAGATTAGGTGTTAATGAATAGAGCAAAAATGCGATAAGTCGGACTCACCATGGGCTGGACCTTTCAAAGTGGTCGATGTTCTACTATGCGACACTATCAATCTGAGAGATAACAACAGGGCACTGTTCACGGTGAAAGAGAAGTGGTTACGACACTACCACGTGGATGACGGAAAATCATCCCCCACGGCCCACTGCTGCACTTGAGCTTACATGGTAAAAAGTCCAGCTTGGGACTAATCAAGAACTTTTTGTATCTCTTAGCTTTGTTTTTGAATTCTGTTTTGGTTTGTTTTTTATTTTGTTTTTGTTTTTGTTTTTGGTGAGAGACTCCATGTGCTGTCATGATTCCAACAATATACCCCACGAGCTGACAAGAAATTGGACGACGATCACCGACGATCATTGTCAAAAGTACATGCTTTGTCTTATTTTTCATGATTATTACATTGAGGACAATGCATAAATTAAGTTGGTGGGAGTGCATTATGTTAGGAATCAATCAAGCAATACGCAGCGGAAAATAAAACTTGATTCCTACCACTGGACCTATACAAAGTTATTCATACCGAGATTGATAAGAATCATATCCTTGTAGCGTGTTTGTAGCAGAATCCTCGTTGCAAGACCACGAGTCACGAACAAAGATTTGCACCTTCGTCTCTACGGTATCCACACGATCAAATCGAAAAAGGTGTTCAAGAACAAGTTGTTAGACTCGTTCTTAAGGGAACTAAACTCACGGTTCAAAACCGATCAACGACAACCGTTCAAAAGCACTATTCACGGCGGCGGCGGCCGTGAGGTCGAGTGCGAGAGGCGGCGGCCGAGAGCAAGTCTTTAGGTGGCTATTAGGTTTTAGTTTTAATTAACACTTCATCGCTTAATCAAAGCCTTGTTAGTTTATTATATATTGATTTAATTAAAAGGCTTTCAAAAAGCTTTGTTAGCACATACCCAATATATTAATTAAATCCATATATCTAACATTTGTAATTAAGACTCTTCTTAATTAATTAATTCATCCAATGAATTTTATCTCCCCTTTTTGATTTAATCTTTTGTGCGACCCGATAGGAACTTACAATGTTGGCAGTGACATAAAATCTAATTTAAAGGTTTGAAACCTTTACCAACCAGTCGACCTTTAAAGGTTTGTACATTACCATCCATATCGGTCTTTTTCTTGAAAATCCATTTGCACGCTATGGGTCTTACCCCTTCAGGCGTGTCAACCAAAGTCCATACTTGGTTTGCATACATGGATTCCATCTCAGATTTCATGGCCTCTTGCCATTTCTCAGAATCAGGGCCCATTATAGCTTCTTGATAAGATGACGGCTCATCTTCATCAATAAGTAGTAAGTCACCTTGTTGAGTCACTAGAAATCCATATCTTCGTGGCTCACGGTGTTCTCTTACAGACCTACGCTGGGCTTGTGTCTCTTGAGCAGGCATTTAATCCACAACAGCTTGTGGTGTCTGCTCTGTTTCCATCTCAATATCATGTTCAATGTTTTCTTGTGGTTGAACTTCACTAAGTTCTATTTGTCTCCCACTCGTTCTTCTCGAAATAAATTCTCTTTCAAGAAAGACACCAGTCCGAGCAACAACTACTTTGTTCTCGGTGGGATAATAGAAATAGTATCATTTCTTTTCCTTAGGATACCCCACAAATAAACACTTATCAGATTTGGGTCCAAGTTTATTGGAGGCGTGACGTCTCACGTAAGCCTCACAACCCCAAATCTTCATAAAAGACATACTAGGACGCTTCTTAGTCCATATCTCATATGGTGTCTTTTCTACTGATTTAGATGGAACACGGTTCAGTATAAATATTGCTGTTTCTAAAGCATGTCCCCAAAAGGAAGTCGGAAGATCTGCATGACTCATCATTGATCGAACCATGTCCAACAAAGTTCGATTCCTCCTTTCAAATACACCATTCCACTGTGGAGTATACGGAGGAGTGAGTTGTGGGACTATCCCACACTCCTTTAGATAGTCATGAAACTCTTGGCTTAGGTATTCTCCTCCTCGATCTGATCGGAGGGTTTTGATACTTTTGCCAAGGTTGTTTTGTACTTCATTCTTGAAATCTTTGAACTTTTCAAAGGTTTCATGTTTATGTTTCATTAGGTACACATACCCATATCTACTGAAGTCATCAGTAAATGTAACGAAGTATTGAAAACCACCTCTAGCTTGTGTGCTTATTGGTCCACATACATCACTATATATGAGACTCAATAAACCATTCGTCCTTTCAACATGTCCCTTGAAAGGAGCTTTAGTCATCTTGCCCATTAAACAAGATTCACATGTTTCATATGATTCAAAATCAAATGAATCTAATACTCCATCCTTATGAAGTTTTGATATGCAATTCTCATTTATATGGCCCAAGCGACAATGCCAGAGATAAGTTGGATTTAAATCATTATTTTTAATCCTTTTAGTATTTATGTTATAGACATGCATATCTAGATTTAAAACATAAAGACCATTAATCAATTGTGCACTAGCATAAAACATCTCATTCAAATAAATGGAGCAACATTTGTCCTTTATAATAAATGAAAACCAATCTTGTCCAAACAAGAAATTGAAATTATGTTTCTAGTAATAGATGGCACAAAATAACAGTCTTGTAAATCTAATAATAAACCAGAAGGCAAAGTTAATGAATAATCTCCAATAGCTAATGCAGCAACTCTTGCTCCATTTTCCACTCGGAGATCAACCTCGCCTTTCGCCAACAACCTACTCCTTTTGAGATCCTGCACATTAACACAAATGTGAGAACCACATCCAGTATCTAATACTCATGATGAAGAAGTAGATAAATTGACTTCTATAACAAAAATACCTGAAGCGGAAGTCACACTTCCTTTTGTCTTCTTAAGATCTTCCAGATATAATTTACAGTTCCTCTTCCAATGACCGGTCTCACCGCAATGGAAGCAGTTCCCTTCCTTAGCCACTCCTCCATTTGGCTTGAGTGCAGAAGCATGAGGCTTAGACTTAACAAAGACTTTCTTGTTCTTCTTGTAGCCTTTTGCTTTAGTCTTTCATTTGCTCTTATTCACAATAAAAACATTAGTAGGCTTAAACTTCTTTGAATTTGCTTCATATGTTCTCAACATACCAAGCAATTGCGGTAGAGTCTTTTCGATTTCAATCATATTGTAATTCAAGACAAATTGACTGTAGCTATCAGGCAACGATTGCAAGATCACGTCTGTGGCCAACTCTTGGTCCAACGAAAAAACCCAGCTTCTCAAGATTCTCAATGTACCCAATCATCTTTAGTACATGAGTTCCAACAAGGCTTCCTTCTACCATTCTGCACTAGAATAACGCTCTAGAGACGTCATACCTCTCTTGTCTAGCTTGTTGTTGGTAGAGTTGCTTTAAGTGTTCGATCATATCGAACGCCTCCATTTCCTCATGTTGCTTCTGAAGCTCAGAGTTCATGGTCCCAAGCATAAGGCAACCAAGATCAAGTGCGTCATTCTGATGCTTCTTGTAAGCATCCTTATCGGTTTTAGCAGCCGTTACGGGAGGTTCCTCAGCAGGTAAGGGTTCCTCTAGGACATATTGCTTTTACTCTTGTTTGAGGACAATCCTCAAATTCCTATACCAGTCTAGGAAATTAGTCCCATTCAGTTTGTCCTTCTCAAGGACCGATCGCAATGATAGTGTGCTAGTTACGTTGTTTGATGCCATGAATATCTACAATATAAATATGCAAAATAAGTTTATGATTTTAATCATTTAATAAGGTTTTATATTAAATGACACTCCCACTATTTTGTTTAAAATATCAACCCTCGTAAACTTAGTGGGCCAAGATCCATATTTCACCTAATCCTGAGTTAGCTTTGGCTAATCACCCAATACTCGGTTATTTAGGTAGACAACACTTTGTCAATTACATCACATGTAATTCTTGGATGGTTGGACGAACAACACTTTGTTCAAATTCATCTAATGAATTATTATCCAACCTCATGCCTCTAGGTTCCCAATCCTATTGAGGTAACCTAGTTAAGTCGAACACAATTTTAAAATAACATGTATATCACTTTTATCCTTTCATGTCTTATTAAGATTGTCACGGTGCTTTGCTTTGGCAAACCCACACATGTTCAATCGAAGTCTTGACGAGTATTTTTAATTGGAAGGCATCTTGATTTGACTTAATATTATAAGAGGGATTTATTGATCTCATGATTTTATTAATATTGAAAATATGTCTGGTACATATATGAATATATACATATCTACATATATGTATATCAAGCATCAATATTAAATAAAACGATAAACATGCATCTCATACATCAACATAAAATAAATGTGACATGGTTATAGCCCCAACTAATGATTTTCTCAAGCCAATGAGAAAATACTAAAAGGTCAACCTAAGGTAATTTCTCTAAGCACCTCTTTGGCTCCCTTTTGTGAATGGCCTCCTCATCCCGGCACCTTGGTCCATCTTCATTGATCTCCATCAACAAAATAAACTATCCTATATAACAATTACATGATATAGAGAATTCCTCGAGTTACATTCGAGGGGAACGTAGGGGAGGGATAACATTTAGAAAAAAAATAAAGAAGGCACCACTGGCAGGCCGTATTAAATTACAAACATTCACAAAATCCTATCTAATAGGTCATAGGGCTATAACCATGCACCATGCTCAAACAACACATAAAACATGCTATAACAATTAATGAATTAAATTCTAAACATTTTAAAATTTAATTCCAATTAAAACTGTAAAATAAAATTTTATGAAATTATTGTACGTTCGGGACATCACATGCCACGGATACTTGGCACGCCTCAAGCCATGGATCGGTCCAAGGTTCGAAACCTTAGCCCAACCCACGGCCAAACCACGCATGTGACTAGGGTTCGAAACCCTAGCCATCTCGGCGCCGTCTTGGACCACATTGAGCCCAAAGGGTTCGAAACCCAAGTTCATAGCGAGAGAGCCATGGTTCCTAGGGTTCGAAACTCTAGTCCAATGGCGGTGGCTCGGCCCATGCACGAGCCAATGGTCCGAGACCCTAGCTCCATGCGGCGGCCGTGAGGGTCAAGCGAGCCAATGGCTCGGTTTTGATCACGAATTATCATATAGTTCGATCCGTCAATTATATCACAGATAATATTGCGATAATTCCCACAAAATCGATTAACACATATCATATATGAATTAAACAGTTTTAAAGCATGCAAAAGATTCAAAACATGATTAAACAATTAATCACATAAATCCGATATGAGCTTTGTAACCTGGCTCCGATACCACTGTTAGGAATCAATCAAGCAATACGCAGCGGAAAATAAAACTTGATTCCTACCACTGGACCTATACAAAGTTATTCATACCGAGATTGATAAGAATCATACCCTTGTAGTGTGTTTGTAGCAGAATCCTCGTTGCAAGACCACGAGTCACGAACAAAGATTTGCACATTCGTCTCTACGGTATCCACACGATCAAATCGAAAAAGGTGTTCAAGAACAAGTTGCTAGACTCGTTCTTAAACGGGAACTAAACTCACGGTTCAAAACCGATCAACGACAACTGTTCAAAAGCACTATTCACGACGGCGGCGGCCGTGAGGTCGAGTGCAAGAGGCGGCGGCCGAGAGCAAGTCTTTAGGTGGCTATTAGGTTTTAGTTTTAATTAACACTTCATCGCTTAATCAAAGCCTTGTTAGTTTATTATATATTGATTTAATTAAAAGGCTTTCAAAAAGCTTTATTGGCACATACCCAATATATTAATTAAATCCATATATCTAACATTTGTAATTAAGACTCTTCTTAATTAATTAATTTATCCAATGAATTTTATCTCCCCTTTTTGATTTAATCTTTTGTGCGACCGATAGGAACTTGCAATGTTGGCAGTGACATAAAATCTAATTTTATGTCACAAGCAATGAGCGGTATCTAGCAACACATCAAGGCTACCCAAATTACAAGAATGTCATTGACTCGACATAACCTACGAAATGTGATAATATTAACCATGTAACTTAATCCATTTGTCCATTGTGTTTAGATTGAACACGAGTCATGGAATAGTCATACTCATATATTCAATCTTTTATTTCTTGATTCCCAAGTAGAACTAGAATAAACGAATAAGGTCGATATCACATATCGACTCATTCGAGCACGGCCATGCATTTTAGTCTTACTTGATCAAGGGCCCAAACACTTCTCCTGTTATATAGGATGGACAAATCCTTTTCTTGATCACTCAACATCCCTCTACATAATTCGTGGTGTATCCAATGATTGTCTTTATAGTTTACCCTGTTACAGGTAACGTTTGACAATATCAAGATACATGACCCATTATGTTGGGATCTCTGGTAATCTCAAGTCGTAAGGATTACATACATTATTATCACTATGAGAATTGCTTATGACGTTCATATAACAATCCATGTAGCATTCTCATGGTGGGTCTGTCCAGTACATCGTTCTCTAACATGCACCCATGTGTTGATTTGATATCTCATATCTATGAACAATTCATCAATCAAAACATACTAGTCTCAATGCATTATCATTATCCCGATTCATGATAATACTTGACTAGGGACAATCTTTAAGAACAATACAATATTATTCTAAGGACATTAACTTATATATTAGTTCATATTACACAGATACACGAATAATATATAATAATGAATTGCCATTAACAAAATCATAATACATTATATGTCATAAACAATCATCTAATGAGTTGTCTTAGGGCATATCCCAACACATTATTGTGTCATGCTTTTTCTTTAAGATTGTATTGTTCTTTGAGCACCAACAAAAAAAAATTCTTGAAAATGAGTTCAATTAGTGAGAAAAGAATGAATCATAGTAGTGGTCTATGCTCTATGATGATATTAATCTTATGCATGTCGACTTGAGTTTTGATGATTGTAAGACTTGTTTGTGAATATATTGTTTTGAGTTGGCATGTCAAAGACGAGGAATATTTTGAGCATATTTGAGTCATAATCTTGTGAATTGCATTTGGAGTAGTGAAAATCTTTGTGAACTTGGTGAATTGTTTTTGAGCATCTTAGAGTATCTTAGAAAATATTTGATGATGACACTTCAAGGCGAAATTTTAAAGTCATGAACTTGATTTGGAGATGATCTAGGTGATCTTTGGACCGTTTGAGCCTTTCAAGCTTACCATGTACACATCAATCCCTAGTGTCCACTTTTGATTGAAAAATAATGGTGTATGTTTAGCATACTATTAGCCCCCGTTCAACATTTTTATGGCAACTCATTATACCCACATATTTTGAGCCTAAATTGAATATTTATCCTTACCCTAAGGGAGTATAATGAATCTCATTAGATGCACATGAATTGCTATATTTTGATGAGATTATTGTTGAAAATTTGATGAATGAGAAGAGAAAATAATAGAAAGAGCCTTGAGAAAAAGTATCTAACTAAGAGCCAAAGTGGCCAAGGCTAGAAAAAGAAAAAGAAGAGAGGCTCAAATTTGTGCTAAATTATGAACATTACATGATTATACTCTCTTCTTTGTGTTATCCTATCTTTTCTTTGAAACCAACATCTAGGCCTAACTTTACAAGCTTAAAAAGATATTTTGATCCAAGTCTAGGGACTACATTAGTGGAGAAGTGTTTGAAAATAGGACTATGGGGTGTTCGAAGACAATCGTAACTTTCATTGAATAACATAATTGATCTATGAAAATTACATGAAACTTGAAAGTGATAATAACACACACACACGTTCTGATTTAGAGACATGTTGCTTGATCTAGGAGAAAACACGACTTGTTAAATTTTCTGATTGACTTTTGTTTGTCTGTAAGTGAGATGTCTGGGCTACATAATTGACCACGAATTGATTCATTTGAATATTAAATATTGAACTCTACTTTTTGATTTTATTTCTTGCTCCAGCCGATCAAGTTTAAGTTTGGGGGAGTTGATACGTGTGATTTTTACACTTAATTTGCTATGAGATTAGGAGCGTTTTTGTAGTGATTCCTGGACAATATTACGCGTTTTGGTATATATTTGTATATTTCAGGAATCTAGGTAAAAGTGCATAAAAGTGGAGGAAATGAGTTAAAATGATGAAAAAGGACCAAACCGAGGCAACGAAGGACGAAGATGGGAATTTACAGCTTCGATCGATCGACGAGCACAACTCGATCGATCGAGTGTGGCAGGTGATTTGTTACTCTTCATCACCCAACTTTCACCCATACCACATAAACCATTGAAGAATAAGTTCGTTAATTTCGTATTTATAACTTTTGTTCTATATTTTTATCAGATTTTGATGTTTAGAATGTTGCAAAATAATTTTATGCATTATTATTTTATGACAATTATTGGCTGAGTTTGTTGCCAAGACTTAGGAGATCCCTTGATTGATTCTTACATATTTGTGCATAAATTATTGTTGTTCGTGCTTTTGAAGGATTGATCACCTTTGAATGATTATTTATTGCGATTGAATTGACCATATGATATTGCAATACGATATAGTAATTTATGCCACGGATTTAAGACTAAGATCGAGAGATAAAGTCAAATACACGTGTGATAGCAATAGATTTACCAAAATCTAAGGCTAATAGTTTTCATAAATCGACATACAATATTGATTGTTCAGTAAGGATACGGGAGTAGCTTATTGCAACATTAGTATTAGATTCGTTATAACTGGACCAATGTATAACAAGTGCATTGGGAAAACTCGTTACCTTAGAACGTTTGAATTCAAATCTTAACTAATATGCGAATTATGGGGGACTACATGGGTGAACCAAAGTCTTGATAATAGTCTCCACTGATTTTATTTTTATTCATTTCTGTTTGTTTGGGTTGAATATCAAGTTACTAGTCAACTTAGTTTAATATACATCATTAATTATCATAGGCTAAATATACTTACATTAATTGAGTTTGGTAACTATTTTCTAGTCCCTGTGGGTTCGACAACCTTTTTCTTTAAATCTACTATACTAAAACTTAACACCGTGCACATGCGGTAAAATCGCTCAATGAAATTTTCTGTTTAAATAAATAGCGATCATCTAGCATTTGTCTTCCATCACTCGAGTACGTCAAAGTTTTCATTTGTTATGAACTTCTGGCCCAGAAAGAACTCTTAATTCAAATAATTCGAAATATATTTTAAAAACAATATAAATTTTCAAAATAAAATAACTACCCTATTTTTTAAATAATCACGCATATTTGCAATTACATGCTTTTTCAAAAGTGTGCGTTGCTGTTGAGGGATGAAGGTGCGAACCTTAAAATTTTCATTCACAAGTATGGCTTCCGAATGTCCACTTAATAAAATCCTATAACCGAGACGTAATAAAATTCTCGCCACATACATAATTTATAATCGAATACTAACAAATATCTCCCATCGATTATCAAATAAAATATGTCTTAATGGGTCTATATTTCTAAAACAGTAAAATTTATCTGAAATATCGATGAATCAACCCAATTGAATTTATTCAGAGTGATTCTGTTGTCACTCTATTTTCTTCTTGTTGAGATTTTTAAATTTGTGAACAGTTGTAATTGTCAGATACTTCTATCTGAATAGATTGTGTAGTAAAGTTAGATAAGGTTGGGTTGTCCAAATAATTTGTAAGCGTTTTAGTGGATATCTTCCTGAAAAAGAAGGAAGAAGGAAGTAAGATGTAAAAGGAATTTCTTCGAACTTCCAAAAACAAATTTTGACTTATATTTACGTACTTTATCTCTTTATCTTTTTGCATCAGCCCAGCTTATCTACTGAGCTTGGCAGGCTCTTTCCGGACTTTGTAAAATCATTCAAAGTTCTCCTTGGCCCACAGGATTAAGAACTCGCTTGACTTTATTTATAATAAAAAAATTAGCATAGTTTTTATTCATTAGGAGTGTAAACGAATCGAATCGATCCGAATATGCAGAAAATTTTAAGGTTTGAATTCGGCTCGAAATAGTTATATTCGAGTTCGAGTTCGATTCGAAATTCGAATAGTTTAAAAAATTTGGCTCGAGTTCGGCTCGAATCAAAGTTCGAGTTCGGCTCGAAAATGTTCGAACATGTTCGCGAGCTATTCGAATTTTTGCTCGAAAATAAATACCTGAAAGGTTCGAAATATATTTATTTAATATATAATTATATTAATAATATATTAAAGTTCGCGAGCGGCTCGCGAACTATCGAACAAAGTAATTTGGGCTCGAGTTCGGCTCGAAAAAAGTTCGAACATGTTCGAGTTCGGCTCGAATTCAAGAATTTTGAATTCGAATCAAATATTTATCGAGCCGGTTCGAAAAGTTCGTGAACATGTTCGATTCGTTTACACTCCTATTATTCATCTTCTCTAAACATTCTGGCGATTCTGGCATGTCTCTTCCAACATCGAGACCAATCCATCAGTTATATGGCTAAGCATACGTTTTGCAGTAATTTTTAACCTCGGCATTCACTTTTTTATGGGAAAAACTTGGATTCACTTTCTTTGCATAATTTCCTCAAAACATTATAATGGCCAATACATCACCTCTTGTTATTTATATTGCAATTTGCAGCATATTTGAATAAGAACATACCTCATTACATTCTTTATTTCCGACAATCTTACTTTAAAACACACACACAAAGTCTTACAATTCATTACATGCCATCACTACAATCCAACGGCCCAAATTCATTTTGGGGTCGTGGAGTACACACAGAAGGGTGGATCTCACGGCATCAAAATGAGTTGAGGTTGTTGGATTTTCCCTTAAGGCACTGCCCAAAGGGTAGGGTCGAATGACAGTATTATTTCAGCAGGAGAGTATGTACCATCACAATTTCAACTTTCACCCTCACATGAAAATGTAAATTAAATAATATGAACATCACTCAAAAATAAATGTAAGCATTAAATTTGTTCGGGTTGTAGGCACAAGATGTTGTTAGAAATTCTAACATGAATACTTAATAGATTTTCAATGTACTTAAACATATGGCACACAAAATCGAATATGCGGAAATATAAATGTTCAGGATCGGGTTACCTCCAGCCATTGATTTGCTTTTGATCCAGGAACCTGAAAAACTGTAGTTGTAAGGGTACTTCTAAACTTTTATCAATCTCCTTTAGATTTTGTCTTGAGGACTTAATAGATTGATTAGCTTAGGGACCCAAACATCTAGTATATATAAGCTCAATACCATCAATGAGCATATGAAGATGAATATGAAATATTATGGACCACTTAAATGAACAAACACTTAAATGAGCACTTTAATTAACACTTAAATGAATGAACACTTAAATGAACACTAAATGGAAGTGTTACAAAAATAAATGTTAACAGATATCACCCAAAAAAACGATGTTTGAAATATGCCACGAGTCTTTCGGGGTTGCACTTTGTTGGCTTGTAAGCATCAATCTTGTTTATTGCGTGGACAAATATTTGCCAATACTAGAATTTCAAATGCGCAGACAAATGAAGACACGAGCAACCAACTATGATATATGCGTACGATTCAGGTGAAATTCCTGGAGAATTCGTATATGTAGTTTATATGATCCAAAGGCGTACAGTTTACATGGGTTATTTCATCGGTTGTATAACTCAATATCAAATATTGGAGCACTCATTTACAAGAAAACCAAAAAGGGATGAATCAACTCTTAGAGTAGCGGTTTAGCGTAGTTTGCATACTGCTGCGTTAGCCCGGATCTTTATTCACACCAAGGATAACAGCCCTGTGATCCAAAAAGAAAAAATAATAAGACGAGAACAACAATATAACCCACTTCAATCAGAGGAGAGAGACATGGGACACACTGACAGTACGCCATCGATTACCTCAATCCATGCTGCATATACAGCATCTGCCTGTCCATAGTTGACATTCATCAGACAAATACTAAGCTAAAGATCTGCTCCTATGACACATAAACTAATGGGTCACTCATTTTACCTTCGAAAAAAATACAAGCGAGGTTTCACGCCCATCTTTTTTATTTTTTTAGAGAGTTTTTTTACCACCAACAATAGCTTTAATAGTTGTCCACCGGAGCTCGGCCACACACCGATGTGGCGGTGCGTGAGATACATGCGTCTCCCCGATTCTGAAATTTCTGATGGCCGAAAGTTTCTGCACATATTTTAGGCATTTCTGAAAAATTTCGTGATTTTTCGACTTACGATTGAATTAGTATGCTTTTTGAATCTTGAACAAAATGATATGGGATAGATTTGAGCAAATATAATTTTTAGATTTTTAATAACTGATATTGGTCTTTGAAATATAATTATAGGAATTAACATTGGCTTGGATCTAACAACTGAAGCGATATCTTAAGTGAGGTTACTACCAGTTTATTTCTATATAGCCCCCTGTCATTTGGCCTGGAATTTACAATAGGTTGTTATTTATTATCTCACATGTCATATATTATCATATTCTACATTACCTCGTTCTATTGCTCATATTGATCTACATATTTAATTATCTTGAATGTTATCGATTACTGACTGATTCCTTTGATTGAATGATTCATTAGACTGACTACGATCTCTGGACAATGGACATTAGTCTGGATATTGAGTACATTGGACAACGCTTTTTCGGTACGAAAAATGGGTCTAATGAACAGATGAAAGTTTGGTACATGATTCACCTGAACCAACGCGCACCGAATTTTTACTGTCCGGAGAATGGTTCATCTTGGCTCGTAAATTAACGATTGTACAGATCCTATCTGAATATGTGGGGAAAGTGCTACATCCAAATGTCCGGTGGGAGCAACCTCTTTAGTCCACGACAGTCACTCTAAAATCCGAACCATCACTGTTTATTATTGACAATTCCCTTATTAAATTCTCAAAACTTAACATCTATTTTCCTTGTTATTAAATAGTTTGTATAAACGCTTCCGCTACCGAAAAATTGGAGGGAAATAGGAAAAAAGAAAATGTTGGTTTACCAGGACTGTTATAGCATTTCATCTTTAATTAAATATCGGACCGTCATAAGGAGTTTGTCTTAGTTTGTATTTTGTTATTAAATAGTTTGTATAAATGCTTCCGCTACCGTAAAACGAATTATTAACGTATTAGTTGTATTTTGTGCAACCTAAAAATATTTTTCGAAAAAGCTTAAACCCTCGTACATAATATTTATAGAGAATGTGGTATCAGACAAAGGGAGAATGCAGTCCGTCCCGAGTCGGCCCCCACAAAATACATGTGTCCAATAGTTTATGTACAAATAAATTTTTTTTCTTATATAGGACATACTATAAATATAATAAATACTTGTCATTTAGTATAGATATAGAATTATTTAGTTAAACTGATTTATTGAAACTGATTTTTAATTATTTTTGTACATAAAGAAGCATTTTGATTACAAACAAAATAATGAAAGTCGTTTTTTTATTGTTTTATTAAAGAAAAAATACAACAGAAATAAAATATGAACATAGTTCTAATGCGGATAGTTACGACTTGTGAGTCAGACAAGAGGCGGCTCAATCTTTTTAGAGATTATAGGCAATTTATAAAAATGAAGTATTTACTGAAAAATAAAAATTAAGTGAATATTAAACTTAAAACTTACTTCTTACATTTTTATGCAAAATTATTTATTAAACTTTTGTATTCAAATTTAGCCAATAAGTCATTTTCGATTGCTAAAACTGCTAAATCATTTAATCAATCTTTAGACATAGTTGTTCGAAAATAATTTTTTATTAAATTTAGTATTTCAATTGAGAAAAACAATCAAGTTCTTTTATTAAATTTAGTATTTCAATTGGGTATTTAAGTTCTACATTGCAACTTCTTTTAAGATTTTTAGCTCCGAAAATAAATCTAAACCATTAATATTAGAATTTTATCATGCTTAGGAAAATTTTCAAGATAAAGACATTTTTTCAAATATAATCAATATATTAATTTAATATGTGGTAATTAATATGGATTCTTAATTAAATATATGGGTATAATTTTTTTGAGATTTTCAACCATGTAATTAATAAGCATATGGGCTAGACCTGTAATTAATAAGC
This sequence comes from Haberlea rhodopensis, assembly GCA_907163345.1. Classification (NCBI taxonomy): domain Eukaryota; kingdom Viridiplantae; phylum Streptophyta; class Magnoliopsida; order Lamiales; family Gesneriaceae; genus Haberlea; species Haberlea rhodopensis. The sequence goes on along the minus strand of CAJQUN010000066.1, from coordinate 1,695,600 downwards.
ATATGGGCTAGACCTGATCAAGGTTCAGAACCACCAGTTAAATGGTTCAGAACCACCGGTTAAACGGTCCAGAACCGTTGGTTCGGCGATTCAAAAAACCTCAACCCTTAACATTAACCTTCATTGGCGGTTTCGATTACGGTTCAGAAATCGTCTTGCGGTTCAGGTTACGGTTACGGTTTAACTCTTTTTTAAAAAAATTAAAAATTAAAAATTTTATTAAAATTTTGAAAAAGTGTAAAATTATTTGATTGTGTTTCCTCCATAGATTAAGCATAAAATAACATGAAATAAATTCAAGCTCAGATAATCAAAATGTATAGGATATATTTGTTTGCTTCATATATATAAATTATAACACTCTATTTAGATCAATAAGACACTTATAGCTTATTGATTGAAGCTAATTATTTCATGAGTTCAATCTACATCATAACATATGTTTTAAATTTAAAATGTAAAAAAATTAAAATTTTCCTTTTATCCCGCGGTTCACTGATTAGAAAATTATGACCCTTTGAACCTTTGACCCGGTTAACCAGCTCGTTGACCACTTCCCAATTTCGGACCGTTTAAGAGTCATTTATGATCCTTGGTCGGGTCTAATATGGGCTATGAATTGGAGGCTTATTGAAATTGAGGTCTAAAATAAATGCTTTAGTGACTTTGGGGTTTAACATGCTTGAGTCAACTAATTAGATTTAGTTATTTAACTATTATATTTAAAAAAATTATTAACATATGATTTTTATTCAAAACTGAAACAAAAATATTGTTAAATCTAATTTATATAAATTTGGTAAATGAAAGTCCATAAATTAAGTCTTGATTAAACAACATTTTTCATTTTTTTCTAGAAAAATATACATTTGTTAATACAGCTTTTCCATCTGAACAAGTCGACCTCTAGGATTATGGTAGATTATGTTAAGAGTAAAATTTTAGCTCATTCAGGCAAAACTTAGCTTGTCAAAATGAAGCCAAATTTCTAGGTCTGATCAGATTATGAATGTAGACACCCGCCTAGTTTAAGCAGGTGGGATTCAAACCAAATAGAATTTCCCCCAACTTGTGTAGAATTTAATGCTGTAAAGAAAAAAACTCATAGATAACTCGATTCGAAACTCCAAAAATACCAATCCAATTACATATCCAGGTCAATGAATTGGGCGTTAACTGGGTCAAAATCTTAATATAAATGGATTTTGATCTATAGTTTTGAATGATTTCAAATCGGAGAAATTTGGAAATCCACTGAAATGATAGAAATTTAAGCTTACAAGAATGAAAGCGATTTTAAATCTAATTAAATATCATTTCACCCAATCCACATAATTAAATTTAAGCGATGGATTTACATAATGAATTTGAATATATTTCTTTCTATGTCTTTCGAATTAACCTGTGCCGAATCGCCCTAGGATAACATGGCGATGAGAAAGTAGATAAACTCCCCCCAACCAGGAGTCAAAAAGAACTTCAATAAGGTAATAGTAGGTGTCCCAATAATCTACTATAACAAAATTACTAAAGACTAGCATTGTAACAAAATGCAAGTGGGCTTGCGAAGGGATGGCACAGAAGATAACACATTTATACTCTTTTTTTGTATCCTTTCACCATCCACCCTTCACCTATTTTTCATCAGATTTCTTCAGTAGACTGAGAGATACACCTGAGCCAAGAGACGCAGCCACAAACCCGAGAGACACCCCCGTAGGTATATGGAAACCTGGATCATGATGCAGAAAAGTTGGCTACGATTTTATGACTACAGCTATAGATGGATTAAAGAAGCTCTCAACTAAATCAATGCACGTACCAAAGAAATCTAATATCATCTTGCACCCGATGAATCCAAGAACAACACCAATTGCAGGCTGATTAACAGGATTGGAGGTTGACGTTAGTAGATGGCATAGTTAGCAGTATGACGAGAGAAAAAAACAATCATATTTAAAAATAGCAGCAGAAGACGCAAAGAGAAGAGATGCAGTACTATTTTTTCTAATGCTCGTAGGTAGCTGCTATCTTTTGAATCAGAGACACAAGAAACGACTACGATATCAAATGAACTATCATAGGTATCTGTAATATTTAGAATATGACACGAGTTGATGATTTTCATTAAATTTTCACAATACACTCTCAGTGAGGGCATCCTAAAGTGACTTCAGACTATTGCAATTTCATTCCTCCAAACGGCATGCCATCTTAGAGCTCCAGCTAGTGCCGACTTCAATAAAAAAAAGGCAAATCCCGGTGCACGAAGCTCCTGTTATGCCCAAGGTCCGGGAAGAGATCGGGCCACTTTAGGCCTAATGTACGCAGCCTTCCCTTGCACTGCAAGAGGCTGTTTCCGCGACTCGAACCCATGACCTCAAAGTTCTCATGGCAGCAATTTTAACCATTGCACCAAGGCTCACCCTTTGCGACTTCAATCAGATATAGACATATTAATCATCATATTATAAACCAAGGCGGCCAAACACGAATTTTGGGAACATAAACAGCATAAAGCTCCCAACTGCACAGCTTCATGCTGAAACCAAATCAGGCAAGAAGAATCTTACTTGCAAATACTCCAACTCTGCCATTTTTCCGGAAATGAGTGTGTAATATGACCTTAGACCTACAGAATGAAGAATGAAGTATAAGAATCCTACCAAGTCATATATGAAATTTTCTATTATGTTCTCAAGCTTATATTTTACATAAAAATTACTTAACAAACCAGGTAATGTTCTGCCGAGGAAGAAATAATCATATCTACAAACAGAGGCGGAGGCAGGGGGTGGGGGAGCCTGCACCCCCCAAAATTGTCTTTTTTAATTTAATGTAAAAAAAAATAAAAATCGAAAAACACAAATTTTTTTCCTGGCTCCGCCCTGTCTGTCCACAGATTAAATCAGCATCTACAAAAATACATTTTGCAATGCGATATTTGCATGTTCTTACATGATTCGGATTTGGAACGCAAAAGTTACATATGACATTTTTTCCTCGTTTAAGGGAATAAATTCATCTTGATATCAGCAGTTATCCGACAAGTAGTGACCATGCACCCTGAAACAAATGAGAAAGACATAGGATAGAGAGAGTGTAAAGAAAGTACCTAGAATGGCAAAGAGGTTAGATGTACAAACTATGAAAGGATCCCGTGTGACTCCAAAAACTGCTGGTATGGAATCCACCTGACACCAGAAAATATTAAACCCATTAAAATAGAGGAATAAAGCCTTAATGATTCAAAAGTGTTCCCCTTGTCGCTGAATGAGACACCTACAGCAAATGCAATATCGCTGAGTTCAATGACTGCAACTGTCAGAAGTAAAGGAGTAGCCTGCACAAAATGTTTGAAGCCTGTTAGAAACCAAGTTAAAAATCAACTCAAGGTAAAGTTAATCCTATTTGAACATGGGCTGCTGAAGATGTTATATGAAAAAAAATGTTATAGATGCATTGAGGCACCTTAGAGCAGTATGAAGCATCTAAGAAAGTTTTAAGTATGTGTTTGATTAGATCTGACAGAAAATGATTTAATAACAATAATGCCACAAACTTGGAAATTTTGAAAACTTACTTTCCACATGCCATCTTGAATAGTTATAAATCGATTACCATCATAATTAGCTGCAATGAGAATATAAAATATCATAGTCGATAAATATAATAAAAGCGTAGATTTATACAACACTTTGCATGATGCAAATAAAAGGCAGAAGTCAAATACGTACAAGGAAACAACTCCAATCAAAATATATGAGCCCTTGATGATGATAAGCACAGCTTAGGAACAATAAGATGATTACATGATGAGAAGAAGAAAAAATAATAAATATGGGTCGCCAGTTGGAGAGCATGAAAGTTTGGCTCAAGAATGGCTAAACTCAAAGTGCAACTTTAAAGTTTGAGCTTAAGTAAAGCTTTTCAGAGCCCAAGTTTTTCTACACTAGGCCATTGAGCTGTCAATCTTATGTTATTTTGTATGAACACACATATATACACACATTTCCACGATATGTTTGAAGCTTTGGTAGGAACTGAAGGCCCAAAACTCTTCAGCATCTACGCACATCCATCTCTCCCTTACCCTCACAGCTGGTGGTTAGAGCCAGTGGAGACTTCAATGGTCCCATCATAGATAGGGTTCCTGGTGCCTACATCTATCAAATCAGAGGCGTCGTGCACCCTCCACTCTCCCAGGCTGCTGCAGTCACCCCCTATTCGCTGTCAACTCCATCTTACCCACTTCTAAGTAATTACTTTTGTGATACAAGATCAATTCCAAGATTCACAGCTCGAGCTGAATGCTTTGGGTAATTTTGTCCTATAATTGCAGAAAAGTTTAATATTGATTCTGAGAAACAGATGTTCTATTCATGGACCACTCTTTCTTACCCTCTTCTAAATAATTACTTTGATCACACAGGTTCATTTTTCATGCCTCACAGCCCTAACGTTATAGCTCAGGGTTGGTTTGTTCAGTTATTACAGAGATATTGACCATTGGTTGCATGATTACATGATTTTGGGGTGGATGTGCAGTCACATATGAGTGTGTTTTTGCGTGCGTGTGTGTGTGTGTGTGAGAGAGAGAGAGACAGAGAGAGAGAGAGAGAGAGAGAGCGCGCATTACAAGTCACAGGAATAAATTTCTGGCACGTCTTTACAATGAAGTTATCTGAGAGATTGGTATCTTCATCTTCTTCAGCAAATAACTAAAATACAGTACACCAATAAAGTGTAGAATAAAATGAAGGTACCAGCAACCCACATTACAAAATTGGAATAGTGATTTAATTGAGCATGAGAAGAGAATAAAATATAGGGTGACAATCAATCAGCAGTATAAAGTTACAAATGTATAATCCCGGAGATATTTATGGTTACCATGTGAATTTGGAAAGTCCAATGTCAGAAAAGAGATGATTTTTACATCTTCATCAAGTAAACAATATGTTCATACAAGTGGGTCTGAACTAGCTATATTCATTCTAGTACTTTTTGATTCGCACACGAGATAAAGGAATTTTAACATCAATTTCACTTTTCACCATCAAGACATAATAATAGGAAGACATCCTGTACTTTTCATTAATACAGCTGAAGACTAACAGAGCTAACATAATGATGAACATCTTTACAAACTTCATTGTAGCGTTTCATAAACCCTGCTAGTAAGTTCTAACTTATAAGCGATGGCAAGTAAATAGCTAAAAAAGGAATGGAACTAGCACGAAGAACAAAAGGCTTACATTAGATGCAACAAAATTAGAAGCCACAATAACCAAGAGGAAATCATATTTATTTATATTTGGATCCCAGGTATGTCCACTCCAGTCTCATTGAATTTGCCAAAGATTTTGATTCATTAAAATCTGAAGATGAATTTTGGAGAGCATGGCATGCAGGATAAAAAAGCAAAATGAATGACAGCTGTAATCAATCACACGTGAACAGGTAAAGAATGGCACCTTGAATGACGAGTATAAAAGTATTCCTGCCAGCAATAGATTAACCGCCTCAAATCTCTGGAGACGACACAACACAATAATTTCAGTATATGATCTAAAAGAAAGCAGCAGGCTGTAAAGTCGCAAATAAACCAATGTTGATGAACCAAGATAGAAGCAAGTGACCTGGAGAGTTGCTGTACCAAGAAGTATCAATGACAATCTGAAGATTATTGCACCAGCAATACCATAAGAGAGCACCCGATTCTAAATTTGATAAAAATGTGGATTTTAACAGCCACGGAAGAGTCATATAGTGGATTTCCACCAAACAAATTACAAATAATCAAAGTATATATAACTTTAGTAAATGGAAATGAGAATAGGAATTGATAAATGCATGAAAGTTGAAACCATACCAGACCTGGTAATCAAGTGGCACTTTGAAATATTTAAATATTAAGACAAATACGAATAGATTGTCCACAGATAAAGACTGCTCCAGTAGGTACCTGAAAATCAGTATATACAGTGATACACCAGTCAGCAAAAGGTTCCACATAGGCATTATTCATAAAAGTAAACAAATCCTTCTAAACATCAATCTAAAATGGTGGTCAGATCTAAATATGTGCATGTTTTTTTTTTTGAGTGATCTATTAATCGAGTGGAATGCCAAGTATAGTAATACATTGTATTTCTTCAAATCATCAACTAAACTAAATGAAAAAAATCTATGACAAATTCCTCATTTTAAATTTCGGTAACATAGTGCCATTGTTTTATACAAATTGACAGTAAGATTCCTTTGATAATGCTACGCAGAGAGATTGAATATAAAAAATAATTTTATAAAGATGCAAAAAATGATGTATTACGTACCATTCTTTTTTTCTATAGCATATTCAAGATGATAAAAAAAGGGGAAATGGGAAGTTGGGTTCGTTTAAAGTGATTAAATATTACCTTATTATAGTTGAAGTTTGGTGTGACCTACACAAACATACTATGAAAATATACATGTAATTCTTTTTATAAACAGTAGTGATAACTGTCCGTCCCAATTTCTCCAACTTCAGAAATGAGAGAAAGTCTTCAAAAAAAAGTGAATTAGTAAATTCTATTCACCTCTCATATCAATGGCCATCACGATTTCTCAAACTGCGTGATCTTTCACATGGCACTTTCAAATGTGTATATTCAATTACACAACAGAAAGCTGAATAAGGAAAAATGATGAAGTTTGTTAGCTATAGCTAGGAGTGTATATTTTTTAATCGGGTATCGGGTACCCAACCGACCCGATCGGGAGGGTATTACAAAAATAATTCGGGTTCAGGTACACCCGAACCTGACATTATGTTGTCGGGTTGGTATCGGCATAGTTATTAAAGACACATAGCGCATTGAAGCAGAAAGGTATTCTCAGACTATAGCACATAGCGCCGACGTGACGTACGAGCTTTACTTTAGTAAAACGCGCTAACTTATATATTCTTAATATATCAAAAATGTCCATAAATTTTAGCAGTTATAATTATAAATAAACAAACTGAAAGAATAACAAAGATAAATAATAAAGTAAGATCAAATAACAACAAAATTAATAAATTAATAAAATATTAAATATCATAATGCAAAACTATCGTTCAACAAATATCAAAATTGAAAAATTCTTACACATTAAACTACCCAAAGTTTCAAAATAAAAAACTAATCCATTTATCACTCATATCTTCAACTTTAAGATCAGTGTCATCTTCAACATCTGTATTATCACCAACTTTATAGCGGTCAACATCATTCTCTTTCTCTAGCTTCGCTAACAAAAGGCAATGTACGTAACAAATAAACCTTAACATCCTCTAGCTTGGGCTATTTTTAATAAGCCCAAGTATAAATATATATAATGACCCAACTAAACCTTAATCACTAGCAGATACTGACAGCCACCTATACTCTCAGCCCTTAGCAAAGGCGCAGTAAAGCGCGTGCCTTGGTTATGAATAAAAGCGCAGGAAGCACGCAAAGGCACACGCCTTTCCGAAACAAGAAGCAGAAGGCGCAAGGCCTGAGCCTTGGTTTAAGGCGCGCTAAAGCACGTGCCTTGCGGGCTTTTAATAACTATGGGTGTCGGGTTTTAAAACTACTACCCGATCGGGTTCGGGTATCCGACTTATATATATAATTCATTATTTTAAATGTATATCATAAATATTTTGTATTTATATTGTGAAAAAAATTATATTTAATATATTTTCAAAAAAATATATTAAATTTCGGGTACCCGACACAACCCAAGATTTTCGGGTTGAAAAAAATGCTACGCCGAAAAACCCGACCCGACGCCCACCCCTAGCTACAGCTAAATCAATTTGCATAGAGCATACAAGAGTAAAACTAATGATCAGTTGGCAAGTAGGTCAACGAATCATACCCAGTAAAAAATTCAGTAGCCTTGCTGACTCCATCTTTGAAACCCAAACCAATACCAAACACCACGGCTGAGAATACCTACAACATCAATTGAGTATACTGATACTAATTTAGGTTGCTTCAAACTAAATATAAAATTATGAACTATAATCTGAAAAATCATACGCATAAGGCCACAGTTCTTAGAGAAGAGGAATAATCCGATGTGCTCAGAGTCACTTCTCCTGAATTACTACTAGAGGAATCATTGCATGAGTTCGTATTTCCATCAATGCCATCATGTGACTGGGATCTTGATAACTCTCCCACTGCAATAATTATTCACCGGACAAAGAAATGTTAAAAAGCTATACCAGCACATGTTACATTTTCGTTTAATGTAGTTAGCCTTCAAGCTAATTTGAGAATGTTGTTACCTTCTAGATTCCATTTACAAGAAGAGTATACAGTAGAAAACAAATCCCATTTCATTTGATCATTTAATGTAGTTTAACCTTCAAGCTCACACAAGAGTATTCCTACGTTCTAGATTTTCATTTACAAGATCCTAATATACTATTGATAAAGTGATAAGATTTAGATTATTTGAATAAGGCTGATAATTATTTGAATAAGTTTAGTAGGATAAGATATTTAGAAGATTTAGTGGGATATTCTTCTTTGTAATTTCCTATTTATACTGTAACAAGTGTAAACTTTTATTATCAGAAAAGAAAGGAACTAATTACATGTTCTTCAATCTATATTTTCATGGTATTAGGACCTCGGTATTAGAACCTCTGGCTAACGCCGAGGTCCTGGTTCAAAACTCATAAACAACAACTCCACAAATATTAAATATTCACTTGATGGGCCTCCCAGAAAAAGAAGAACAAACCGGTCCGCAAGTGAGGGGGTGTTAGATAATAAATAATAAATTCCTGTCTAGCATTGTCAATCATCTCCATCGATGCTAAATCCTTAAATTTACAATGAGAAGATGAAAAATTATACGGCAATTAAGAACACAGGAAAGGTGGCTAATAGAAATAAGATTATAGCAAGCAGCAGAACATGTAAAACATTGGAAAAAGAATAAGAGGGAAGACCGAAATAGACCCTTTTCCAGGCAAGAGATCCATCGGCAATTTTAACCTTTCTATTCCCTGCACAAGGAATACAGGACGAAAAAACTCCGACTATCCCGTCACTATGTTACACCTAAACCTAAAATCCATGAGTTGTTAGGAAAACTACGATATTAGTAGCGGAAATACCTGTTTGGGCCAAATAACATAAAGGAGAAGGGCTGGATTTTCCCAATCGTGTATCCAACAGCTTGTAAAGATGCTCCATTTGATCCTTCGTAAAAGGCAACGGTTCAAAAGGATATAGTCGTTGTCCAGATCCGTCTGCACTTGTTTGAAGAGCATTACCACCCGACTCCTGTCTATTGCCGGAACCCGACTTCTTCTTGATATGTGCTGGTCTGCCATGGATCTCCCAACATGTCTCAATGGTATGCCAGGGATTTTTGCACTTTTCGCACCAAGGTTTTTGCTTCCCATCACGTCGATAAGAATCGGAATGATTATCCATGCTTACAAGTGCCAAGCCCTCAGCATCCACTGGGATGTCACAACGTTTCAACATGACCAGCTGACGTGCTTCTTCTCGGCGGATTTCAGAGAACACCTCTCGGATGCTAGCCAAGGGTTTGTGCCCAAGGATCCGACCTCGGACCTCGTCTAAATCCTTGTTAAGGCCTGCAAGAAAAACAAAGAATCTGCTACAATCAAGTTCTTTTTTGTAACGAGGACAGTCCTTGGAACTTTCTCATTCATCCACGTCGAGAAGATCGAGTTCCTACCAAATAGCTATCAAATCATTGTAATATGTTGTGACATCTCTACTACCTTGTTTAATTTGCCACATGCAAGTGGTTAATTCATATTATCGAGAATAATTTTCCAAATCCGAATACGTTCTCGAACCGCCTCCCAAACATCAAATGCGGAAGGAACATAAATGGTTTACCAATCGCGACTCCATTGAATTGATGAGCCACGCCATTACCATAGAGTTCTCCTATCGTCACTGCCCTTACGTCGCATCAGTGGTGGCTGGTTCCTTCGTGTTGCCATTCAAAAAAACCCAATTTTCCCATCCCATCGATAACAAAGCGCATGGATTGTCTTTTACCATTGAATCTATAGATGGTGATTTGGAGGGAAGAATCAGAAATTAAAAGTCTTGCGGACTGTTGGGAGGTATTGCCAGGAGGGGCTGAAGCTGTCGCCGCTGGACGTGGATGTAGAACCACTAACACCGACAATTGCCGTATTGAAATTCATGGTTTTTTCCTGGGCTCTGGTACCATGAAAATAATAAGAGAATTTAGAGTGAAGAACATGTAATTAGTCCCTTTATCTTCTCAATGATCGCTCCTTTCTTGCACCGGTTGATGAAAACATGTGTCTCAATTCTATTTCTTCTTCTAGTGTTCGTTATATTTGTTATGGCATAGTCGATTAGATCATCCAAATTTTGCATATTTAAAACAATTGTTTCCAAGTTATTTTAACAATAACTGTATTCCTCCGTTAACTTGTGAATCTTGTGACTTGGCTAAGCATCATAGGCGTAGTTATTAAAAGCTTACATAGCGCGCGCTAAAGCTCAAGGCGAAGCGAGGCGCGGGTCTTGCGCCTCGCAGCGCCATGCGCCTCGTGTTTTGGCAAAGCGCGGGCTATGTGCGCTATCTGTGCTTTTTCAATTAGCCAAGGCGCGCTCTATAGCGCGCCTTTGCTAAGGCTTGAAAATTGGGGCTATCGGGTTATCAAAATACGTCGATAAGGTTGAGCTTTAAATTTAAATTTGGGCTTATTAAAAATAAGACCAAGTTAGAGAATATTACGGTTAAGTTAGAGAGTTTTATGGTTACTGTTACATAAAGTCTTGTTGCATAAACTCCAGCCTCCAGCCGCCGCAGACCGATAAGCAGATTGATGTGTTCAAGTGCTCTATTTTTCTTTTCTTGAAAATTACACTGCATTATTTTCTTTCTTTTTTTCGCCTCAAAATATTATTTATTTTTGGATTGATTTTCCTTTCTTGTTTTATATTTTCTTTTCCTTCAATTTTTACGTGACAAAGTTCATCAGTCATCACAATCGTCAATTAGTCTATTCAATCAAAGTTTGACAAATATACGAGAATATAGCAAAATATAAATATAGCAAAATATAAATTGCTAAGCTATTGCTAAAGCATACTGCTAATTGTTGCTAAACTACATAAAAATGAATCCATGCCTTCATTTCAACGGACAAAAACAAAACATATTCTTTATTTATTGCAACTTGATTCTTGACATTGGCTACATAATATAAATCACAGATTCACAATGAATCAATTTCAAGCCCCGCTTGAACACATAAAGTTGAAAAACATGGTTTAATCAATTTTGTGATTTGCTTTTTATGAGTTAATGAGTTTGATTAAATTTTATGGATACTATTGATGGATTAAAAAAATATATAAGCTATCGCGTTTTACTTTAGTAAAGCGCGCGCTTGCGTCGCGCTATGCTCTATAGCTCCAGGACCTCTTTGCGCTTTAGTGCAGTATGCGCCTTTAATAACTATGATCATAGGTCTATATTCCCATCTCGTAAATACAAGAAGTCGCACCTTTTACACTAATTCATAGTGATGTTTGGAGCCCTTGCAAGATTAAGTTTTTTTTCTTCTGAAAAATGCTGGTTTATAACATTTATTGATGATCAATCGCGTATGACTTGAGGATTTCTCTTAGAAGATAAACCTGATGCTGATGTAATATTTAAACATTTTTTTATAAAATGGTTCAGACTCAATTTAACACTAACATTAAAACAATTCTAAGTGATAATGGGAAAAAACATTTTAATAAAGTGTCAAGAGGATTTTTTTTCTTACTCAAGGAATCATGCATCAAAGTTCGGGTCCCCTCAACAAAACGGAGAGACTGAAAAAAATAAAAATAAAAAATCAGCTCCTTGAAGTTGCTCGGGCTATTTGTTTCCAAACTAAGGGTTCGACTTATCTTTGGGGAGACACTGCTCTGATTGCTACTTATCTAATTAATCAGTTACACACATGCATTTTAAACGTTGAAACTCCCCCTTTCTATTTTTAAAAAATTCTTTCCAAACTCAAGATCGATTTCAATTATCCAGCTCAAATTTTTTGGTAGCGAAACATTTGTTCGCAACCGTCTCGAACCTTGACCATAAAGCTATTAAGTGCATATTTGTCGATTATCCTACTAATCAAAGGGGGTACAAATGTTTTGATCCAAGGGCGAAAAAATATTTTATCTCTATGGCTCTCACATTCTTCGAAGGGCGGTCCTACCACAACTCTCATCTTCAAGGGGAGAACTGGACCGCTAGCGAAGATAATTTTTTAAACAACTGAAATTTCCTAATTGAATTTGGAAGTAATGAACAATCTTACTATACTATGCAAGAACATAATCCAACTTACATAGTAGAGGTAGATAAGCCAGAATAAGAAGTGCAAAGAGAGGGGGAGACGCTGCTCCACTACACGACAACGAGTCAACTCCAATGCCTAATTGAACCCCCAACTCCGAATCCAGATAACTCCAAAATAATCTCCCCAACCAAATTGATCTTCCCATTACTCGAAGGAAAAATACAAGAATGTGCAGAAAATATCCTCTCTCAAACTGTCTCTTATAATAATTTGTCACCTCCTATAACACGTTTATCTCTCAGATAGATAACATTAGTGTTCCTAATAATGTACAGGAAGCTCTTGAGATACCAAAGTGGAAAGAAGCAATTCATGAGGAGATGAGAGCTCTGGAGAAGAAGGCCACTTGGGAGAAGATTGATTTACCTAGTGGTAAGTCACCTGCAGGATGTCAGTGAGTTTTCACTGTAAAATACAACTCTGAGTGTCCCTAGAACGATACAAAGCTCGCTTGCCAATTGATTCACCCAAACATATGAAGTTGACTACAATGAAACCTTCTTTCCGGTTGCTAAACTTAATATAGTCCGAGTTATACTTTACATTGCTGCTAATCTGGATTGGAACCCTGAACCAAATGGATGTGAAGAATGTTTTTTTTTAATGGGGAATTAAAAGAGGAAATATGTATGGAGTCTCCACCTGGTTTACTAGTGAATTTGGATCAAAAGTTTGCAGGTTAAAGAAATCACTCTATGGGCGAAAACAATCCCAAAGAGCATGGTTTGAAAGATTCATAAAATTTGTCAAAAGTCAGGGATATTGTCAAGGACAAGCTGATCATACTATGTTAAAAAAAACCCAATATGGATAAGATTTTTATATTAATTGTTTACGTCGATGATGTTTTTACCAGGTGATGACACAGAAGAGATGAACAGATTGAAGGAAAGGCTGGCAATGGATTTTGAGATGAAAGACTTGGGACACCTGAAATATTTTCTTTGAATGGAGATGGCAAGATCCAAAGAGGAATCATGGTCTCTCAATGGGAGTATATTTTGGACCTCTTGAAAGAAACTGAGATAAGTGGCTACAAACCTTCAAAGACTACAGATGCTAAACTAGAAGACATTAAAGATGGGGTTCCAATTGATACAGGAACATATCAAAGATTAGTTGGGAAACTAATCCATCTCACTCACACTCGACCCGACCCGACATTGCCCTATCGCAGTAAGCATGGTGAGCCAATTTATGCACTCACCTTTGGCAGAGCATCTTGAAGAAAACATTGAAGAGGAAACTAACGCCATGGATTCGAAAGACGTTGATTCAAATGAGAAAGGAGAAGGAAAAACTGGTAAGAAACTGAGGCCAGAGGAAAACGAGGTGAAGCAGATCAAGAGCCAAGTGGGATCACGAGGTTCAAAGGAATAGAACTACGGGGATGTAAATTTAGGGCTGGACATTCTTTTGAGGGGATCGATGATACCCCAATTGTGAACAATTTGAGGAAGAACGTGAAAATCCATTGGGCCGGAAATTGAAAATAAAATTCCTTACAAAAATGGGGAGTGGCTCACAGAAGGTCTGATTGAAAGATATGGTGGTCGTAAAGCAAGGAACCCATACGAGCCCATGTTTTTTGTTGATGCGAGATGAACTTCGGGAAGGACGGCGGAGTGTGCAGATGGCGATTTTGATTAATGAAGAAAATCAACAATAATTGGGCTATTGTTTTTTTATGGCCCAATGATGAAATATGGAGAGGGTTGATAGCCAATGGGCTACCACCCTAAATCAGGCCCAAGAATCAGACATTCTCCTAGAGGCGGCAAGTTGAAGAATAAATTTCTGGGCCCTGCCCAAAGATATGATGCAGGCAAATCAAAACACTACACGTCGCTGTTTGAGATAAGTTTAGAGATGGGAAGGGTAAGCAGAAAGCGCATGAGGATGGGATGGTGGGATCGTGTAATGGAGGAAGGCCGGCGGGCCGCCGGTGGTTGGAGGGACGGAGGCGACAACTTGGGGTATTGGCGGCATGAGAGACGAGGCTATCGCACGCGATGAGGGAACTGGCATCCTTGTTAGTCTACTTGTACAGGGGCTGGGATTGGTACTAAGAAGATATAGTGGTCGAAAGACGGTTAAATCGTGCGAGACTTTTGCACTGTGATACAAGAGTTGAGGTTAGTGTTGAACAGCTGTAACGTTGAGGAGTGTGAGGAGTGGGCATGGATGGAGGTTGATGAAAAGAACGTGGATTGTTTACCTATTAAGCCGATGAAGGTCAATGGGGTAAGAGAGTGGGCAATAGCGCAATTAAATTTTATGGGCCTTTATTAAAACGTGAGGCTAAGGGTTTGGAAGATCATCTTGGCTATACTTCAAAATTGTTGGAACCCGAAATGAAATTACAGCAATTCAGTTGGATTTGAAGAGAAAAATTGAAGAAACAGGAGGAATGATTTGTGTCAGTGACGGTTTACTTAAATTTTGCCAAGAATCAATCAGTATTGATTAAATTGATGGAAAAGATCCAATCCATAGTGGGTGTGAGATCAAAGCGGGGGGAGAGTATAAAGGAGCCCATGGCACAACTGTAATTATTAGGGCTAGGGAATTAAAGCTAGAGATCGAAAAGGAAATTCAAGGAAATAGTGTGCTGAAAATTTTCAACATTGAAGATAGAGGGGTAGGGAGTTGACAAGGAAACAAGAAAAACTTCACTATGATCATTGCTGAAAACATTTTTTGACACACGATTCAATTGGGCCAGAAAATAAGTGGTTGGTGAGTGCAGCCGAAGAATTGCAAATTGGACTCCAATATACTTGTCTTCAGCCATCCTAAAAGAGATCTTTTTGTTGGACCTTACAAATTAACTGTGGCCATTTTTGTAGATGGAGATACCAGCCTGTTAATCGGCCAACAACAATATCAGGGAGGGGAAGAAGCAACCGGCACAGAAAACATCAGGGCTAGAAGAGCAGTGAGTGGTGGTTTCCAATTGCTAGGA
Source organism: Haberlea rhodopensis (assembly GCA_907163345.1). Lineage (NCBI taxonomy): Eukaryota > Viridiplantae > Streptophyta > Magnoliopsida > Lamiales > Gesneriaceae > Haberlea > Haberlea rhodopensis. The sequence continues at coordinate 1,680,223 of CAJQUN010000066.1, read as the reverse complement.
TTGTGGGGGTATTCAATAGAAGAAAGCACTTTGTTATTGTCGGCGGTAAATTTCTTAACCTACAGATACTGATAGTTGATACAAGTTCTGTCGGAGAGGAATTTCCTACATTGTTGCAGTCACTCAAATTGCTTCCAATATCATGATGCATTCTGGTATTGGCGAAGAAGCAAGAGCATGGTACCATTTGAAAAAAACGTCTTACTGTTACACATCATCATTTGCTGGTGTGATTATTCAATTTCTTGCAATTGTGGTTTCTCTTCAATCCTTGCATATTTTGAAAGTATTTGATAAGCTTCTTGATTGTTTGTATTTTGATATTATGTTCTTCGACCTTGGTTTTGAGATAATGTCTTTGATGTTGTTTGGAAATTGGGTAAATTCATAGCAAAGCTAAATCTTAGCCTTGAGGACAAGGCTAAAATTGAGGGGGCGATATTGTCAGGGGAAGAAAGTTACAAAGTTTGTTAGTTTGTTAAGGGTTTGTTAATTTGTTAGTTTGTGAAGGGCTTGGGTTTGGAAATTACAGAATAAAAAGAATGGGGAAGAGGGTAGAATGACATTCCAGATTTTAGAATGTGTTTGAGTGCAAGCCGAGGCTTGGGCAAGAGGGGTTTCTCTCTTGAGTGTGTGTGTGTGCGCGTGTTTCATCTTCATTGTATTTCCTTTCGTTTACAATATCAATAAAATAACAAATTCAGAAAAGTGTTCGAGTTCTTATTGTTAAACTTACTGCGTTGTGCGATTGTTTTCTTGTCCCTAACATATTATTCTTTGTAATTTCCTATTAATACTGTAACAAGTTTAAACTTTTATTATCAGAAAATAAAGGAACGAATTACTTGTATTCACTCTAAATTCTCTTATTATTTTCATATACAGTAAACACTAGAACCATTCCAATTGCTTTTGAGAATACAAATGAGCAAGACATTTATAAATACTCAAAGCATGCTCCTTCTCCGTGTTTTGATACTCGAAAACAATTCAATCTTTTCTTGTTTAGTTGGTTGGTAAAAAAAACCTTAAAAAGGTAAAAAAAAATATGAACCCATTGCTTTACTATAATGAATCAAAATCAGAAATGCCACAAATACTCTTCGACAAGTAAAATTTTAGCATGCGCAGCGCCGTTTAAAATCAATTACTTGCGCTGGGCACCTGATAAACATGTACTCTAATATCTATACATAACTTAAGACAATAAATATAACTCAACTCAGGAAATTCACAATCAACCAGCCTGAACAGATGAATTCAGTCTATAAATTTAAAACATATAATGGAACAATGACATATATTTATCAGCGTACTACCCTTTGTGTGTGTTGTACTGAATGAATGATAAATCTGGTCATTGATCTACCACGGGTAGTGCCCAATGCGATAGCAAAAAAGTAAACACTCTTACATGGAGTAGACGCTTCTGGTTCCCGCTCGGTCCTCCTCGCGCATGCAGATATCGAATAATAAGAAAAATTGCGGCCACAAACACACCCCGCTGAAATTCGAAAATGGAAAAAAGCGTGAAAAGCAAAACTTTTACAGATGAAAATATCATCAAGTAGCAGGTGTAAATTATACCAGATAAAAAGGGGTAAGAGCGGCGAAGTGTGAATCGAATTCCAACATTCGTAGGGCACGTAGCTGGGGAAGATTTCAACAGAGTAGAGGGAACTCGAATTGCGTTTTGAATTCCAACATTCGTAGGGCACGTGGCTGGGGAAGATTTCAACAGAGTAGAGCGAAATCGAATTGCATTGGTGTGGATAGTGGAAGCCAATTTCATGGCTTGAAATTTTGTTGTAAATAAGCTACACATAAAATGGGGAACCGAAACGATGGACTCTGCGGCGAATCCAGTTATCCAAGTAAATTTATAAAATGCAGCTTGAACTAAGGTTTTTGCGATGCTAGTCCCAAATTTATAAAACTAATAAATATAATCCAATAGAAAATCCTTTTAATCAAAATAATCTCACATAAATAATTTTGGTAAATTTATTCTCATAAAAAATATTTTTATAAAAAAATAATCTCAAAACTCCATATCTAATAATATAATCACTTTTGATAAAAAAAATTTATTTGATATTAATTTGTTAAAAAATTTATGAGAGGATTTTTAATAAAACCAATGCTTGTGTGATTATATTTAATTAGTACTAAAACTTAGGGACTAATATTGTAAAGACTATTCTATAGGACCATTTTTTAGTATTTTATCAGGTTATCATCACTTCATGTGGTGATTTTTGTGATTAATTAAATATAATTTATCGTATGCAAAACCATACATCTTGAAACAAATAAATAAACAAACAAATATATATATATATATATTTCTTATGAAGTGCGAGTATCATTTAGAAATTGTTTTGGTGTGTCGTAGTAAAATTCCAAAAATATCCTTCTACATTAGATATTCCTCTCTCTAGGGTTTCTATTAGATATTTTTTCCCCTTTATGACGATGTTCTCCACTTTATCCTTCTTCAACTCATTAGGCAAAATTCAGATATGCACCACTATGAGTAGTGTTTTTGAAAATATTTAGTAGGGATTAATCCTTCTTTTATAACATTCATCTGCACAACTATCAACTAAAGTATTTAATTCTTGAGTAAAATGATTATCTGTGATAAGAATAATTTGAATATACCATTTTTGGGGCATAAAACATTTCTAAATTAATAAAAAATCAATTTTATTAAATTTTAAATCAAAAGTATCTTTCATAGGAGATTGGGGAATCGAAGGAGAAGAAAATATGATATATGATTATTTTCTAGTCTAGAAATCCTAGTATCAAGAAATTGATTTTCTTTCTAAGAAGTTAGATGTCTTCTTTGAGATTATCAATCTCTATTAATAATTTTTGTAAGGACGTAGGATGATTAGAAATTTTTTAGAAGTTTATAAACTTCATTCATAGAATAAGGTTCAGTATAACTAATTATTTTAGTTTGCTGAGAATGATTAGAAGTAGATGTAGTATTTTCCATCTGATCAATAAGTTTTGATCATAATTCTGGATCTTTAATCATTTTAAAGAATTTTAGAATATTCTCATTAGTCAAGACATTTATATTAAGGTCTTGAAATTGAGAAAGAAGTTTATACATCATTTTCATTTATCACGCAAGATTAGTACAAGGATCACAATAATCTGATACAGACTGTATGGATCATTATCTAATACTTCAATATCTGAAGTTTCTATACTATTAGAAGATAAAGTGTCTGAATCAGATTCAGAATTTAAAAATAATTTACATAAATTATCTTTGATTTCATCACTGATATCTAAATTATGGATATGTTTTTTAACTTTGCATTCAGAGGCATAATGTCCTTCTCTACCACATTTATAACATTTAACATATTTTCTTGTCCGATTAACTAGCAGTTTTGCTGTCTCATCTTAATTTTTTCCTATCTTCTTTTTTATCTAATTTTCTTTTAGAATATTTTCATCTTTTCCTATAAGGAATATTAAACCCATCTTTGTTATGTTTTCTATTAGATGTATGTTTACTAGTAAAAGGCATGTACATGCCAAATTGGTCACAAAAACTTCCTAATTGTTTCCTTTCTAGTAAACTTTGTCTTTTAATTTGTTGATTTAATTTTATTTCATTACAAAGAGCTAATCCTTATTGAATACAAATTTCTATTAATTTGCCATAAGTATAACTGTCATAAGGGATATTAATCTGGTCTTTCCTAAGAGATTTTCGAATTCTTTCAGCAAAAAGGTTAGGAAGATCATCAATAAACTTGGACTTCCAATGAGAATTATTACAATCAGTAAGTTCCATAACTCTGCTTAAGAAAGTATCTTTATACTATATAAAATCAGTAAGAATTTTACATCTTAGATTTTGTAAAAGAGTACGAATATTTTCGCTATTATCAGAATATCTCCCTGTGAAATGTTCTATAATATTTACGACTAAAGTATAAACTACATTTTCTACTTGAATATTATTCTCTTATTTTACAATACTATAAATTTCATCTTTATTTGTTTGGGATAAATAATGATCCCATCAACCTTTAAGTTGTCCCGTAAAACCAGCTATAATCATTTTAGCAACATTTTTTTCCGTATTACCATTAATTTTACAAATGGGTAGAATGCATGAGAATTCTATAATTTTACCACTATAACTATTATTGGCAATAAATTCTTGTTCCTCATGAAGAACATCCATTGGAGAAGGTCTGGAATAATAAAATAACCTTTGATTAGATATATCAGCCCATCTAATATTTATTTTATTGATTTGATCATCTATAATTTGTTTAGGGTATAATTACTGGCAAAACCGTATGTAAACTCTTGATCTAGAGTTGTTCAATTAAATTTTTTAAATTTGTCTTCTAAAATTTTTTCTAATTCAACCCTAGATTTTAACTTAAAATCTGAAATATCAGGAGGATGTTGAATGCTAGGAGAAGCCACAGTAATATCATGTAGTGGAGGATCATTAATCAAGGGCTGGTTCTATTCATTTGAGGAACAATATTTTCGATACGATTATGGAGTAATGCAATTTGTTCTCCTAGAATAGTAAGATATAAGTTTTTAAAATTCTGATTTTCTAACAAACTATTGATATGTTGACAAGTAACCTGTATCATTTTCAAATAATTTAGAAAAAGCTAAAAAATTAAAAAAAAAATCCATTATTTTCTATTTGGAAAGATTGATGTGGAGGATAAAGACTAGTTTGCATATTTTCATTTGAAAGTTTATAAGATCTTTCTAAAACTGAAATATAAGGTTCTACATAAGTGGTTATAAACCAAGGAACAAATGGTATGGATTTATTATAATCAGAACAAAGTTCATAAAATTCATTTTGAAATTTCATTATTTCGTCAGTAGAGAAATTATCAAAAAATCATATACAAAATGAGTCACATTTGGATGTATTAAATTCAAGACCAATTTTTCTTCTGGTTTGGGAACCAGGGCTAAAATCTATTTTGGTTGTATTAATCATAAAGAAAAATTTATTTCAGATTCAGTTATATCTGCCTCCTTAGTATTAAAAATACATTGGACTATATTATCAGAATTTATATGTAATTTGTTTACTCTCCCTTCTTGATTTTCTACTTCATTTATGTTATAGGTATCATGTAGTCGAGATGTAGAAGCTCTTGAAGGAGATTTGACTATATAGTCAAAAGGTGATATATGAGAGAATGAAGATTGAGATCTAGATCGTATAGATCTGTTTATAGATTTGTTGTCTAATCGTAATAAATTTTTATTTCTTTCAAATTGTAAATTGACCGTACTATCAGGGTTTTGTAAAACATCTATAAGATTTGTCTGTACTGGGGTTTGAACAGGAACAACTTCTTGAATTGTCCAATTTTCTGGACAGGTCGGGTAAACACCCCTGAATGGCACTTGGCGTAACCAAGGCAAATGAGCTCGGCATAACCGCAGCTCGACTGATCCTCTTACGGGCGTAACCGCGACAGGTTGGGTAAACACCCCTGAATGTCACTTGGCGTAACCAAGGCAAATGGGCTCGGCGTAACCGCAACAAAAGTACACAAGACAGGTGACAAATACTCTTCGTTCATTGAAATTGAAATTGAAGTTGAAATCGAAATCGAAATCGAAATTGAAGCGATTGCAAGAAAAGAGAGAAACACGTAGCCCGGGTGTGACAGCTACGGCTAAACATAGTATTTCTTCAAGTTGTAGGCATTCCATGGTCTTTTGAGAGCTTTGCCTTGCATGTCTTCTAGGTAATAAGCTCTTGAGCTCAACTTCTCCATGATCTTAAAAGCTTCACCGCTGTTCTTCTTGTAACTTCTCAATACTAAGTCTCCAACCTGAAAGCTTCTTGGTACTACACTTCGATTGTATCCCCGAGTTATGCGGTTCTTGTACGATTCCATCCTGATCATCGCAGATTCCCTTTTTTCTTCTAGGAAGTCAAGATCAGCATCCCGCCTTTGATCATTGTCCTCATCGTAAAGCGCAATCCTTACCGTCTCGGATCCTATTTCTGTTGGGAGCACCGCCTCATTACCATAAATCATGTTGAAAGGTGTTTCACCCGTTCCTGTTCTAGGAGTAGTTCGATAAGACCATAGCACACTCGGGAGTTCATCCACCCAGTCTCTTTTTGCTTTTCCTAATCTGGCCTTTAAACTTTGTAGCAAAGACCGGTTAGTCACTTCCGCCTGACCATTACTTTGAGGGTAAGCCACGGAGGTAAAGGCTTGTCTGATCTTCATCTCTTTGCACCAAGATTGAATTTTGGCACCTTGAAATTGTCTTCCATTATCGGAAACCAATATACATGGGACTCCATATCGGCACGCTATGTTTTTCCACAAAAGTCATGACATCCTTCTCAGTAATTTTAGATAAGGATTCGGCTTCCCCACACTTTGAGAAATAGTCTATGGCCACTATCAAGAATTTCTTTTGGGCCGGGGCTGGGGAAAAGGCCCCACTATGTCGATGCCCCATTGATCGAACGGGCATGCCGGTATGATCACCTTCATCATCGTGGTAGGCTGGTGATAGAGTCTGTTGTGCCGCTGGCAATTGTCACAAGCTAGCACGATGGTTATGGCGTCCTTTTGCATGGTAGGCTAGAAAACCCGGCTAGCAAGGACTTTCGCGCTAGAGCATGGGCGCCCAAGTGGTTTCCACAACTCCCCTCATGTATTTCCCTAAGGACATAATCAACGTCATCTCTTCCCAGGCATTTGAGAAGAGGCCGGGAGAATGATCTCTTGTACAAAACCCCTTCGAACAACACAAAACGTAGACCTCTGCTTGATCTGATGAGCTTTCCACGGGTCAGTGGGTAGCCTTCCCTCTTCAAATAATTTTCAATTTGTCTCATCTCTGTTATCTATAAATACCAGGTTTGTTGATGTGAATAATGTATTCACTCTGCTTATAATTTCAAGTTCAACTCATTACTCTGGCCTTTTTGCCGATTTCTGATTTGAGCGTCGGAGGGGACTCGCCGGGACATCATTCCGGCTCCCTTCTCACACTTGTTCATGATTTCAAGCCTCAACAGCACTCAGAGCTGTTATCGGAGTTGCTACCAGCACCCTCCGTCCACCGGAAAGAAGACATCTCATTTTTAGCAAGCATCATTTGGCGCCATCTATGGGAAACTTGAGCAAATGCGTTGATATGGCAGAAAGAAGAGGAAGCAGAAGAACAAATACGACGGAGTCTCGCCCGGAACGAGGGACTGGACAGCTGCCTCCGGTGATGAACGTGAGAAACATGACTATGGAACAACTAGCTCAGTTCATTACCACCACCGTAGCTAAGGATGTAAAGCAAAACCAACCCCCACCTCCGGATGGAGGACCATTGCCGAACCATGAGGACAATGCTGAAGTCCAGCAAAGTCACGTGGAGGAAGTCAATCCAACCCAAGGGGGCCCCGACCCAAAAATGCACCAAAGAATGGAAGATATGTGGAATGAAATCCAAGGTTTGAGACAACATGTTGAGGAAAAGGCCTACATCCACAAGAAAGAAAGTCCTTTCTCCCAAGCCAATTTGGAAGATGAGCTACCACCTAACTTCCGACAGCCTAACATGGGAGAATACGATGGGAACACCGACCTCGAGGACCATTTGGGAAGATTTGATAATGCAGCCTTGTTGCATCGATACTCCGACGGAGTCAAATGTAGGGTATTTCTGAATACATTAGTAAGGTCGGCTCAATAATGGTTCAACATGTTGAAGCCTAACTCGATAATGTCTTTCCATGACTCCAACTCAGCTTTCTTGCATCAATTCGCAAGTAGCAAGAATTATCAAAAGACTTCACTCAGTTTGTTTGTCATGAAACAACAAGATCTAGAATCCTTGCGAGAGTTTACCCAACGCTTCAACGGTGCTGCCCTAGAGGTTCCCTAGGCCACGCTTGATGTCCTTTTCAATGCTTTCGCGCAAGGGCTCAGGGTGGCGAATTCTTCAAGTCCTTGGTCAAGAAACCACCACAAAGTTATGATGAGCTCCTGAACTTGGAAGATGTGCAGAGGCAGAAGAGATTTGAGCAAAGGCCCGCTGAGAATAGCAGGGAAAAGCTGGACAAGGGCGGAATAAAGAGAAGTATGGCGGAGAGGATGGATGACCGAAACTTGTTCAGGGGGGGTCTTCCACATACTCCCCTTGTCATGAGCCTAGACAGAGCAATGGATGTATGTGATAATAAGGGTAGATTGACCAGGCCAAAGAAAGCAGCAACAGGTCCAAGATCGCCCCCATCGGATAAGTATTGCGGATATCATCGAGAATATGGACATTTTACCAATGATTGCCAACAATTGGGAGAAGAGGTTCAAATGATCATTCAAATAGATCCGAAAAATAAAAGCTATGTTGATGAGAACCAGGGAGCCCAACCAGTCGGGCACGCCTCGGGCTCCGGCTCAGGCCAATCCCGGACGAAGAGAGCCAAGGTGGGAGCAACAAGGGCGGAATGCCTCTCGCGGTCATGCGGAAAGAAATGGAGGAAACAATGATCCGAATCAGGGAATGATACGCATGATCTCTAGAGGAGCAACCGATGGGGATTCTGGCCGAGCTCGCAAGGCATATGGGAGGAGGTTGCAAATTTTTGAAGTGTCCATGGAAGCAAGCACTACAACAGATCCCGTGATCAGCTTCGGTCCCGACGACCTACGAGGCATTGTTACTCCACACAACGATGCCTTGGTAGTCACGGTTACTATAGACCAGGGTGTCACTATTGACGGAAAGAAAGTAAAATGGAAACAAATACTCAAAGTAAATACCATCAGTGACTCAACCAATTGCCTACCATATGCAATGGACGATCATTATTTGGAACAGTTCCATCCTTAAATTTTTTTGGCACAAGGCTTTCAACTGAGAATCTAGAAAAATATTAATAAACTAAACATTGTTCGAAAGAGCTCAAACAATTCAGTGCATATCATAGCAAAAATGTCCTTATTTTCCAAAGTCAATAAATTTAAGTTTGTACCAACAGTTGATGCCTCGACTAGAGCTTAAAAGCTACATTTTTGTCAGTTTAACAAAAAGAGCCACAACTAATGCCAAACCTGAAGAATATCAACTTCTTAAGATGGTTCCACCATTATCAAGCTAAGTAATAGACCCTATTGCTGATACTTATAAAGTGTTATTAATAAAGTTGAGTACATACATAGTTTTATAGAAAATGTATAATAGATAAAACTCAAAATAGCAACAATAAAACCAAAATCGTAACAGTAAGTTCGATCAAAACAGTAGGAATTTTGAACATGAGCAGTAGGAATTTCGATAATGAGCACTATCAAATCAGTAGCTATATTCTGTCAATAACAACAGCAATTTTTAATACAATTGCAACAAAATTTGATCAAATAGTTAGCAAAACTTGATAAAAAACAGTAGCCTATTTCGACTCAAAACAGCAACCTAATTTAACTCCAAACAGCACCATAATTCGACCAAAATAGCAATCTCAAAACAGCAGCATAGTTTGATCGAATTAGCAAGGAATTTTTGAATCAAAGATGGTAAAATTTTCGAACCCAAACAACAGTTTAATTAAAAGAACCAGTAGCATAATTCGGCCATAGCAGCACCATTTCGATTACAAAAACAGCCCCATTCGATCCAAAGACATCAGGGAAAGAAAAACCGAAATGTATAAAATAGTTTGTGCAACCAAATCAACTTATGATTGAATCAGTTAAAATACAAATCCATGAGATATAAATTGATTAAAAAACCATCACAAACCGAACTATCTACGAACTTATTATAATGTTGCCAACAAATTTCATCTAATCTAAATTAAATGGTTAATTAATCATATCAGTCATGTAAAAGAACTAATACTTATCACCATTGAAATCGGAGTCAGAAGTATCACTCTTAGAATCATCAGCTGCTGCTTAGTATCGATCATTACTAATTACATTTGTGTTGCCCACAATTTTCTCTTTGAGGTTTAGCTCATGGAGGCACAGGCTGGCCATTGTCTGCTACGTTACTACCCGGAGAAGAAGGAAGCATTTTGCGGCTAATGGATAAGAAAATTTCATTTCTTTTCTGGTAATAATGTAGCAGACAATGGCCAGCATGTGGCTCCAAGAGCTATACCTCAAAGGGAAAACTGTGGGCAACGAACCTATGTAATAAGTGATGATTCCGATAATGATGCAAACACTGATGATTCTGGGAGTGATAATTCTGACTCTGATTTCAATGGTGGTGAGGATTAGTTTTTTTACATGGCTGAAATGATTAATTAACCATTTAATTCAGATTAGATGAAATTTACTAGTAACACTATAATAAGTTTGTAGGTAGCTGGGTTTGTGATGGTTTTTAATCAATTTCTACCTCATGGATTTGTATTTTAGCTGATTTAATCATAAGTTGATTTGGTTGCACAAACTGTTTTATGCATATTTCAGTTCTTTTTCCGCTGATGTCTTTGGATCGAATGGGGCTGTTTTTGTAATCGAAATAGTGTTGTTATGGTCGAATTGGGTTGTTGGTTGTGTTAACTCAATCGTTATTTGGTTCGAAAATTTTACCATCTTTGATTCAAAAAATCCTTGCAATTTCGATCGAACTATGCTTCTATTTTGAGATTGTTATTTTGGTCGAATTATGGTGCTATTTGGAGTTAAATAAGGCTGTTGTTTTGAGTCGAATTAGAGTAGTGTTTTTTTTATCAAGTTTTGCTAATAAATTGATCAAATTTTGATGTCATTTTGTATTAAAAATTGTAGCCGGTATTGACAGAATATTTGGTTTGGTTCAAAATCCATGGTCCCTGCAGGAGGTTTAGCGGCTACTTTTCCATTAGCTGATTTCTTCCCTTCATTTTTTTTCTTCTCTTCATGTTTAAAATTATCGTCTCCGATGGTCTCAATCACGTCTTCATCATCGACATGAGTCCACCTTTGACTGTTGCAATTCCCTTTACATTAGCCATGTATTATTGCAACAGTTACTTTTAATGGTAGTTGTTGAAACAATTTTGTACATGGAGTTGGTCTTTTCATCTTTATTTGGTTGTATATAAGAAATGATGTAATCAATCGAATCACCATCTAATCTTTGAAAATGGATTGTGCTCATTCAAGGTAATTTTCACTATTGAATCTGTGGATGGTGATTTTGTTGGCCGGTGCTTTCTTTCTAGAAACATTATTCAATTGGTGGCTCTTTTCCCTGTTCACTTGAAGGCTGTTGAATTCAACAGTTGAAGAAAGACAAATACAAGATAATAGTCTCTACCGAGGGATTGACACCTATATAGACCATCATCCATCACTTCTGAAATCATACCTCATTTTGTAATCTACTCAAATAACAAGTTTTTAAGCATTTGTTTCTGTTTCTGTTAGTCGTGATGTGATCCCGAAGAGTTTGTAATTCTCGTTTGAAATTTTCAATAAATTGTGTTTGCTTCCCATTGACGTAGGCAATTGTCGAACCACGTAAATATTCGTGTTCTTCTGTGTTTATATGATTTTTGCACTTTATTTTGGGTATTCTGGCACAACAAATGGTATTAGAGTCATGTGCTCGTGAAAATGCCCAAAAATTGAAAGTGTTCGAAATCGATTTCTGACCACACCACAAGATTTGTCTCGTCAGCAGGAGTCCGGAGCAATTTTCGGTTCGTGATTTCGACCTCCGAGTCAACTGGAAATCGAAATTAAAGTTTTGAGAAATTTTTTGAAAAAGTTACATAAAAAGTTGCTTGGAAATTTGGAGAAGAGAAGATCCAAATTCCAAAGTGAACAGGATCGACCCGCTGGACCCGACCCGCAACCCGTGACCCATACCCAATTTTTCGGCCCAATTAAAAGCCCAGTTTATTGGCCCGTTAATGTTTGCTGGTCTGTTACTTTTCATCGGCCCATTAATGTACATCAGCTTGTTACTGTTCATCAGCCCAGCACTATTCACGGTCCATTACTATTCACGCCCAGCATTATTTATCAGAACAAAAAAAACCCGGTTCGGACCATTTTTCGCCCGTATGTGGCAATCCAGCACTTGTTCCCCACTATTTTGACCATTTGGGACACAACGGTAGCATATGTTTCTGCTAAAAAACTACCCAAAAGTTTAAAGTGATGGATCGTGAAGCATCACTAGCGGTTCAGTGAGACGAACCATGCTATCAAATGCAAAATTCGAGGTTGAGAAATTTGACGGCACCAACAACTTTGGAATGTGGCAATGTGAAGTATTAGATCTCTTATTCCATGAATGATCTAATTAGGCTTGGAGTCCAAGCCTAATGACATGTCACCTGAGGATTGAGACTATGTCAATAAACAAGCTTCCGACACGATACGACTCTACTTATCGAAGGAGCAGAAGTATTTTGTCATGAAAGAGACTTCCGCAACGAGTCTCTGGAAGAAAGTGGAGGACAAGTACATGACGAAAAGCATAGAGAACCGGCTCTATCTGAAAAATAAGCTTTTTCGTTTTCAGTATAAGAAAGGTAGGCCAATGATAGAACATCTTGATAATTTCAACAAAATTATTGCCGATCTGCAAAATCTGGAGGTTGAAGTTAAAGATGAATATCTGGCGTTACTATTATTGAATTCTCTACCAGAATCTTATGATCATCTGACCACGACTTTGTTATACGGCAAGGACGAAGTCAAATTCATGGATGTTGCCAATGTGTTGGTAAGCAATGAATATCGGAGGAAAAAACAGCATGATCATAGAGATACCACATCTGAAGCACTGATGGTATCCAGAGGGAGAAATAACAACAGACAATCTGTCAAAGGACGAGGCAGATCCAGATCGAAGTCCAGAGGAGAATCAACACGGAGACGTCCTGCAAAGGATGAATGTGCCTATTGTCATCAGAAAGGGCATTGGAAGAAATATTGTCCTAACAAGGATAAGTCAAATGCGAATGTGGTACAACAAAATTCTGACAATGAAGATGACTCAGCATTCTCGATTTCATCATCTTCATTCAATCCATCTGATAGATGGATTCTAGATGTTCTTATCATATGTGCACACATCGCCAGTGGTTCTCAGACTTCGAAGAAATTAATGGTGGGGTTGTCCTCATGGGCAACGACAATGCCTGTCAGACAAAAGGCATTGGATCAGTACGCTTGAGGATGCACGATGGTACAATCAAACAACAAACAGATGCGAGATATGTTCCTGATCTGAAGAAGAATCTAATCTCACTTGAAGTCCTTGAGTCCAATGGCTACAATATAACCATGGAAGGCGTCATTCTGAAAGTTGTATGAGGTGCACTCTTAGCGATGAAAGGTACTTGAGAAACAAATCTATATTTTCTGGATGGTCACACATTTTCTGGGAGAGCTGCAGTCTCCACTAGTACCAGAGAAGATTCACCTGATACCTCACGGCTCTGGCATACGCTTTTGGGACATGCCGGTAAGAACGTTATTAGGAATGGCAACGGGGAGGGTATGGGACGGGTTTGGCCAATCCCAGGACCCGCCCCGCTACACATAAAACCCGGACCCACCCCGCCCCGCCCCGGTTCCAGTTTTTTGAAAAAAAAAAAAAAAAAATTAGCTAGAAATCAATTTTGAAACACTAAAGTTGAGTTTTGTGATTAAATTTCATATTTTTTCTAGTAAATATTTATAATAAGCATTGTAAAGCTATCTTTAAGCTACTAAATATTTATTAATTTGCTCTTATTTCCTTTAAAATGTCCAACTTCTTTAACATGAACACATGAATTTTGATATAGAATTAAATAATGACACTTTTTTATTTAATCAAAGAAGTAAAATGTATAATCAATATCAATTTTTTTTTTTAAAAATTAAAAATGTATAGCGGGGCGGTCCGGGGCGGGTTCGGCCAATCCCAGGACCTGCCCCGCCCCGCTTCCAAACCCGATTGAAGCGGGTCCATACCCGCCCTAACGGGGCGGGTTCAATGCGGGTCCGGGTGTGGACCCATCCCATTGCCATCCCTAAACGCTATGCAGAATTTAGTGAATCGAGGTGTTCTGAAAGGTGCTAAAAGTGGGTAACTTGACTTCTGTGAACATTGTGTCTTGGGCAAGCACGTGCCAAGTTTGGTACTACTATCCATCGTACCAAAGAGATATTAGACTATGTGTACACCGACGTTTGGGGACCTTCTCAGAAAGCGTCATTGGGAGGTAAACGTTGTTCGTTACTATTATAGATGATTTCTCGAGATATGTCTGGGTGTATACTATAAAGCACAAGGATGAAATTCTGGACATCTTCCTCAACTGGAAGAAGATGATCGAAACACAGACCGGAAGAAAGATAAAGAGGCTCGGATCTGATAATGGTTGAGAATACAAGTCAGACCCATTTCGAAAACCTGTCAGAAAGAAGGGATAGTCAGACATTTTACCATACCAGACACACCACAACAAAATGGTGTAGCAGAACGGATGAATCGTACTCTACTTGATAAAGTCCGCTGCATGTTATCACAATCTGGACTGAGCAAGACATTCTGGGCTGAAGCCTTGTCATATGCCTCTTATATAATCAACATGCTACCAACTTCTGCACTAGACGGAAAAACTCCGAATGAGGTATGGTCTGGACGACCCGTTTCTGATTATGATTCTCTGCATATATTTGGGTGTCCCGCATACTTTCACGTCAGAAAATCAAAGTTGGAACCTATAGCCGAGAAAGTTGTTTTCATGGGCTTTAGTGAAGGAGTTAAGGCATTCCGTCTATAGAACCCTGAGTCAAAGGAAGATTGTCTTTAGCCGAGACGTTACCTTTGACAAATTCGTAATGCTGAAACAGAAAGAATCAGAGATAGAGAACCAAGACCCGAGTTCTCAGTTGCAGGTGGAGTTCGAGATTCTCACAACTCCAGATCAACCTGTTCAGATTGATGATCATCCTGAAGAATTATCAGAAAACCTGCTATGTTTACTAATATGGTAGCGTTCACTCTTCCAATTGTTCAAGATGGTATTTCGTACAACTACAAAGAAGCTATGTATAGTACAGAAAAGGTCATGTGGAAGACGTCGATGGGTGAAGAAATGAAATCGCTTTGTCAGAATAAAGCTTGGAAGCTGGTTCCTCTTCCTAAAGGAAATAAAGTGTTGGATGTAAATGGGTCTTTGCTAAAAAAGAAAGATGCATCCGGCAAAGACAGTATCAGATACAAAGCTAGACTAGTAGCAAAAGGCTACACACAGAAGGAATGAATAGACTATGATGAAGTTTTCTCACCTGTTGTCAAGCATCCGTCTATTCAACTCTTACTAGCTTTGGTTACACAGTTTGACCTCGAACTAGCCTAGCTTGACGTCAAAACGACATTCCTTCATGGAACTTTGGATGAGGAGACCTATATGGCTCAACCTGATGGATTCAAAGTTCCTGGTCATGAAAGTTGGGCTTGCAAGCTCGACAAGTCACTCTATAGTCTCAAGCAGTCACCGAGACAGTGATACAAACTGTTTGACGGCTTTATGAAGAAACAGAGGTACACCCGCATCCACTTTGATCATTGTGTATACTTGAAGAAACTCCAAAATTGTACATTTATCTATCTGCTCTTATATGTTGATGACATGCTGATCGTATCTAAAAGTAAGATGGAGATTGATAAACTGAAGGCTCAAGCTCAGCTCAGAATTTGAGATGAAAGATCTTGGGAAAGCCAAGAAGATTCTTGGAATGGAGATCAAGAGAGACAGAATAAAGGGCACAGTCTGTCTGACCCAGACTCAGTATCTGAAGAATGTACTCCAGAGATTTGGTATAAATGGGAATACCAAACCTGTAAGTATTAGCTCCGCATTTCAAACTGAGTGCATCAATATCTCATAGTACAGATGCCGAGATGAGACAAATGGATAGCATTCCTTATGCAAACGTTGCCGGAGCTATTATGTATGCAATGGTGATGTGCACAAGACCTGATATTTCTCATGCAGTTAGCATGGTGAGCCGATATATGCACAACCCTGGTAAAGAACATTGACATGCAATAAAGTGGATTCTAAGGTATATTCAGAGTACCGTGGATATTGGTCTGAAATTTCAGAAAGATGAGATCAATTGTCTTGTTGGATACATCGATTCTGATTGTGCTGGTGTACTGGATATGTGTTACCATGGCAGGAGGACCAGTGAGCTGGAGATCTACGCTACAGTCCACAGTTGCTTTGTCTACTACAGAGACAGAGTATATGTCGATCACAGAAGCATTCAATGAAGGCATCTGGTTGCATAATATTGGTGAAAGCCTTGGGCACCAGACAGAAAATTACAGAGATTTTCTGCGTAATCAAAGTGTCATATGTCTGGCAAAGAACAAAGTTCATCATAGTCGTACCAAACACATCGATGTTCAATATCACTTTGTTTGGGAAATCGTATAAGACGGAGATATTCTACTCAGAAAAATCGGGACTGCAGATAACCAAGTAGACATGTTCAAAAGTGGTGACATGGATCAAGTTTCAACAGGTTTGGATTTGCTCAATATCTCTCAAGTATCCAGCGCCTAAGAGCGTACTGAAGGAAGAAATACATATCAGTGGAAAAAATCGCCAAGGTGGAGATTGTTGGCCGGTGCTTTCTTTCTAGAAACACTATTCAATTGGTGGCTCTTTTCCCTGTTCATTTGAAGGCTGTTGAATTCAACAATTGAAGAAAGACAAATACAAGATAATAATCTCTACCGAGGGATTGTCACCTATATAAACCCATCATTCCTCACTTCTGAAATCATCATCAAATAACAAGCTTTTAAGTATTTGTTTATGTTTCTGTGAGTTGTGAGGTGATCCTAGAGAGTTTGTAATTCTCGTCTAAAATTTTCAATAAATTGTGTTTGCTTCCCGTGGATGTAGGCAATTGCCAACAAAAAAAATATCTGTATGTGTATGATATTTATGTATGATATTTGCACTTTATTTAGGTATTATGGCACAACAGATTTGAGGTAAGAAATGGAAACTAAAAGTCCCGCGGACTGTTGGGAGGCACTGCCAGGAGGGTCGGAGCTGTCGCCGCTGGTCGTGGATGTAGAACCACTAACCAAGACATTGCCTCCTTGAAATTCATGGTTTTTTCATGGGCTCTGGTAACATGAAAATAATAAGAGAATCTAGAGTGAAGAACACGTAGTTCATTCCTTTATCGTATCGCTCCATTTCTCGCACTGGTTGATGAAAACATGTGTCTCAATTCTATTTCGTCTTCTAGTCGTGATATTTTGTTATGATATAGTCGATTAGGTCATCCAAATTTAGGAGAAGTTGTTGGTGAGTGCAGCCGAAGAATTGCAAAATTGGACTCCACTATACTTGTCTTCAGCCATGCTAAAAGGGATCCTTTTGGTTGGACCTTACAAATTAACTGTGGGCATTTTTGTGGGAGTGATACCAGCCTGTTGACGGCCAACAACAATACCAAGGAGGGGAAGAAGCAACCGACGCAGAAAACATCAGGGCTAGAAGAGCGGTGAGTGGTGGTTTCAAATTGCTAGGATTGTGGGGGTATTCGATAGAAGCAAAGCACTTTGTTATTGTCGGTGGTAAATTTCTTAGCCTAGATAGTTGATACAAGTTCTGTCGGAGAGGAATTTCCTATATTGTTGCAGTCACTCAAATTGCTTCCAATATCATGATGCATTCGGGTATTGGGGAAGAAGCAAGAGCATGGGTACCATGTGGTTATTCAATTTCTTTGTGGTTTCTCTTCAGTCCTTGCATATTTTGAAAGTATTTGATAAGCTTCTTGATTGTCTGTATTTGATATTATCTACTTCGACCTTGGTTTTGTGAGATAAGATGTTGGTTTGAAATTGGTTAAATTTGTAGAGCGCTAAATCTCAGTCTCGAGGGCAAGGCTGAAAATAGGGGGACGGTATTGTTAGGGGAAGAAAGTCGCAAAGTTTGTTAGTTTGTTAAGGGTTTATTAATTTATTAGTTTTTAGAGTTGGAAATACAGAATAAAAATAGGGGGGAAAAGGGTAGAATGACATTACAGATTTTAGAGTTGTGTTGAGTGCAAGCTTAGGCGTGTGTTGAGTTTTTCCTTTCTTTTATAATATCAATACAATAACAAATCCAGAAAAGTCACCATTTAAAATCAATTACTTGCGCTGGGCACCTGACAAACATGTACTCTAATATTTATACATAACTTAAGACAATAAATATAACTCAACTCAAGAAATTCACAATCAACCAGCCTGAACAGATGAATTCAGGCTATCAACATATAATGGATCAATGATATATATTTATCAACTTACTACCCTTTGTGTGTGTTGTACTGAATGAACGATAAATCTGGTCCTTGATCTACCACGGGTAGTGCGCAATGCGGTAGCAAAAAAGTAAGCACTCTTACATGAAGTAGACGCTTCTGGTTCCCGCTCGGTCCTCCTCGCTCATGCAGATATCGAATAATAAGAAAAATTGCGACCATAAACACACCCCGCTGAAATTCGAAAATGGAAAAAAGCGTGAAAAGCAAAACTTTTACAAATGAAAATATCATCAAGTAGCAGATGTAAATTATACCAGATAAAAAGGGGTAAGAGCGGCGAAGCGTGAATCGAATTCCAACATTCGTAGGGCACGTAGCTGGGGAAGATTTCAACAGAGTAGAGCGAAATCTAATTGCATTGGTGTGGATAGTGGAAGCCAATTTCGTCTGCTGTATATACGGTAACAGTAATTTTATTTTGTAAGGCATTCACCCAAATTATATTAAAGTAAATAAATAAACGAAAGAAAATAGAATATGAGAAGCTGAAAAAGTCAGTGATATCAAAGAACGTGAACATGTATCTGATTTCTTGGAAACAAACTCTATCTGATCCGAAAAAAGAGTTAAAGAGATGAGATGAGATGTGATGTGAAAGCTGAACAAATAACAAACCCCACAATAAAAGCAGCTGAAAATACCACGAAATCTTGACCCCATCGCCACTTGGGTTTCCATCTCCGGCCATAAATATAATAGCAGAAACGATAACAATAACAGTGAATAGATCTAATCCGATGACGAACGATTGCGCGAGATTCATATATAAACATGCAATTATGCAATATAAGTGCACGAAAGGGATTACCGATGTATAACGGAATCAATCTGACAGTAGTGATCCTCGAGACCTGTCAGCTTGACCAGATCTACAAGCTAACAACGGTGCTAGTTTATTATTAACCTATCTGTAAGAGTGTATGGATTGGAGTGACTAACACTAGAGACGAGCGACATATTTATGGTTGAGACTGAGTCACCAATTGCGCTAGGGTTCATAAAACCCAACATGTCAACCATTGGTTCATTGGCTTGTAGGGCATCGCTAACAAGCTCTCACTTGCTCAAAAGTCAACGCAAACAATAAATTCATAATTCAAGTAGTCAATCCAATTGAACAACTTGATATACAATCAATGTACATAATTATGATTCATAAATATATCAAACGTTTTAATTTTAGAACTTTCTATAGATGAAACATTTTCAAATATTGAAACTCCGCGAGAGTGAGAAGCTTTCAAAAATTAAATTCATCTTTTCTAAATCATTCATTCAATTTGAGCACTCATCATTTAAGTATCAATTCTCATCAATATATCGGCGGTTGGTTGATTCTGACCCAACAAGGCTCAAGTGTACCATAGCAGTAGGAGCAAAGCCTTTGTGGTTTTAGAAGTCAAACAACTTCTTTGGGCTTACCCCGAATGCTTCATTATCAGTTAAACTCCTTTAATAGACAATGACAGAAATATAGTTCCAGCAACAACCTACCAATCGTTGTAGCGCCTAGAATCTACGCTTCACGAATACCTAAACACAAATAACTAACAACGTACAAGAAGTTGTTAACCATAGTTAGTGTACAATACATTCACTCATATGTCCCGAATGAATCTAGGGCATTGATTAGTCTAGGTCCATTATGATTTCAATAACTATGTATTTGTTTCACGTTGCGTTATATGATTCATTGTGTGTGTATATGAAAAATTCATTTTTGACAAGCACTAACCGTTCTGCCCAGAGATTCCTCGAATCATATACAGAAAAACACATAGGACATCATGGTTCATCAAGAACAGTGGTGAATCCCCAACGACAATCATAGGTCTCTGACAACATCACTGAATACCCAAAATAACATATTTATGACATGCATGTGAGCAATCATTAAATCAAAGTATATAACTATCTGTCAAGACCTCAATGACGGCTCGGGTCACGAGGAGTAATTATGCATAACTATGACTATGAATTCTATACTCGACAAATGGTAACCCATTGAATTCCAATTAGGGTCGTTCAGCGAATTCATTCCCAATGAGCACCTATTCATGTGTGTTGACTTCTCCAAGACAACGCCGATGAAATACGACGCACTGCACTAGACACATCATGAATACCAGTCTCTATTGAGCATATACGATATCCCATTCTCGAACGCTCATCGACCATGAACATTTAGAAATTACAGTCGATCTTCATGGTCAGCAGCATACACATAATCACATTCTATGGACTATATCAATTTCAGGGACTTAATCAATGAATCATGATACATTGGTTGTCATATTTATTAGTAATCAAACAAAGATATGTCACAATATGATTATAAATATAATCAATCAACTATTGATTCGATGTTATATTGACAATAAAATTTCCTAAAGACAACTACCCATATGCCTCAAGCCCATCTTCTTAAGATGTCTCTCAAACAACAGTCGTGGTAAAGGCTTCGTCAGTGGATCCTCCACATTGTCTGTTGAAGCAACTCTCTCGATAAAGATGTCACCTCTACCAGCTATCTCTCGAACTATGTGGCATTTTTCAGTATATGTTTGGATTTTGATGAGATCTCGGCTCTTTTGCTTGTGCAATAGATACATTGTTGTCATAGTACACAGAGACTGGGTCAACTGCACCAAAAATTACACCAAACTCTTGGATAAAATTTCTCATCCAAACTGCCTCCTTTGATGCATCTGATGCTGTAATGTATTCAGTTTCAGTGGTGGAATCCATTGTGGTGTCTTGCTTGGAACTCTTCCAAGAGACATCACCATCATTAAGCCTAAAACAAATCCGGACATTGATTCAGAGTCATCTACATCTGACTGAAAACTAGCATCAGCGTAGCCTTCAATTTTTGGCTCTCCAATTTCAGATCGAAAAATCATGAACATATCCCGAGTTCTTCGCAAGTACTTAAGGATTGTTTTCACAGCTTTCCAATGACCTTCATTAGGATCTGCCTGATTTCTGCTCGTTACACTAAGAGTATACAACATATCAGGTCCAGTATATACCACATCATACATTATGCTACAAAAGTTCAAAGCATAGGGTATCAATGTCCTCTTTCTCTCTCTTTTCATCAGTCTTAGGGCTCAATGACATTGAGAGGTGAATATCATGACATGTTGGAAGATTATCCATTTTCGACTGTTCCATGCTAAATCTTTTTAACACAATGTTTATGTACATAGTTTGAGAGAGCTCCAGCATCAACAATCGTTCAAAACTAAATCAATCGGAATCTAGAGTTTAATTAACTTTTCCAATAGATGTGGCTGCAACCATTGCATCATTTCCAAGCCTAAAAAAGATCTCATCATTTTGCAGCTTGCTGCTTCTTGTCATCACCTACATGTTATTGCACAGATGTGATGCACAACCGGTATCCAATACCCAAGAAGCTGAACTAATGGAAACATTAACTTCAACAAAGAATATATCTGGTCTAGAATATTTATGTTCCTGATATTCCTTGCAGTTTCTCCTCCAATGCCCAGGTTTGCCACAATGAAAGCATTTTTGTTCCTCATTAATTGACGCAGTCTACCCCTTTGCCTTTTTATTTTGTGGTGCAGGCTGAGAACACTTCCCAATATTCTTCTTCTTCTGAGACCAAGAACTCTTCTTGGCTTTAGAAGAAGAATTAATCAACAGAACAAGCTTTTCTTTCTTCATGGCAGCCTCAACAGTAGTCAACATATTGACAATCTCTGCAAGTGTGCACTGATATTGTGCATGTTGAAGTTCACCAAGCTTAACATTAATATTTACATTGAAATGTTGGATCCTTCTTTAAACTGCATGTGGTGATGCAATTATATATCATAATATGAGATTAAATATTTGTGATGATAGAAATGTATTATACTTCGGTGGACTGTACGGGATTTGGGAGACTCTCATACATTATTTTGCATGCGACTGGCTTATCACACGAGCCCTCCCCTTTTGGTATATTTAGCTACTACCCTATTCTATAATCTTATTGTTTATGTTTTGTTTGGCAGAACTGTTTTGTTTGTGGTTGTCCTGTATCTGGTTACCAAACCTCTTGGTCCTGGATAAGAGGTGGTGGTGGTGTTACTTTTGTGGCTCTATGGTGGTGTTTTCTTTGGTCTGTTTCATAGATGGGGCAATGCTTGGCTTTGACTACAGAGCTTGTGGGTTTCGTGTGACATCCATGTGTGATTCTTGGTTGATGGATATTCATTAGGGTTTTGAATAAGGGAGCTTGCTCGTTTGTGGATCTTTTATCAGTGTGCGTCTCTCGTTTATCATTCGATGTTCCTTCACTTACTGTGGAAGGCAGTTCTGTATTTGACCTATTCCTGGGCTTTATGGTTTGAGAGGGATCTGACTTGGCTTTGCTGCTCTCCCGATCAAGATCTTATGCTTCTGATGTAATTACTTTTATAGTCCTCCTTTTCGTCCCATCTTCTCTCATTGTGTAATTGTCTTGCTTATAATTGGCTTTTGTCTTTGTTTATTTTTTCCGGGGGATTGTATTGTCTTTTGGTTTCCGGTAGGATCTTTGTTGTATTTATCGTCCTCTTAACATAATTTCAGTTTCTGTTTAAAAAATGTGTTATCCGTCAACTCAATATTAAAATACAATACATTATAAATAAAAAAATATATAAATTAAATACCAATTATTTTAACCCATCATATTGAGTTTGATCCATAAGTGGGACTCAAACTGGATCCATATAAGTATTTTGAGTTAGTGGCAATTAACCTCATGTGGTATCCATAATAGGCATTTTACCTCATGTTTGTAAACAAGCATTTTATCGATAATAAACACTTTATCCCTCACTGGTTTGTAAATAAGCAGTTTACCCCATATAGTTTTCAAAATAGGTTGTTTACCCCATGTGATTTGCAAAACATTGCATACACCCGTGTGTTGTTTTGCACATATTCACAACTTCATTGGATATACTGCCTATTTTCATAAACTACTGAGGTTAAATTGTATATTTTGGGTAAGCTACCTATTTTAAAACCGCAAATATATAATTACATATTTGAAAAACCACAGATGAGTTCGTTGCCAATAATACAAGTATTTTCCATGCTTGAGCTTATCTAACATAAGAAAAAAATACAGTGTAAATCAAACTAAAATATTTCTTACATTTACCATACAATATCAACACCACATTTTCCAACAATAAATAAGTGTAGCACGAGTATAAATATGAATGTGATATGAATTGTAATTTTAAAATTCGTGATTATTTTGTTCATATGCATTTGTTTTAAGGTTTAATTAATGCTGGCCCTATGGTCATGTCCTTATGGCTAATTCAACCATTCATTTTATATTATGTGGAATATTTCATTCGTATTGATGTTAAGTGAATGATTAGATATTCTAGGGCACCACCATTAGGGATGAATCAATAAAACCATGTTTTAGTTAGATATTATCTTCGATTATCTCAACATACGCATGCATAAATTATAATCTCATACATTGGATTTGAAACTAAAATTTATGTCGCTATTTGGGTTCTGTAATTGTTTGATTGGTGACCATAACCAATCATTTTGTCGGTTGAGATCATGTTTCAATATGCTTTTTTTTTGGGAGTGGAGGATTTTTTAAACAAAGTTTTTTGGTCAACTCAAACTCGAGTCAGTTGAAAGAAAGACATAAAACTTTATGTTATTCTAAAATTGTTTTTTTTTAAAAGGTTTTGTTTTGAATGATGATTACTCTCCTCAATCTTCACCATTAATGTGTTTCTAACTACCTCAAGGATAAACAGCTGGAAAATAGTTGTTTCCTCAATGAATTTTTGGGGGATAATTTGAAATTTTATAAAAGTTACAAATAAATTTTTTTTTCCTTTTAGCTGGATGTTAGTTTTCTTGAAATTGGTTCCAGTTGGGCCATGACATATTCCTCAAAATAAAGTTCCACGAAAAATGGGCCTTGTGATTTGGTACTTGTTAGGATCGGTCTGGAGTGTTTAGAGGGGGTGAATGAACACTCCTTGAAAATTAATCCCTTGTGATTTCTTTCGGATTAGTGAAAGAAATCTGTTTCTTAATCAACTCTTGTACAGAATAGACCACTGAAAGTATAAGTGCGGAACGGTCTGTTCTTGTATATGTAAGAACGGCTCGATGGCTAGTATGAAAGAACAAGTGCAGAAAGATAATACACAAGATATGTTTCTGGAAGTTCGAAGGTGGTGTAATCCTTCTACGTCTCCCCTTCTTCCAATTAAGGAAGGTTTATACTAGAAGACTTTGATTTATACAATCATGTTGTACAAACCCGATTCATGCTGGATTTACCTCACTACTAGTCTGAAACTCCTAGTCACTCGATCTGCTCAGACACACTCTGTCTGACAGTTACAATATGTTTCTCAGTTCTATTTTCCAACACAGAATACACAAGATGCGCACAGTGATCCTAAATGATCAAATATTACAAAGTAATCGTGCTTAAGAATAATTTCAGCTCGAGAGCTTCTGAGCTTGTAAGCTTGTGCTGTTTTGCTTTCTTGTGCGTTTTTCAATTGATCAGCGAGAGTCTTGTATATTCCTTTTGTTGCATCCTTTTATAGTTGTAAGTACCAACGACATTATTTCCCTTAATGTGCAACTTTGACTCTGTTTGAGCTCTGAGAAAGCTACAGTCTTCTTCTTCAGGGTACTTGCCATTCTGGTTCATACTTTCGGCGACTGTCAGATAGGCTCTTCTTTGTCTTCTTACCTTTTATGACAATCTTCAGTCTTTGGTCCTTTGTAGCATTAATTACGACATTAAATGCTACAATAAATAGCCGTTAATGATTCGGACCGAGGAGCCATTCTTTATGTATCCTTGACTGCTCTGATCTGATAGAGATTGAGATTGATCTGAAGCATCGATATAGTCAGTCTGAAATCCATCGATTCGGTCTGATATGCTTTGTCATCTTATCAGCTTGATCTGTTGTGGGCGATCGATCTGGTCAGTCTGATTTCACTCGATCCGGTCTGATACGTTTTGTCATCTTTAAAATCTCATCGATAAGGTCCGGAACTAACAAATTCCCCCTTTTTGATGATGACAAAACCTAGCTTCTACGTCTTGTTTAACCAGTCTGATAAGAACTCTGAAGCGAAAACTTTCGGATCGATTACTTCTTCTTTGTTCAAAATAAATGAACATTATTAAGTTGGATCGATTAAGCCTTTATTAAAGTTCAAAATAAATGAACAAGGACTTAATAAAGAAAGATTTTTATTGATAAAAAATCTCGCATACAGTCAGTCTAAAAAATTTAATCAACGAGACTGTTATTTTCTTGAAGTTTGAGGCGGCTTGAAATCTTTCTTCTTTTCCCCCTTTTTGTCAGCAGCAATCTCTTGAAGAAAATCAACAACTTGTGCTAGCTGCGCGCTGATAGCGTCAAGACGAACGTCTTGAGCGCGGAGGGAATTGGCAACAGATGCTCGGACTTCAGTGGCCAGCTCGATCTGCTCTTTTCTCAGGCTGTTCTTATAAGTGGCTTGCTGAGAAAACAGATCATTCAGTCCTCGCTGAAGGCTGCTTATACTGGCTGTCATCTTCTCTTTGAATGAATCAAAGTCCAAAGCTGTAAGCCTCTGACCTTGATGAACTTCTAGAACACGTTGAGAGAGTGACATGCAGTTGTCAGAGAAATGCTGGAGAGTCCGTGCCAGTGATGGAGGTGCATCAGATAGCCGGCTGGGAGAGTGATCGGATGATGACAGTGCAGGATCATCTTCTTCAGCAATCGGCATAATGGAAGATATGGCAGCTTGATGACTTCCGGATCGGATCAGGGTGACCAAATCCGAAGAAAATTCTTGAATGAAGGCCAGATCTTCATCTGATTGTCCCGGAGGAGTGCTGGGACTGAGAGGCTCCTCAATTTGTAAAGCTGCAACAACTGTAGACACCACTAAATCCGGATCGACGAAGTCTGGTGCGTCAATTGTTGCAAGTGCTGCGGTTGGACTGATTTGTGCACGGGAGGCTGTTGACCCCAAAGGAATATATGTTGTTGGAGAGTCCAACAACACATTCAATGGTTCATCATCTGTAGCAGATGGAGCATTAGGCAATGAATGCTCCGCTGTCTGATCTGCTGGCTGATCTGGTACTAGCTCTGCAGTCTGAGCTGCTGCTTGATCTGTAGTCTGATCTGCGGCTGGTTCTGCAGGCTGCGCTGCTGGCTGATCTTCAGTCTGGTCTGCTGCCCCAGAGGGAATAACCTCAACGAAAGGTTCTGCCAGAGTTTTGCTTGTAGAAGGATGATCCGGGCTGGTTGCTGGAGTGGATACACTGATCTTCTGTCGTTGAAAATGGACAGCTACGTGAAGAGGGTTGCAGGCGGTGGCCAAAAATAGAAATCTTCCCTTGAAGAGCTAAGAGTGACGCTTTAGGAATCTGTCCAAACTCTGTCAGTCCGGAATTGGGGAGGCCAAAGGTTTTGGCCAGCGTCATCGGCGAGATCTCAAATGATTTGCCCTTGACAGTAGTGGATATTGATGTCTTCTGGGAGACGGCATTGGCGAATAGTTCACGGATTTCAGATTCATAAACAACTGTGCCGCACTCCAGAAAGTTCCTTAAGCCAGATGATTCCAAAGCTCGGAAGATGGACACCATCTCTGCATCTTCTGCCCTGTAAATGTCATTAAACTCAACGGAGAGAGAGTTGTGAGTAATGGTAGCCATTGGAATGAAGGTAAAAGAGTGCGAGGATTTAGGAGAGTGAGAGAATAAGAAAACAGATAGCGGTAAATTGTAAAAAGTGAAAGGAGATGAAATGTTCAGCCCGCTAAATAGGAGAGAGAAGACACGTGTCTTTATCTCGATGACTGATAAAACGAAATTCAAAATAAACGGTCAGGATAACAGATAGATAAGGCGGTTAAAATGCGATCAATCCGGGCTGTTTTTGTTATAAAAAATTTATTGACCAGACAGATCATAGGATAACATCAGATTGACATGGATCGGTCTGAAAGTTCGGACCGGTCTGTGTCTTTCTGAACATTGTATTATCGATCTGTGGCAACAAAAAATTTAAGAGCGAAAGTAAGAAAACATCTAAACTATTAAGATAAGTCAATTAAACCAAGAATTTGACGGAAATAATTAAACTTAGCCTCTGGGAGTGGTTTGGTGAAGATGTCTGCTGCTTGCTGCTCTGTTGAGATGTGCTCGATCCGAATTTCCTTTTTGCCAACATGATCTCGAATAAAATGATGTCGTATATCAATATGCTTTGTTCGAGAGTGCAGAACTAGATTATACGTTATAGCGATTGCACTTGTGTTGTCGCAAAATATCGGAGGATGCCATAGTCTTTGAGCTGGTGTTGAATCCAGAGCATTTGAGCGCAACAGCTTCCAGCGGCTAGATACTCTACTTCAGCTGTAGATGTGGCAATTGATGTCTGCTTTTTACTGAACCAAGAGATCAATCTTTCACCTAGAAATTGACATGTTCCACTGGTGCTTTTACGATCAATCTTACACCCAGCGTAGTCTGCGTCTGAATATCCAATCAAGCTGAAGTTTGAATCTTTGCAGTACCAAAGACCAACGTTCTGAGATCCTTTTAAGTATTTCAGAATACGCTTGGCAGCAATAAAATGTGATTGCTTTGGTTCTGACTGAAATCTGGCGCACATACAGACTGAGAACATAATATCAGGCCGGCTCGCTGTAAGATACAATAGCGATCCGATTAGTCCTCTATACATGGTTACTTCAATTGCCGTTCCCCCTTCATCTTTGTCTAACTTGATTGTTGGGCTCATTGGAGTTGATGCAGTTGAGCATGTTTCCATTCCAAATCTCTTGAGGAGCTCTTTGGTATACTTGGTCTGGTTGATGAAAATACCATTGTTGAGCTGTTTTACTTGGAGACCCAAAAAGAATGAAAGTTCTTCCATCATGCTCATCTCAAACTGTCCCTGCATTAACTTAGAAAATTTCTCGCACAATTTGGGGTTAGTTGACCCAAAGATTATGTCATCAACGTAAATCTGAACTAATAGGGTATGTTCCCCCTTAATAAATTTAAAGAGAGTTTTATCTACTGAGCCGATCTGAAAATCATGGTTCAGCAGAAATTGAGATAGAGTGTCATACCAGGCTCTTGGAGCTTGTTTCAGACCATACACTGCTTTATTCAGTAGATACACATGATTGTGATACAAATGGTTCTGAAATCCATGTGGTTGCTCAATGTAGACTTCTTCCTGAAGCTCTCCATTAAGAAAAGCGCTCTTGACGTCCATCTGATATACTTGAAGTCTTTAAAGGCAGCATATGCAAGAAAGATTCGGATAGCTTCAAGTCTGGCGACTGGTGCAAATGATTCATCGAAGTCGATTCCTTCTTCTTGTCTGAATCCTTGTGCCACCAGTCTGGCTTTGTTTCTAACCACAGTTCCATCTGCGTCCAGCTTATTTCTGAAAACCCATCTGGTTCCAATAACAGGCAGATCTCTTGGTCTGGGGGTTAGACTCCAAACTTGATTTTGTTCAAATTGATTAAGCTCTTCTTGCATTGCCTTAATCCAGTTGAAATCAGTCAGAGCTTCATCGATCTTCTTAGGTTCCAGAGTTGAGATGAAAGCAGCATGTGTGAATTCATCCATCATCTGTCCTCTGGTTCTGATCGGTGCAGAGGGACTACCAATCACTAGATTAGGTGGATGCTTCTTAGTCCATCGATAGCTTGACTCTGGATTGTCTGGTCCGGTCGGATGAGTAGTAGCAGCATGATCATCATCTGCTTTAACATTTGAGTGAAGAACATCCGGATCAGCTCGATCTAAAGAAGCTTCAATGCCTTGATCCGGTCTGTCTGGTACTTCTGGTTCCGGTGGATTGTCTCTTGACCATTGTTATGAACGAAGCATTTGCAGCCAAAAACATGAAAGTGAGAAATAGATGGTCTGTTACCAGTCCATATTTCATATGGAGTAAGGTTCAGCTTCTTGTTGATCATAGACCGATTTTGAGTGTAGCAAGCAGTGTTTACAGCTTCTGCCCAGAACTTTTGCGAAATACCAGAATCAGCAAGCATTGTTCTTGCTGCTTCCTTGAGCGTTCTGTTTCTTCGTTCTGCAACTCCATTCTGTTGAGGAGTTCGAGCGGCTGAAAACTCATGCTTGATTCCATGATCTTCTAGAAAGGATTCAAGATTCTGATTTGAAAATTCAGTGCCTTTGTCACTGCCAATCCTGTCTATGCTGGATGATTTCTCATTCTGAGTGCGTTTCAGCAGTTTGATCAACTTCGGACCGGTCTGATCTTTACTGCTTAAAAATATAGTCCATGTAAAGCGTGAGTAATCATCAATTACAACAAGAGTATACCGTATTCCCCCTAAACTTGTTATTGGTATAGGACCAAACAAGTCCATATGCAATAATTCTAAACAGCGGGAGGAGGATTT
The DNA here is from genome assembly GCA_907163345.1 of Haberlea rhodopensis. Taxonomy (NCBI): domain Eukaryota; kingdom Viridiplantae; phylum Streptophyta; class Magnoliopsida; order Lamiales; family Gesneriaceae; genus Haberlea; species Haberlea rhodopensis. The sequence goes on along the minus strand of CAJQUN010000066.1, from coordinate 1,650,404 downwards.
GGCATTCTTGTTTTTGAAGGATGATCTGATCTGTTTGCCCATTTGGCAAGCTTCGCAGATCTTATCCTTAGCAAAATCGATCTTGGGTAGACCGATAACTAAATCATGTTTACACAGGCTGGAAATAGTCTTAAAGTTTATATGATTCAAGCGCTTTGCCACAGCCAATGTTTATTATCATTGTTAGCGATGAAGCAAGTAGGATTATCAGGTTGAACATGATTCCAATTAATCTTATACGTATTTCCATTCCTGATTCCTACAAGCATGGTTATATCGTGTGATGATTTAACAGTGCAAGTGTGTTTGTGAAATTCTACAGCATAACCATTATCACAGAGTTGACTTATACTAATCAGATTATAGCACAGATTTTCAACTAACAGCACATCATTGATAATAATGTTACCATGGACAATCTTACCCTTGCCCACGGTCTTACCCTTTGAGTTATCTCCGAAGATGATCTTGGGTCCAGTACATTCTGTGACTTCAGACAGCAGCTCGATGTTTCCAGTCATGTGACGAGAACACCCTATGTCCAAATACCAGTCTGATGCGAGTTTCTTCGGTACCTGTCATCAAATATAATTATTATTGGTACCCAATCCTATTTGGGTCCAGAACGGATTAGTCCTTTGGGAACCCACACCTGTATCAGCTTCAATGACTTGTGTGTGTAAGGTGTGCTGTGTGCTGGTCTGTTTCGATGTTGTGTGTGATAATGTGTGCGCTGTGGAAGCCTTTGATTCTCATAAGGTAGTCTATATCTTCGTTGAATCGGTTTTGAATTATAGTAATTGTATTGTCTTCCTTGCCTCAGATCTTGCACCTTTGGATTTGGTCTGATAGACGCAAATCTTGCTGGTGCCTTTTCTTTGGCTTGGTCAACATAACCATTCCATTTTCTCAGATTTTGATTCACGTAAGAGACTCCCGTTTGAATTTTAGGTGCTTCAGTCTCATATACTGTGCTGGATTTAACAAATGTCATTTGTTTGACTTGGTTCTTTACCAGCAACAGCTCAGATTCATCTTTGGTGCATTCTTTGGTGTCAAAGCCTATGCCGGTGAAATCACCGACGTTTCTTTGAACCTCTTGTAATTCTTCCAAAGATGTTCTGGATTTTGTCCATGTTTTGAATATATGAGAAAGCTTAGCATTTTGTGTGCTAATTCTCTTATTTTCTTCATGGAGCTGATCATAGGAGATTTTCAGCTTATTCAGCTCGATCTTTAGATTATTGCACTCACCCTGCTCAGAGCAGCTTGGTTTATTGTGCTCATCTATTTGATTACTGGCTTTAGCTTTATTTTTCTCAAATGATTCAGCTAAGATCCTATAATCATTAGCCATGTCTTGCAGTGCGGACATGAGCTCTTCTCGTGTAAATTCATTTGAGTCAAGATCATATACCTTGTCTGTCTGACTCATCTCTTCGTCTGCCATAAGACATTGAATATCTTCTTCGCTTTTGCTGGAAGAATATTCAGAGCTTTCCGAGTCTGAGTCTGTCTGAGCCCATTTGCTGTTTCCCTCTTCAGCTACTAGGACTTTTTGGGATTTTTCATGATTCTTGCGGTCTTTGTAGTGCTTCTTCTTCCTATCATCACGATGCTTCTCTTTCCGTTCTTCTTTCTTCGGTCTGGTGCAATCTGCAATAAAATGTCCGGTCTTACCACAATTGTAGCAAGCCTGATCGTTAACAACATCATCTTTTCTTGATTTATAATGATGATAGGGTTTGAAGTTCCTCTTATTCTTAGACATGAATTTACCGAATTTCTTGATAAATAATGACATAGCATCATTACTTATCTGTTCAGCGGATCGGTCTGATGTTGAGGCGGTCTGGTCTGGAATGGCTGTCAGGGCCTTGTTTGGTTGAGAGATTAATGGCTATGCTTCACCTCTGCTTATCAGTTCAAACTCATAGGCCTTAAGATCTGCAAACAGACCATGAAGTTCAACCTTGTTAAGATCTTTTGATTCCCTCATGGCAATGGTCTTAACATCCCATTCCTTTGGCAGAGCTCTCATAACTTTCAGAGCGATCTCTCTGTTAAAATATTCCTTCCCCAGACCATTCAGTTCATTTATGATGCCAGTGACTCTTTCATCAAACTCATTTAGAGTTTCTCCACTCTTCATCTTTATGCCCTCAAATCTTTGAAGAGCAACAGTCAGCTTGTTTTCTTTGGTCTGGTCGTTGCCTTCGCATAGCTGTGCTATCTTCTCCCAAATTTCTTTGGCAGTAGAGCACATTTTGATTTTGCTGAACATGTTCTTGTCCAATGTTTTGAACAAGATATCTTTGGCAACGTTGTCGAGATTTGCCTTCTTTCTTTCCTCATTCGTCCAGAGAGATCTGTCTTTCTCTACCATTTGTGGTTCACCATCAGTAATGGCGACTGCTGTATTTATTTTTAGAATCTTCATTGGTCCATCAGTGATGACGAACCACATATCGTCATCCTGAGCTGCCAGATGTGCTTGCATTCTGATTCTCCAGTCATCATAGTCTTCTTTTGAGAACATAAGAATTTTGTTGAATGATGCCATCAGCTCGAGTGACTTTGCTGATTAAGATGACCTGCTCTGATACCACTTGTTAGGATCGGTCTGGAGTGTTTAGAGGGGGGGTGAATGAACACTCCTTGAAAATTAATCCCTTGTGATTTCTTTCGGATTAGTGAAAGAAATCTGTTTCTTAATCAACTCTTGTACAGAACAGACCACTGAAAGTATAAGTGCGGAACGGTCTGTTCTTGTATATGTAAGAACGACTCGATGGCTAGTATGAAAGAACAAGTGCAGAAAGATAATACACAGGATATGTTTCTGGAAGTTCGAAGGTGGTGTAATCCTTCTACGTCTCCCCTTCTTCCAATTAAGGAAGGTTTATACTAGAAGACTTTGATTTATACAATCCTGTTGTACAAACCCGATTCAGGCTGGATTTACCTCACTACCAGTGTGAAACTCCTAGTCACTCGATCTGCTCAGACACACTCTGTCTGACAGTTACAATATATTTCTCACTTCTATTTTCCAACACAGAATACACAAGATGCGCACAGTGATCCTAAATGATCAAATATTACAAAGTAATCGTGCTTAAGAATAATTTCAGCTCGAGAGCTTCTGAGCTTGTAAGCTTGTGATGTTTTGCTTTCTTGTGCGTTTTTCAATTGATCAGCGAGAGTCTTGTATATTCCTTTTGTTGCATCCTTTTATAGTTGTAAGTACCAACGACATTATTTCCCTTAATGTGCAACTTTGACTCTGCTTGAGCTTTGAGAAAGCTACAGTCTTCTTCTTCAGGATACTTGCCGTTCTGGTTCATACTTTCGGCGAGTGTCAGATAGGCTCTTCTTTGTCTTCTTACCTTTTATGGAAATCTTCAGTCTTTGGTCCTTTGTAGCATTAATTACGACATTAAATGCTACAATAAATAGCCGTTAATGATTCGGACTGAGGAGCCATTCTTTATGTATCCTTGACTGCTCTGATCTGATAGAGATTGAGATCGATCTGAAGCATCGATATAGTCAGTCTGAAATCCATCGATCCGGTCTGATATGCTTTGTCATCTTATCAGCTTGATCTGTTGTGGGCGATCGATCTGGTCAGTCTGATTTCACTCGATCCGGTCTGATATGTTTTGTCATCTTTAAAATCTCACCGATCAGGTCCGGAACTAACAGTACTATTGGTTGGGCCTAGACGAGTATGGATATGTTGGTTCTAGTCTGAATTCCACAACTTATTTTATGTTAGATTTAGGAGAAAGTTCAGGCCGGTACCTAAAGATAAAACTTTGCTCATCCTATTCTAGGAAAAAACTTGCAATCATTTAGTTAAAATAACAAAAGTGCCCTTAATAAGAAAAGGCGACAATCTCAAAAAATTTCTATCTCTTACTTTCAGCACTTCGTTCGATATCTTTCTTTCTCCACTGCGATTCAAATTTCCTCGTAAATCTCTCTCGCCAGTTACGATTTCTTACAGTTGGTTTTTCTCTTCATCTATTCAATTTTTCGTTCCATCACTTCGTTCCAGATTTTTTTTTCAATTCTGGTATATGTTTGTTTTTTTGTGTGTAAGTGTATATATATACTGTTTGTTACATTTTGAGGTTTTGTAGTTATGGTTCATTGTTGTACATGCTTCTTTGCTCATTTTCAGAATTTAAAGCTTGAAACTTGCAACGAAGAAGATGACCAAGAGAAAAATTAATTGGTGCACGAAAATTATAAAAAAGTAACTGGTGCAGAAAATTATAACAAATAATTGGTGCACAAGAATTATTAACAGTAACTGGTGCACGAAAGATTGAAAATCTTTAACTGATGCACGAAAAATGAAAATCAGTAAATGATGCACGAAAATTAAAATCAGTAACTGATGCACGAAAAATGAAAATCAGTAATTGATGTATGAAAATTAAAATCAGTCACAGATGCACGAAACATAGAAAAATACGTGATGCACTAACCATACAATTAAGTAAGTGTGCACGAACCATTTAATTTCGTGCATCAGTTATTTTATTTCGTGCACCAGTTTGTTTTTTGTAAATTTTGTGCATCAGTTAATTAACACAAAGTTCGTGCACAAGTGTTGTATTTTCATGCATCGGTGTTATATTTTTGTGCACCAAGGTTATATTTTTGTGCACCAGTTACTTTTTGTAAATTTTCGTGAACCAAGGTTATATTTTCGTGCACCAAAGATTATATTTTCGTGCACCAATGTTATATTTCCTTTCACCAATTACTTTTTATGAGTTTTGTACACTAATGTTATATTATATATTTTTGTGCACCAGTTACTTTTTATCGTTTTCGTGCACCAGTTACTTTTTATGAGTTTCGTGCACCAATGTTATATTTTTGTGCACCAGTTACTTTTTATAACTTTCGTGAACTAGTTACTTTTTCTCTGGGTCATCTTCTTCGTTGCAATATCTTGCTGTCAGGTTGTAAATTTTGGAAATGAGCAAACAAGCACGGACAGTCCATACCTTACTTATTTATTACATATGCATCAGTCAAAGTCATGAGAGATTTTTTATTTTTTATTTTTTAAAAAATATACCAACAGACTTTCACTATTTATAATTTAGCATTAGTGTTCAAATTTATAATTCACATACACACACAGTATACACACACGCGAAGGAATGTGCAGAGCAGATCCGGAAAATTATATGTGTAAAGTAGTACGAGATCCTAAACTACGAAAATTTAGATGCTTCGATTCAAACATATTTTATGTAGAGAACATTTTAACAAATAATTAGGGATGGGGCGACGAGATGATGAAAAAATAATGATCTGAGAATCGTCGGAAAATTTTAGCAGAAAATTTAAGGTGTGGGGCGACGGGATGAAGAAGAAAAGAAAGATTTGAAATTAGGTTTAGGGTGTTTTCAACTGAAGGATATTTTGGTAACTAAAAAATACCTTTTCAAACCAATAGTTAAAAATTGGACTTATGTGAATATAATTTTCTCCTAAGTGTATTTTTTGGTAGAAAGTTTTTTTTTTGTTTTTTGTTTTTTTGCAAATATATTTGTAATAAGTTTCTGTAAACATCACCTATTTGCAATATTCCCTAGATTTAAACCATATTCTTCGGCCATTTAAGTGGTTTGGTTGATGTTGTCTTTAAGGTTATATCAATGATTGGATGATAATATTTTTATCAAAAATTAGTTATTCCCACAACACACTACCCATGGGATAGCAGCTACATCAATCATTTAAAATTGTACGGAAACAATGAAATATATCAGGAAAAGTTTCAAACACCAATATTGTAAGGACCCTAGTTCCTTAAGTGCGGATTAAATGCGTAAATAAAAATTTCCATGCATAAACAGAGTATAAAGGTTGTGTTGATGCCCTGAGCTATTAAATTACAGTGCCAAAATAAAGTTCCAAAAGGGATTAGTTACATTCCCAACCAATGAATGCTAATCCTATAGCTTTACACTACTCCTAGAGTAGAGACTATACAAAATAATTAAGCCTGCTACGCCAACAGCACTCCTCACTGGCTCACCGCATCAACCCGCCTTAGCCCGTCCGCCCAAAAGTACCTACAGGAACAACCCCAAACCATGAGCATGTATATAAATCATATTCACAATAATATGATCATAATTCAATGCATAAACCGTAAATGCAATTCACTTCCTGTATTTAACACATTTAAAAGCTCCCTTGGTTGTCCCTGTACCACAATAATAATCAAAGGATTATAATGCCAATATGCATGTCATGACATGTATCTATTCCATGTATATCAATGGCCAATTTCCAGTCTTATTATATCAGTGGCATAATACCCCTCGCGTTTATATGACAGCGGCATTAATACCCCTCGCTTCGACATATTAGCGGCATAATATCCCTCGCATCAATATGACAGCGACATTATCCTTCGCTTCGACATATTTGCGGCAAATATTCTTCATCGCTAAATATGACAGCGGCAAGTATTCTATCATCGCTTCGACATGACGGCGGCAAGTATTCTATCATCACTGCAATATAATCTCGACTCACAATATATATGCAACCGTAATGCATATCCAACCATGTATGCAACCATAATGCATAACCAACCATATATGCAACCATAATGCATATCCAATCATGTATGCAACCATAATGCATAATTAAGACCATGTATGCAACCATAATGCATAACCAATCAAAGCGTAATAAATACATTTTACCGTTCGATGCTCGTACGTCTCACTACGTACCTTAGTTCCAAAAGTGGAGATATCGTGGAACTTTATCTCCTTTGATGTGTGGCTACCTGGGATGGTTCAACACAATCACATGAATCCATATTAGAAGCCAATAAATGAACCATTACCAAAAACATCATCATTTAGAACAAAATCCCAAAACCCACATTTAATGCCTTGCGATCGATCGGTCCCTAAGCCCCGATCGATTGCTAAGTGAAGAAAAATAGGCATCCAAGTACTGCCTCCACCGATCGATCGAGATTTTATCTCGATCGATCGAAATTTCACACTTCGATCGATCGGAACTTTTTCCCGATCGATCGGTGAGCTCGTTTCAAGCCTTGTTCAGGCTCTGCCCTGCTCGATCGATCGGACCCTAATTTCGATCGATCGAGCAGCCCTGTTCCAGCGAGAATCCTCCAAGTATGAGCTTCCAACAACACCTAAACTCATATACAACCAATAACAACCACCATGCTCAACATTTAACAACCTTAAAATACATCCCCCAAACATAAACAACATGTTGGACCAAGATCCACCCTTTTAAACCCCAAAAACAAGCTACAAACCCAACCAAAACTCAACAAGACTTCACTATAATGAAAGCTTACCACTTGAGCTTTAAGTTTTTAGCAAGAACTCACAAAAAGACCCCTTTTTCAAAGCTTTCTCCTCCCCTCTTGTTTCAGAAACGAAAAATGGAAGCTTTTGGATGAATGGAGGGGGTTGTAGGGACATAAAGCTGATAGAGAGGAGTGATGGGATGTAAAGGTGTGTGCAAGTGGCTCCCTTGCCAACTTATGGGATTAAATGTGTATCAAAACACAAGCATGATGTATAAAATACCCCAACATGATATTTTAAAAGCATTTTACCACAATGCACCAAAATCACCATTAAAATCATGATTTACCAAAAATTACAAACCAACACATTTAAACCATTATAACACCCAATTTCCCAACATGTATAACATGCACCCTGAAATGCTCTACCGGGTCACGCCTACCATGTGACAAGCATTTCACCAAGATAATTAGTCCCAACACATAATCTAATTATCACCATAATATCACATAAACATAATTAATGCCCAAATTGCAATTAATGATTTCGGGGATATCACAATACTCTCTTACTTATAAGATTTCGCCCTCGACATCGCATGTACTTACCCAAATCAAAACTAAACATAAATCACATACCAGAGAATAGTTCCGGGTAGTGCTGCACCATATGCTGCTCCGTCTCCCACGTGGCCTCCTCGACACCCCTGCAATCCCACTGTACCTTTACCATTGGTATCACTTTGTTCCGAAGCCTGCGATCAGTCCTATCCAGAATCCTGACTGGCCGTTCCTCATAGGATATATCAGAATCTAACAGAACCTCAGAAGGCTGCAATACATGCGAAGGATCCGGCTCATACTTCGGCAGCATAGATACATGAAACACGTCGTGAATACCAGACAACGACGGTGGCAGTGCCAAACGGTAAGCCAAGGTACCGATGCGCTGTAAAATTTCATACGGTCCCACATACCTTGGAGATAATTTACCACGCATACCAAACCGAACCTCACCCCTGAAAGGTGAAATCTTCAAAAAGACCTTGTCTCCTAATTGAAACTCCAACGATCTCCGCCGTTTGTTCGCATAGGCTGCCTGCCTGTCCTAAGCTGCCTTCATTTTATGACAGATAACCTTTATTTTACCCTCCATTTCCCGAATCAGTTCGGGTCCTCCTACTGCTTTGTTGGTCAAGTCACCCCAGTATAATGTCGACCTACAACGCCTACCATACAAAGCCTCAAACGGTGCCATCTGAATACTCGCCTGATAGCTGTTGTTGTATTAAAACTCTACCAAGGGCAAGGAATCTTGCCATGAGGCATCAAACTCCAACACACAAGCTCGCAGCATGTCCTCGAGCGTCTGTATAGTACGCTCAGTCTGCCCGTCCGTCTGGGGATGATATGCCGTACTCAATCTCACCTCAGTACCCAATGCTGACTGAAGACCTCCCCAGAAATGAGATGTGAACCGCGGGTCTCTGTCCGACACAATAGATACTGGAATCCCATGTAGTCTCACTATGTCCCGGACATACAATTGAGCCATCCTCAAGTATGTGTACGTCATACAGTAGGGGATGAAGTGAGCTACCTTTGTCAGCCTGTCAATGATCACCCAAATGGCATCACAACCCGAAGTAGTCCTCGGCAGGTGGGTCACAAAGTCCATAGATATATGCTCCCACTTCCACTCCGGTATCTCTAAGCTCCTTAGCTCGCCACCGGGTCTCTGCCTCTCTGACTTAACCTGTTGACAGATCAAACACCTCTTGACAAAAGCGATCACATCACGCTTCATCCGCTTCCACCAGAACTGATCACACAAGTCCTTATACATTTTCCTACCTCCTGGGTGGATGCTAAATCGGCTACTATGAGCTAGCTCTAAGATTCCTCTACGCAACTCCGGCGTACATGGAACTACCCATCGGTTACCAAGTCTCAAAGAACCATCCTCAGCCACTCTGAACTTTGATGGCTGCCCCTGAAGTGCCAATGATGACCATCTCTGAATCTCATCATCTGTCCTCTGAGCTCTCCTGCTATGCTCATAGATATCTGGCTCAGCCAATAAGGTCGATACATGCACAAGCGATGTATCTACGTCAAAGTCATAGCCCAGATGGCAATATGAAGTCATCATAGCCGGCAAATGAATGACTTCCTCAGCAGTACTCTTCACCTTCCGACTCAAGGCGTCTGCTGTCAAGTTCGCCTTCCCCGGATGGTACTCAATCTCACGGTCATAGTCTTTGAGCAAATCCATCCATCTCCTCTGACACATATTCAACTCCGCCTGAGTAAACAAGAATTTTAGGCTCTTATGATCCGTGTATATGGTAAAAGATGTACCATACAGATAGTGCCTCCAAATCTTCAGGGCAAAGATAATAGCTGCCAACTCCAAATCATGAACTGGGTATCTAGCCTCATGCGGCTTCAACTGTCTTGATGCATAAGCTACCACGTGCTTGTCTTGCATCAATACACATCCCAAGCCCTGAAGTGATGCGTCAGTATATAGAACAAACCTCTTGTTCTCCGTGGGAATTACCAATATAGGAGACGTGGTCAAATGATGCTTCAACTCTTGGAAGCTCTGTTCACAAACCTCAGACCAATAAAACGGTATCCCCTTCTGAGTCAACTGAGTCAGTGGCTTAGCAATCTTAGAAAATCCTTCGACGAAGCGTCGATAATAGCCAGCCAAACCAAGAAAACTCCGTATCTCAGGCACAGAAGTGGGTGCAGCCCACTCCATCACAGCCTCAATCTTCCTGGGGTCCACTGAAATCCCACTGCTAGATATGACATGCCCCAGAAACACTACACTGCTCAACCAAAACTCACACTTGCTGAGCTTGGCATATAATTGGTGATCTCTGAGGATCTGGAGCACCGTCCTCAAGTGTTGCACATGCTCTTCCTCGCTCCGGGAGTAGATGAGTATATCGTCAATAAACACAATGACGAACTGGTCCAGATAGGGTTGGAACACCCAATTCATCAAGCTCATAAAGACAGCCGGGGTGTTCGTCACACCGAACGGCATTACCAAGAACTCGTAGTGCCCATACCGAGTCCTAAATGCTGTCTTCTGCACATCCTCCTCCCTGACCCGTATCTGATGGTACCCGGATCTCAAATCAATCTTACTATACAGCTTCGTGACTTGCAACTGGTCAAACAAGTCGTCGATCCTTGGAAGATGATACTTATTCTTCATCGTGGCCTTGTTCAGTTGCCGGTAATCGATGCACAACCGCATCGAACCATCCTTCTTCTTCACAAAAAGAACCGGTGCGCCCCAAGGCGATACGCTAGGGCATATATATCCTTTATCAAGGAGCTCCTGTAACTGCTCCTTCAATTCCCTCAACTCCGCCGGTGCCATCCTGTAAGGTGCACGAGAGATAGCGGATGTCCCCGGTAATAACTCAATCCCAAACTCGACTTCCCTGGCCGGTGGGAATCCTGGAATCTCCTCCGGGAACACATCGGCAAAATCTGCTACCACTGGTATATCATCAACTCTTAACTCTTTGCTCTTTCCCAACATATCCACGGCATAGATGATATAACCCGTGTGTCCACGTTCCAATAATTGGAACATTTTAATTGCCGAAATCAACGGAATCTTCGCACGAGAATCGTTGCCATAGAAAATCCACTGAACTCCCAAATTAGATCTGAACCGTACTGTCCTCTGTCGACAATCTACCACTGCCTGATATCTGTTCAGAATGTCGATGCCCACAATGCAGTCGAAATATGACATACCCAAAACAATCAAATCTGCCTTTATCTCATTGCCCTCAAAATAAATGAGGCAGTCCATCAGAAACTGATCAGCAACAACTTTCCTTCCAGTGGGTGTCGAGACCAATAGAGACGTGGGCAACGGAGACGTGCACATATGATGTCTCGCCACAAAGTCCGCAGACACAAAGGAGTGCGAAGCACCTGTGTCTATCAAAATAAAGGCGGAATACGTAAATAGAAGGCACGTACCAGCTATCACTTCCTCTGGGGCTGCATCGGCCTGCTCCCTGGTCAATGCATAGACCTGTCCCTGAGGTGGCCCCATCGCCTGTCCTCCCACATGTCGAGGTACCATCGGCGGCCTCTGCTGAACTATACCACTAGAAAATCTCCCTCGACCTTCCCTGAGATCCGTCTGGCCTTCCCGATTAGGGCAACGCCGAGTAATGTGGCCCGACTTGCCACATATGTAGCATGCAGAACAATCACGCATCAAATGCGGCCCTCCGCAAAAGTGGCACTTAACCTCTCCAACTCTACCAGGTCCTCCAAAAGTAGATGCACCACCTCTCCGATCACCTTGTTTCCGGCCATCCGGTCGCTTTCCGCTAAAACAGGAAGAAGAAGAAGTCCATCGTGACTTAAAAGATCCTCCCTGTGGCCTCAGATTCTCTGATGTAGATCTCTGTGATGAGGCTGGTGGGGGTGCGGCATCAGTATAAGCACTCACCCCAATCTCTGCCAACTCCGCTCTTACAAGTGCATCATCAAAGGATGTCGGGTTGTTAGAAATCACCCGATCAAATAGTTCCGGTCGCAACCCCTTCAAAAAGTTCCTCATCTTTGCATGTCCATTGGTGGCAATGTGTGGAACATACCTCAACAAGGACGAGTAGTGCATGGCATAGTCCGAAACTGTCATGTTCCCTTGTTTCAAGTTTGTAAACTCATCCTCCTTTGATTGTCTAGCCGCAGCCGAGAAGTATCGGTTTAAAAACCGAGTTCTGAATAGAGTCCAGTTGACCACCATGCCTTGAGCCCTCAACTCCATCACAGTCGTCTTCCACCACATAGAAGACTTCTTTGCCAATTGAAATTCCGCCAATCTCAACCATGCCGTCCTAGCACACGGCGCAGATACAAAGATCTGTTACAATCTCTCTAGCCACTCTTCGGCCTCTTCCCCTGTTTCTGTCCCTTCAAACATAGGCGGGTGGAAGGTCAGGAACTGTGTCAGGCTAAGCTCCCCTGGTAGTAGTAACTGAGCAACCGGTTCCATGCCCACGGCAGGTGGGGGTAAAGGATTTGCCTGACCAATGCTAGCGTTCAAGCTCCCAACATCACCAACCTCTTCATTAAGGTTCTCCGCATTCATAGCAGCCATGCTGTAATACAAGGGTTAACAACAATTCCAAACAATATACATGTTATGCCGTTAGATAACATGAACGATAATAAGCATGTTAATATAACAGTTTATACACCAATATGCGCCACATGCATAAACATGCTCAAATGTAAACACTTAGCTAACCATGCTAAGCCTACCCTTCACTCATTCCCGGGTTCTCTAACCTGGCTCTGATACCACTAATGTAAGGACCCTAGTTCCTTAAGTGCGGATTAAAGGCGTAAATAAAAATTTCCATGCATAAACAGAGTATAAAGGTTGTGTTGATGCCCTGAGCTATTAAATTACAGTGCCAAAATAAAGTTCCAAAAGGGATTAGTTACATTCCCAACCAATGAATGCTAATCCTATAGCTTTACACTACTCCTAGAGTAGAAACTATACAAAATAATTAAGCCTGCTATGCCAAAAGCACTCTTCACTGGCTCACCGCATCAACCCGCCTTAGCCCGTCCGCCCAAAAGTACCTACAGGAACAACCCCAAACCATGAGCATGTATATAAATCATATTCACAATAATATGATCATAATTCAATGCATAAACCGTAAATGCAATTTCACTTCCTGTATTTAACACATTTAAAAGCTCCCTTGGTTGTCCCTGTACCACAATAATAATCAAAGGATTATAATGCCAATATGCATGTCATGACATGTATCTATTCCATGTATATCAATGGCCAATTTCCAGTCTTATTATATCAGTGGCATAATACCCCTCGCGTTTATATGACAGCGGCATTAATACCCCTCGCTTCGACATATTAGCGGCATAATATCCCTCGCATCAATATGACAGCGACATTATCCTTCGCTTCGACATATTTGCGGCAAATATTCTTCATCGCTAAATATGACAGCGGCAAGTATTCTATCATCGCTTCGACATGACGGCGGCAAGTATTCTATCATCACTGCAATATAATCTCGACTCACAATATATATGCAACCGTAATGCATATCCAACCATGTATGCAACCATAATGCATAACCAACCATATATGCAACCATAATGCATATCCAATCATGTATGCAACCATAATGCATAATTAAGACCATGTATGCAACCATAATGCATAACCAATCAAAGCGTAATAAATACGTTTTACCGTTCGATGCTCGTACGTCTCACTACGTACCTTAGTTCCAAAAGTGGAGATATCGTGGAACTTTATCTCCTTTGATGTGTGGCTACCTGGGATGGTTCTACACAATCACATGAATCCATATTAGAAGCCAATAAATGAACCATTACCAAAAACATCATCATTTAGAACAAAATCCCAAAACCCACATTTAATGCCTTGCGATCGATCGGTCCCTAAGCCTCGATCGATCGCTAAGTGAAGAAAAATAGGCATCCAAGTACTGCCTCCACCGATCGATCGAGATTTTATCTCGATCGATCGAAATTTCACACTTCGATCGATCGGAACTTTTTCCCGATCGATCGGTGAGCTCGTTTCAAGCCTTGTTCAGGCTCTGCCCTGCTCGATCGATCGGACCCTAATTTCGATCGATCGAGCAGCCCTGTTCCAGCGAGAATCCTCCAAGTATGAGCTTCCAACAACACCTAAACTCATATACAACCAATAACAACCACCATGCTCAACATTTAACCACAAAACAACCTTAAAATACATCCCCCAAACATAAACAACATGTTGGACCAAGATCCACCCTTTTTAACCCAAAAAACAAGCTACAAACCCAACCAAAACTCAACAAGACTTCACTATAATGAAAGCTTACCACTTGAGCTTTAAGTTTTTAGCAAGAACTCACAAAAGACCCCTTTTTCAAAGCTTTCTCCTCCCCTCTTGTTTCAGAAACCAAAAATGGAAGCTTTTGGATGAATGGAGGGGGTTGTAGGGACATAAAGCTGATAGAGATGAGTGATGGGATGTAAAGGTGTGTGCAAGTGGCTCCCTTGCCAACTTATGGGATTAAATGTGTATCAAAACACAAGCATGATGTATAAAATACCCCAACATGATATTTTAAAAGCATTTTACCACAATGCACCAAAATCACCATTAAAATCATGCTTTACCAAAAATTACAAACCAACACATTTAAACCATTATAACACCCAATTTCCCAACCTGTATAACATGCACCCTGAAATGCTCTACCGGGTCACGTCTACCATGTGACAAGCATTTCACCAAGATAATTAGTCCCAACACATAATCTAATTATCACCATAATATCACATAAACATAATTAATGCCCAAATTGCAATTAATGATTTCAGGGATATCACAAATATTAGTTCAAATGTTCGTGCACCAGTATAAGTTCAAATGTTAGTGAATCAATATAAGTTTCAAACACCAATATAAGTTCAAATGTTCGTGCACCAATGTAAAAATGTTCGTGCATCAGTACAAGTCAAATGTTAGTGCACCAATATAATTTTTGTTCACCAATATAAGTTCAAATGTTTATGCACCAGTATAAAAATGTTCGTGCACCAGTATAAAAATGTTCGTGGACCAGTATAAGTTCAAATGTTAGTGCATCAATATAAGTTTCAGACACCAATATAAGTTCAAATGTTCGTGCAAATGTCTATGCACCAGTACAAGTTCAAATGTTAGTGCACCAATATAACTTTCGGTTACCAATATAAGTTCAAATGTTCGTGCACCAGTATAAAATTGTTTTTGCATCAATATACCAGTATAATTTCAAATGTTAGTGCATCAATACAAGTTTCAAACACCAATATAAGTACAAATGTTCGTGCACCAGTTTAAAAAACTTCATGCACGAGTACAAGTTCAAATGTTAGTGCACCAATAAAACTTTCGTGCATCAATATAAGTTCAAATGTTCGTGCTTCAATAACAAATTTTCGTGCACCAGTATAAGTTAAAATGTTAGTGCACCAATAGAACTTTCGTTCACCAATATAAGTTCAAATGTTCATGCACCAATATAAAAATGTCTGTGCACCAATATAATTTTCGTGCATCATTTTACTTTTACAGTAGATTAATGTGTTATTATACATGCACCATAAGTGATTTTAGATACATAATAAATGGAGTTCACTAATAGTTACGTAAGCACGGTCAAGCTCCTTGATTTTAATCGATCAGAGCTTTTTGTATAACTCTTCAAGATCCCATTTCATGAACCTTGGGACCAAGTTCACATCCACTGGATCCATCAGGTTTGTCCTCTCGCATAGCCAATACTACACATAAATGTGAAACAATGTTATTAACGAAAATTAAAGAAATTAATTTCAAGTGGGGATTAAACAACTTACAGGTATTAGAGGAACACATCCAGAGTGTTTTTTGTATTCAATTGAACTAAACTGATTAACAAATTCTTTAATATGTGTTCTGACCAGTTGTGCGTGTAAATATTATCCAGGTCATCCACCAAGGCAGTGTACACCTATGACAGGTTTGATGATTTTGTAGAGATGAAGAATATAGCCAGCAAGTACAGAATCACCAATCTGGCAACACCATGTACATTAGTAGAATCCCGCCTTGCTATTTCCGATGTCAATTTCTTGTAAATCGAGCTCTTGCTCATTCTATAATCACTTTTGGACTCATTCTCAGGGAAACACCTACTTAAGAATGATGTGCGTGGATACCAACTGCATATCAATGTCTTCAATGACATCCCTTATTCCAAAAATTAAACGGACATCATTGATATTGATCGTCATTCTATAATCCCCAAATGTGAATTCGGACGAATATTTGTTGAAGCAAGAAATTATTATCATAATTGGGAGATCACACTTCTTGCAATGATCAAGGACCACTCGGTCAGTTTGAATTCCATTCACAATCGGCCAAAATGGTGTTCGCTGCAACACTACTAAATGTTCTCTCACAGTTTAAGTTTCTTTAGGTCTGAAACCACCGCTTGCATGTTTGCTCTGTAAAATGAAGATCTGTTCCATTTTTTTGTTATATCTTGTTTGCTTGGCGAGGGCGGAGGCGATGCTGAGATGAAAACAACAATTAAGGATATGTTAGTGATTATTTACTACACTCTGACACTAACAAAATAAAAAAAGATATTGATTGCCATTCTGTAATCCCCAAATTTTTCGTGCACCAAAAATACATTTACATGGATTTTTTGTGCATCAAAAATACATTGACACAACAACTCCTTATTGGTGCACCAAAAATACCTGGACGCTAACAAAATAATTTTTCGTGCATAAAAAAATACATTTTACATGGATATTTCGTGCATCAAAATACATTGACACTAAACCATTCAAACGAGCTAAAACGAATCCCACTAAACAAATAATTTTTCGTGCATAAAAAATACATTTACATGGATATTTTGTGTATCAGAATACCTTGACACTAAACCATTCAAATGAGCTAAAATGAAATTTCACTAAACAAATAATTTTTTGTGCATCAAAAATACATTTACATGGATATTTCGTGCATCAGAAATCATAATCGGAAAAAGAAACAAACCTTAATCAGAAAAAACCTTTGAAAAAACGTAAAAATTCAAACCATAAATTCTCAACAACACCATTCAAACAATAATAATCAGAAAATAAACCAAATTAAAATCCTAAAATTTTCAAAAACATTCATTAGGAAGCGAAAATCCAACCGTTACATACCAGATTTTCTTTGTGTTGTCGTCTTCCCTGGAGCTTTTGCCCGAATACTCTTGATTGATTTTGGTGCCATGTAAATCTGTAGTCACAGAATATTCCCAAAAAAAAGAAGAAATGGAATGAAAGTTTACGAGGAGATTGGAATCGAAATAAGAGATTAAAGGAAGAGCAAGAATGAAGTCTGGAATGGAATCGAAATAAGAGAAGAAGTCGGGAATGAAGTTGGGAAAGACGAGATTTTGTCGGGAATGAAATCGGGAAAATGTAGGTTTAAAAGGTGATTTTGTCTTTTCAAAATAAAGTGGGCTTAAATGATTGTATGTTTTTTACCCAGATTATGATTAACAAACTTTTACATTAGGGCGCCGACCTGAACTTTTTCATTTAGATGGATGTTAGTTTTCTTGAAATTGGTTCCAGTTGGGCCAGAGCCTATCCCTCAAAAAACTGTTCCACTAAAAATGGGCCTTGTGATTTGGTACTACTAGTTGGGCCTAGACAAGTATGAATATGTTGGTTCCGGCCTGAATTCCACAACTTATTTTATGTTAGATTTAAAGCATATTATTCGGTCATTTTAAGTGGTTTGATCGATGTTATCTTTAAGATTATATCAATCATTGAATGTGAATATTTTTATCAAAAATTAACCATTTTCACAACGTACTATCCATGGGATAGCAGCTACATCAATCATTTTAAATAGTGCGGGCACAATGAAATATATCAGGAAAAGAGAATCCAAAGTGAATATCATATCATCATTATTATACTTTAATGCCACTCAATAGGGATCCGAAAGAAGCAAATAATCGCATGAGTCTCATTTCTAATCTCATACTTATTATTATTATTATTATTATTATTATTATTATTATATATAAATGTCACTCATCATTTTATCATGTCGTGTCATATATATTAAAAATGATTATAAGCATATGTTAAATACGAGTCATAATTTAATTATGTGAAATATGAACACATTACTATCTTACACAAGCATTGAGATTGATGGGTTATATACATGGTAAGGGTGATGATATTTACATTCCAAATATTATTAATTGCACTCCATTTTAAGTTATTTATATTATTAATGGACAAATCCACCATTTGAAAATTCTTTTGATTTATGAAGACAAACATATAACCACCAAACAATTAGTTATTCTCATATTGTTTTATACACATAATTTTAATTTTTTATAATTTCATTATATTTAACTGTTGAGATAAAATGTTTTAAAAATGTTATTTTTTTTAAAAAAGAATGTTTTCAAGCAATACAAAATCAACTGATTTTTTATATATTCCGAACATTTTCTTTAAATCAATATATATTTATTAATATTTATTTTTTCTATTTGATGTAGAATTTTGTATTGCGTAATAATTGAGCTCTTTTAGTTATGGAAATAAAAGTATGACATATTGATAAAAAAAATATCTTTTATTTTTAAATAGATTAAAAAAAATTTATTTACCCACAGCTTGGCTTCCTTGGAATCCATGTGGCGGCGGTAGGCCAAAAGGAACGGTGAAAAATTGAGGTAGGTAGATTAGAGTTTCTGAAAATGGGGATTTGTAGGAGTCGGGGTTTGAAGAACGATAAGAACAAGTGTATAGTGTCTGATGTTTAGTGAAAAAATTGTTGAACGTTGTTATTGTGTTGCTAGTTGAGCTCTGAGGCATTCTTGTAAATTTTTTGAAATTATCTTAATTTATTGTCAGTTGTTGCATGTACTTAAGTTTATCGGTATATGCAATTTATATGCGCTGATATACTATGTGTTGTTAAAACAACATTATGTTTTACTGAAGAATTAAGATTAAAAAACTACGTTTTTCATTAAAAATTAAAGTCGTAGTGTCAAAAATGAGAAGAAATTTAGAAAATATAAAGAGCCGGGTGCTAGCCCATTATTTGGTTAGATAATTCATAAACTTTTTATTTTAGTGTAGTGTGTTGTGGATAGTTGCAAGGAATACGTTATCATGCATATTTGTCTTTTCATGAGTTGTTTTGCTCATTTTGTCCTGCATTTTGCAGACGAGACTTGGAGGTCAAATTTTTTTGCAGCACTAATAAAAAAATTTATGCATCGCCTAAGTCTATAAGTGCATGTAAATTACATGCACCGATAGTATGTTTTGCTTAAAGATAGTATCTGAGTTTATCGGTGCATGTAATTTACATGCACCAATAGACTCAGGCAGGCGGTGCATGTAATTTAAATGAACCGATAGCCTATGTTTTGGTTAAAAACAGTATCTGGGTCTATCGCTGTATGTAATTTGCATGCACCGATAGACTCAGACAGTGCACGTAAATTACGTGCACCGTTAGTAATTCCTGTTAGTATATTAGCGTGAGGTAACATCATTTTATCTTTCCAAATCAAAGTTGAATAATTAACAATCTTAAACAAGAAAACAATGGCATGAAGTCTGAAATTTCCGCTTTAGATATTGAAAATCACATCATGAGACTCATATGTGACATTAAATAAAGATCAACTGATATTTTAATGTAAGCTCAAACCTTAAAACTAACGTAATAAGTAGGTATCAAAAGCCTCTCGAAATTGACATTTTATTTTCTTTTTTAGAGTTAGTGTTGGATTTCTAGTATTTTCCATCCGATGAAAAACCAAAGTTGAAAAAATAGTAATATGGAATTTGCTACAAAAAAAGTTTATTTAACTAAAGAGACCTTTTAACAAACACATAATGTGCACCAAAATTGAAATACAAATTCAATGTTAATTGAAACCCAACAATCCCATAAAAAACAGCAAAAAAAACATCCAATGGAGAAGGATGGATACCGGAACGGCGAAAAAACTATTCCTCCCAATATTTGTAAGCACTAATTTTCCTTCTTCCACAACCAAAATCTGCATTTTGTTAAACGATATATTTATAAGTTTCCAATTTTTGTTTTGAATTTTGATGGATTTTATTGAAAAATGTGAAATGTAAGCAAAGAAATCTACGACAAGGACGAATGAAGGGAAAGAGACGGAGAAAGCGAAGGAAGGTAAATGAATGTTACCCGATCCATCGGGAGGAGCAACAATTCACATTATTCAATAAAATCACTTGTATTTTATTTAACTGGGGGTATTTTAGAAATGAAAATGGACTAATTATATTATAGTTTGATAAAATAGGCTTCTTTGAAAGAAGTTTTCTAAAGGGTGAATTTAGTTGGAAGAAATATATTTTGGATGATTTAATTGAAAGATATTTTTTTAAGTGGTATCTTCTTGTAATTTTCTGAAGAAAAAAAAACAAAAAAAGAGAAAATTACACAAAGGAACCATTCTCCAAAACATCTCTCAAAAAATCTTCTTCCAAACTAAGTACATATTCTAGAAAACTTCTTTCAAGTAAGTCCATTAGCTGGAACTCTAATCAATTTAGTCCATTTTCATGACTAAATTACCCTTGTTTCACTTCAAATCTCTGCGCTACTGATCACATTGATGAGTTCAGTGGCAATTGTGATCGAAAATAAGGACTGATAGGTGAAGGATTTCGCGAATCCATGAACATATGTTTGATTGTCGGGAGCAATTTCACATAAATTGGAGAATATTATGATTATTATATTTCTTTTTAAAAAAATTTGGAGCACAAATGAAAATCTGAAGTGAACAAAATATTCTATCGCACAGTACAAGAAAACGATTCAAAATTCCATGAGGAGAAAACATTTCACGCAAGAGAGCATAGGAGAAATTCGATTAGAACAATCAAGGCACAAAAAATTCAATTAAAATTGATGAATCTCATAACTGTGCAGAAAATTGAGCACCAATCGAAAGATTCAAAAACGAAAATATCACCTAAATTGGAGCAAAAATTCACGTCGAGTGTAGCGCAATTTCTTGTAGTTAAGTGATTTCGGAAGAATTTTGGAACAAGTGCCCTCTGCGCAATTGCAAACTATGTAGAGATCATGATGCGACAGTAATATGCTATTTATCCAACAAAATGACCTGATTCTCCTATAAGAAAGCTCTCTGTCTTCGTAGCAGTGCATGTAAATTGCATGCACCATTAGACTCATACGATGCATATAAATATAATATTCATGCACAACTTGATTTACATGCACCGCTAAAATCATAAGGTACATGCAAATTACATGTACCGCTAAAATCATACGGTGATTGTAAATTACAATTTACATGCACCTCTAGACTCATTTGCTACATGTAAAAATAATATACATGCATCATCGATTTTATCCCAAACCCGCCTACATTTGAACTCTAGTTGGTGGAGGCTGTCAATTTTTTCCCCAAAATCCTTCTATATGATTACAAATTTTGAAGAGCAAGTGGCATATTTATTTCTACCAAAGGAAATGCAATAATTCGCAACCCCCACCTCCAATGATTATATGTTCATCTGTTCCACAAAGCTTCCTGCAATAAATGGATATTTGGTCATTTTAACATAAATGGACCTAGTTGAAAGCAAAAAAAAATTTGTAGATTGGGCCGAGAAAACTTTTTTCTTTTTGATACAGACTCGAAATTTTCCCAAAAAAAAAAAAAAAGAAGTTCCACAAACGATGGGCCTTGTGATTTGATTTTACTGATTGGGCCCTGAAAAGTATGGAAAGTTTGGTTATAGTCCCATTCCACAACCCGTTTTATGTTAGATTTAAACCATTTTAAGTGGTTTGATTGATGATACCTTAAAGGATATTATCACTAAGGATAAATCAATATCGAATGAAAATATTTTTATCCAAAAATAGCTATCACTCTCCATGGTGCAACAACTATGGCACAATGAAATATATCAGGAAAAGAGAATCCAAAGTGCATATTATACCATCATCATTAGTATACTTTAATGCCACTAAAAGGGATCCGAAATAAGCAAATAGAGTCTAATTTCTAATCTCATACTTATTATCTACAACAAATTCATTACCACCATTCATTAATCCTAAGACTAAATTCCCTTACATACATATTTGTTCTCCATTCAATGCAAAATTATTAAAGTTCACATATCAAACAATATAATAAAAAATGCTAGCAATCCAAAATACCCTAAGATTAAATACGGTGGAAAATTACATATATTACATGAGAATTATATAGGGTATATAGTTATATTACAATTTAATTAAAACTTGACAAGATTTTTCCGGGCTTGTGAAAAAGGTGTGTGAATTATTTCCACGTGTGTGTGTATATATATATATATATATATATATATGAACAAATTACCATCTTAGACTGGGCAAATCTAGCATTGAGATTGATGGGGATAAAATTGTAGAATTTTTATTGATATGAACAAAATTGTAAGATTTTTAAATACATAGGCAAAATATATTATCATAATATATATAAAAAAATTTAGAGGGGACAAGGATTAACATAAATTCGCCCTTGATGTTGCAGGAAAGAAAATAAATATGATAAGGGCGACGATATTTATATTCAGGGGCAGACCAAAAAAAGATTTTTTTACTCTTATTTTTTCCACCCCCAAATATTTTTGTGCCCTCAAGTATTTAAAAAAAAAAATCGCTCCCCATAAATTTTTTTTTCTGGTTCCGTGCATTTTATATTCCAAATATTATTAATTCGACTCCATTTTGAGTTATTATATCACTATTGGACAAATCTACAGTTTGAAAAATCTTTTGGTTTATGAAAAACATATAACCTCCAAGCTATTAGTTAATTCTCATATTATTTTGTATACATAATTTTAATTTTTTATAATTTCATTTATATTTTATTGTTGAGATGAAATCTTTTAAAAATAGTATTTTTTTTAAAAAGAATGTTTTCAAGCAATATATTTAAACAAATTTAAATCAACTGATTTTTTTTTTATATTCATAACAATCTTTTTAAATCAATATATTGTTATTAATATTTATTTTTTTCCTATTTGAGGTAGAATTTTTGTATTACGTATATAATTGAGCTCTTTAGTTATGGAAGTGAAAAATCTAAGTGAAAATTTGATGCAAAAATTATTTATTATAGAGTTTCCAACATATTATTTACTAGACAATATTGAGCATGAACTAAACGATCATGTGCAAAAGCAGCCACCATCACCGCCGCAGCCGATCCTGGCGAGATACTCAAAAATCCGATCAATCTCATGGCGGACATCATCTGTCGGCAGCCGGTAACGGCAGCAGGGACACGTATTTCTCTTCCTTAGCCACTGCAATATGCACGTCCAATGGAAATAATGGCCGCACGGCAGCTCACACACTTCTCTCCCCTCCTTAATCTCTTCCTTGCATATCACACACTCCCCGCCGGCACTCACTTCCACTGATGGCAGCGCCACCACCACTGCGACCGATGCCGCCACCCCTGTTCCCGCCTTTCCCAACTGATCACCGCCACAACCCATTGCATTTACAAAATTACTGCATTTCGCCACCATTTCAACGTACTCGTTTAACACTTCAAATGCTGAGAATCCGCCGAACCGGAACAGATTTAATAGGTTACTGGAGACATAACCACACAAAAGAATCCGCCATTGCGAAGGCGGAGTTTCGGGGAGACCCTCATGTCGATGGAATTCACAGAGGAGGAGGAGGAGGAGGACGGCGTCGAGGTCTCGGAGTTTCATGCTCGTGGAGGAGTACAGAGGCGGCGCGGTGGCGGCAGTGTCTTGCATGGAGTTTTTTAGAAGGGTGAGGTTGTACAAAAGGTGGCGGGCTATGAGGAGGTACTTGTGGTGGGGAGAGAGGGAATGGAGGTGGCGGAGGGTGAGGGAGAAGATGGTTGGGGAGGACAGGAGGTAGGAGAGGCGACGGCGGCGGCGGTGGAATACGAGGGAGATGGAATGGGTGAGATCGGAGAGTTGCGGAGGGGGGAGAATGGAGAGGGCTGCCTTGATTATGGTATCTGCGGAGGTTTGGTTTGCCATCACAGGATCATGTGCAAGATTGAGGCAGATGGGTATGAAATGAAGTGAAGTATGAAATAATTATTTATATTCAGGGTCTTCGGAAATTTTATAGTAAAAATGAGAGCTAGTGGATAACCAGGCAACGTTATAATGGTTAGTCACCATCTCTCCCTTATAGGTAAAGTTCGAGTCTCTCTCTCCATTGTTAGATTGATAAAAAGGTAAAGTTCGAGTCTCCTCTCTCCATTGTTAGATTGATAAAAAGAGAGAGATAGCTAGTTACAATTTACCCCTGTGATATCGGAAATAAATACGTTATCTGTGGTTTGTAATTAGGTATTTTATCATGGTATCCTCAATATGCAGTTTACCCATGTGGTTAGGTTGTTTTCTCCTGTGGTTTGCAAAACATAACATACACGGAGAGAGTATTTTGGATATATTCACAAACTATAGAGTGATAAACCATATATTTCACAAAACACATGGAGTAAATTGTCTATTTTCAAACCACATTGGGTAAACTTTCTATTTTGAAAATCACATAGATATAATCTGCCTATTTGAAAAACCATTGGGTTCGTTGATAATAACCCTAGAAAAGATTAGAAAAGATGTTTGACCTTAAAGGGGTAAATTAGGTTTTTATGATTATGTAGTGTTTGTTCTTGTCTAGTATTTTTAACTTCCTTTTAAAAAAGTTCACAATAATGCATGCATTTAATCCATTTAAATGCAAAATTTTTAGATATGTAAAAAAATCAAAAAGTTTTAACAAATCCATTTAAATGCAAAATTTTTAGATATGTAAAAAAATCAAAAAGTTTTAACAGTGATCTGATTGTCCAAATTCGTTGGAACTTATGGTATAATCAAGTTTACTTTACTTTGTTATAAAATAATAGTATTGTATTCTATAGAGAACAATTTAGAGAGAGAAATTTAGAGAGCTTTTCATTCTATCTTTCATTTAACTTTAAGCCTCTATTTATAGGCTTACGATTGTAGTTACATGGGTGGAATGTGGAAGGTAAATGGACATTCAATACACGTTTCATAACAACTATGATATTTAATAATCTTACGTTTCTCAAATGCATTAATACATGCATTTATTGTAATGAAACATTTCATAACACTCCCCCTTGGATGTCCATGCACTGCCTAGTTAAAAACCTTACCAGGAAAAACCCAATGGGAAAAAAACATGGTTAAGGAAAAAAGAGTACAGTGTGAAATAATTCCACTTCTTGAGCTCATCATTTGACATCTTTTAGTCGTCGCATTCCAATCTTATGAACCAACTTTTCAAATGTTGAAGTCGGTAGAGACTTTGTGAATAAATCTGCCAGATTGTCATTTGAACGAATTTGTTGAACATTGATCTCACCATTCTTTTGAAGATCATGAGTGAAAAAGAATTTTGGTGAAATGTGTTTCGTTCTATCACCTTTGATGTATCCTTCCTTCAATTGAGCGATGCATGCAGCATTATCTTCGAACAAAGTTGTAGAAACATTTTTTGTCCAAATGCAAACCACATTTCCTCGAATGATGGATTACAGATCTTAACCAAACACATTCCCGACTTGCTTCATGGATCGCCAATAATTCAGCATGATTAGAAGAAGTGACAGTTATAGTTTGTTTCATAGAACGCCAAGAAATAGCTGTACCGCCACATGTGAACACATAACCCGTTTGTGACCGAGCATTATGAGGATCAGATAAATATCCAGCATCTGCATAACCTATGAGATCAAATTTGGGTGCCTTAAGATAATAAAGGCCCATATCCATCGTTCCTTGAAGATAGTGAAATATATGTTTAACACCATTCCAATGTCTTCGTGTAGGTGAAGAACTATATCTTGCTAGCAGATTCACAGCAAATGATATATCAGGGCGTTTATGATTAGCAAGACACATTAATGCTCCAATAGCACTAAGATATGGCACTTCTGGGCCTAGTAGCTCTTCATTATTTTCATGAGGTCGAAAATGATCTTTGTGCACATCAAGTGATCTTACAATCATAGGTGTGCTTAGTGGATGTGCTTTATCCATATAGAATTGTTTAAGCATTTTTGTTGTATAAGCAGACTGATGTAACAAGAGGCCATTTTCTAAGTGCTCAATTTACAAGCCTAGGCAAAATGTTGTTTTTCCAAGATCCTTCATTTCAAATTCTTGCTTCAAATAATCCGTAGCTTTCTTGAGCTCCTCAGGAGTCCCAATAATATTTAAATCATCAACATATATTGCAATGATTGCAAACTCAGTTCCATACCTCATAATAAAAACACATGGACAAATAAGATCATTCATATAGCCTTGTTTCATCAAGTAGTCACCAAGACGATTATACCACATGCGTCCAGCTTGTTTCAAGTCATATAGCGATTTATACAATTTGATCTAGTAAAGTTCTCTAGAACCGTGGTCATTTCCCTTAGGTAATTTTAAACATTCAGGGATTTTCATATAAATGTCATTATCAAGTGAGCCATACAAATAGGCAGTAATAGCATCCATAAGACGCATTTCAAGTCGTTCATTTGCTGCCAGATTAAGCAAATAACGAAAAGTTGTTGCATCCACAACATGAGAATATGTTTCCTCATAATCAATACCAGGTCTTTGGGAAAAACCTTGTGCAACAATCGTGCCTTATACCTCACAATTTTCTCATTTCGTTTTTGCACAAAGACCCATATATAGCCAACTGGTTGCACATCTTCAGGTGTGCGTATTACTGGTCCGAAAACTTTAAGTTTTGCCATCGAATCCAACTCTGTTTGAATTGCATCTTTCCATCTTTGCCAATCATTTCTAAGTCTGCATTCATCCACAGATTTTGGTTCATGATCCTCGTTCTCGTTCATAATAGTAATTGCTGTAGTATATGCAAATTTATCATCAACATTAGTTGTATATCGGTTCCATCTTTTCCCAGTCATGACATAATTTATTGAGATCTCATTATTATTAAAATTTTCAGGTACCTGAACTTTTTCTGGAAGTTTATTATTTGTCATGTCTGGAAACTCTTCAAGAGTTTTTGATTTTGAGAATTCTTCTGGATTTTCAATTTCCTCGATTTTACTATCTTCATTATTAACTTCTTTTCGTTTTCGAGGATTTTTATCCTTAGAACCGACCGGTCTACCACGTTTCATAGGCGCCTTTAATTTACTAATAATGGTAGAAGGTCCTTCAGGGACATTAATTCGAATCGGAGCATTAACAGCAAGTACATGTGAGTTGGTCACACGCTTTATGTCAGAAAAAGCATCTGGCAATTGATTCGCTAATTGTTGCAAATGAATTATCTTTTGAACTTCAAGTTCACATTGTCTTGTGTGAGGATCAAAATGAGATAATGACAATTCATTCCACATAATTTTATCAATCGACTGTTTATTTTCTCCCCTAATGTTTGGACAAATGATTCATAAAATGACAATCAGCAAAACGAGCCGTAAATAAATCTCCAGTTTTTGGCTCAAGATATTTTATTATAGAAGGTGATTCATACCCAACATATATGCACATTCTTCTTTGAGGTCCCATCTTTGTGCGTTGTGGTGGAGCAATTGGAACATAAACTGCACATCCAAAAATTCTAAGATGGGAAATGTTTGGTTCCTGACCAAAAACCAATTGTTGGGGGAGAATATTCATGATAATTCGTTGGCCTTATGCGAATTAATGCAGCTGTATGCAAAATAGCATGTCCCCACGCAGATATTGGGAGTTTAGCTCTCATGAGCAATGGTCGTACAATCAATTTAAGACGCTTAATAAACGATTCTGCAAGACCATTTTGTGTATGAAGATAAGCGACAGGATGTTCAACAATTATTCCAACAGACATACAATAATCATTAAAAGATTGTGATGTAAATTCACCAGCATTACCAAGACGAATTTTCTTGATAGTATAATCTAAAAATGTGCTCGTAACCGAATTAACTCCGCAAGTAATTTTGCAAATGCCAAGTTGCGAGTTGACAATAGGCATACATGTGAACATCTCGTTGATGCATCAATTAAAATCATAAAATATCGAAATGGTCCACAAGGTAGGTGAATAGGCCCACAAATATCTCCATGTATGCGTTCCAAAAATGCAGGAGATTCATTTTTAATTTTGATCGGTGACAGTCTTATGATTAACAAGCTGCACATGAGAATTCATTGGATTGAAGAATCTTCTGGCTCTTCAAAGAATGACCACGTGAATTCTCTAAAATTCTTCTCATCATTATAGAACCGGGATGACCCAACCGATCATGCCAAATGATAAAATCATTATGATCAGTAAACTTCTGGTTTACCGTTGCATATATTTCAATTGTAGTTATATATGTGTAGTATAATCCAGAGGAATAAGAAGGTAATTTTTCCAAAACAACTTTCTTTCCAAAGTTAATACTTGTAACATACAAGTATTCATTATTATCTTCATTTTTAGTCTCAATATGATATCCATTTTTACGAATATCTTTAAAGCTCAATAAGTTTCTTTGAGACTTTGAGCAAAATAAAGCATTATCAATGCAAAATTTTGTTTCTCAAGGCAAAATTATAGTTGCTCTTCCGGAGTCTTCAATTAATTTTGCATTACCAGATATGGTACTAACATGAGCTTCTTTTATTATTAGATATGAAAAATACTTCTTATCCTTAAGTATAGAGTGTGTTGTTGCACTGTCTGCCAAACATAATTATTTGTCAATGATCATTGGAACATCCATTTTCTTCAAAAAAAAAAACAAATTTTCAAAATGAGATTTTTCTTCTTCTTCTGTTTATGATAAATAAAATATTTGTATAATAAAAGAAATATTGACAATAAAAATTTATTATAAATATTTATTTGCAAACATAAAAATGAAATATTTACTTGCAAACATAAAATGAAAATTCTTAGGCATTTTCATGACTAGTATCACCTTCGGGGTGATTGACAAAGAAATCAGCAACATCAAAAGAAGTAAAATTATTAAAATTATTAAAACGCTTGTTAACATCTTGGCTATTGAATTTGTCTCTATCATTTTCTCTTTTTTCTTCAATGATTCTTGATAGAGATCAGCAAGATGCTTTGGCGTACGACAAGTACGAGCCCAGTGGCCTTTCATGCCACAACGATATCACTTATTCTCCTCCCTTTTATTTTGGTTTACATCTTTCTCATCATTATGCTCCCACTTCTGATGGTGTGTAATGTTTTTATATGATCACCAAGATTATTGTTGTAACAGTTATTGTTACTTTCCCACTTCTGGTGGTGCTTAATACTTTTGATATGGCCACCACGATTATTATTGTAACGATTTCGACCACGACGACCACGACCTCGACCTTGGTTTTGTTCATTATTATATCGCATAGCTGTCGTATTTGCTTTAAGAAATGGAGCAGCACCAGTTGGACGAGCCTCGTGGTTTTTCAACAAAATCTCATTATTTTGTTCAGCAACAAGAAGACAAGAAATCAATTCAGAATATTTTTTGAAACCCTTTTCACGATATTGCTGCTGCAGGAGCACATTCGATGCGTGAAAAGTGGAGAATGTTTTCTCCAATAAATCCTCATCAATTACATTTTCCCCACATAATTTCAACTTTGAACTGATTCGGAAAATTGCTGAATTATACTCACTTACAGTTTTAAAATCTTGCAAGCGTAAGTGCATCCACTCATAACGAGCTTTTGGAAGAATAACCATTTTTTGGTGTTCATATCTTTCCTTCAAACTAGTCCACAAGGTAAAGGGATCATTTACCGTCAAATATTCCATTTTTAACCCTTCATCAAGGTGGTGGCGGAGGAAGATCATTGATTTAGCCTTTTCTTGATTTGTGGCTATACTTTCTTCTTTTATGGTTTCTCCAAGACCATTTGCCTCTAGATGAATTTCAGCATCTAGTACCCACGATAGATAATTCTTTCCAGTGATATCAAGAGCAACAAACTCGAGTTTTGCAAGATTAGTCATACTGTAATTAAAATCAAGAAAACAAATAAAACTTACTACACTTACACAAAGTTGGCTAGAGATTCGTGCTGATAACATGTTATAAAATAATAGTATTGTATTCTATAGAGAACAATTTAGAGAGAGAAATTTAGAGAGCTTTTCATTCTATCTTTCATTTAACTTTAAGCCTCTATTTATAGGCTTAAGATTGTAGTTACATGGGGGTGGAATGTGGAAGGTAAATGAAAATCCAATACACATTTCATAACAACTATGATATTATTATGTTTCTCAAATGCATTAATACATACATTTATTGTAATAAAACATTTCATAACATACTTTACTTTTTTTTTTTGGTTTTGTTTTTATCAAGGAAGTCAAACTACTTTATTTATCTTGATTAACATAACAAAAATCTGAAGGTTCACAACACATGTAAATACCTAATAAACTAAAGTTGCCGTAACTAATTTCATTTTTATGCATATTATGAGATCTGAGTTAACTATTTTGATTGAAATTATTGATTTATTATGTAAAGTTGCAGACAAAATTGTCAAAATCATAATGTAAATTTAACATATTTTTTTTTTTATTTTAGTCCTTTAAGTAGTCAATGTTTAGTCTTTGTACAATGAATTTGTATGCTTTTTTTAGTTAGTGTTATTTCGCTGGAGTGGGTAATATTCGGTTCATCAACGTTTTTCCGACACAGTGTTTGCAGTTCCCGATGCCACGCCAACACTCCGATGGCATAGGACTGAAAGCCAAAAAAAAGAAAGCAAACTTATTGCATTACGACTAAATTATGACTATTTAGAATACTAAAATCCAAAATAAATCAACTTACAAGACTAATATGACTATTTTCCGTACAATTATATATTTAATGCAGATGAATTATTCATGAAATAGGGTACTATTTGTTTTTATTTTGGACTTGTTACACTAAATTTACTCTACATGTGATGAGGAAAGGTGTGAGATTGGAAGTTGTGGTGGTGGAGTAATATGGAAGGCAGTGGTTGGAAATGTTGGGATCTTGTCCACACGTATGTGTCTTGGTTCGAAAATGGCTGTCACTTCTTTACATGTCATTATCTCCAATCGTTCTCATCTAAATAGTATGATGAGGCACAGGCATCTTGCTCTAGTGGCACATATTTTCGTAGCGGAGTAAGGGTGTTTATCGGGTCGGGTCAAATCAGACTCAGCCCAAAATCGAACTGGTTAGTCCGATCCAAAATCCGAACCCAACTAACCATTCTGGTTCGTCCCGGAACCGGTAAGTAACTTCCGGAGCGGTTCCCCGGAGCCAAACCGGTAGCACCGCCGGTTCCGGTGCTACCGGTTTGGTTCCGGTTCCACAACCGGAACCGGTTGATTTTTTAAAAAAAAATAAAAAAAAAGAGTGTGGTCAGCCGTTTCCATGCTGAACGAACGTTCATTTTTTTTTTTTTTTTTAGTTATTTTTTTTTAAAATCTATAAATAAGTGTGATTTTTTTTTATAACCTCACAATTCATTCTTGCAAAGTTGTATACTTCAATCTCATATTTTCCTCTCAATTGTGCTATCTACAATTTACTTATATAATAATGGCAGCTTCATCTAGAAGCGGCGCTGGTCGTAGCCGGGGCCGCAGTTGGGGCCTCGTCCCGGGTCGTCTATCACTGAGTTCACTTCGGTAATGAATTTACCTATGTCAATTTCTGAGTTAAATGAAAGTTATGATTTTTTTGTTGACCTCAATGTTGGTGGTTCCTCTATGAACGTCGAACTGCAACAACCCGAATAACCCGCCGAATCTCCTGCTGCCCAAGCCCAAGAGAGACAACAAGTGGAGTTATCCGGAGCCACTACAGCAGCGAGTAAACAACCGACTCGTGCCAAAAGAAGTAAGATATGTGATCATTTTGACTCGATCAAAAAAAGGCACTAATGAATCTGTTGCAATATGTAAATTATGTAAGATAAAATATTCATATAAAGCTGGTAGTTCCAGTGGAGGCACCGGAATATTTAAAAAACACTTAGTAAAAAAACATAATTTTGATGAGACAACATTACAACCATTAGGTCGAGAAGCAACACAAGCACAAATTAATGTTCTCACTGGCACGAATTTTATTTTAACTACTGAAATTAACCATATGTCACTTGTTATATGTGATTAGATGTGAGCTACCTTTTATACAAGCTGAACATGCTGGTTTTATTGAATTTGCTTCGTCTATACAACCCATGTTTAAACATATTTCTAGGCAACACTAAAAAGAAATTGTATTGACGTATTTGTTGAATATAGAAATACATTGTTTGAACATCTTTCTAGTTTGCCTTGTAGAGTTAGCTTAACAACCGATATTTGGACAAATGTAAATTCGGATTCATATCTTGTTGTCACTTGTCATTGGATTGATGATAATTGGTGTATGCAAAAACGGATTTTGTCTTTAGATGAGTTAGATTGTGCACATACTGGTTATGTAATTGCTAAATATGTATTCAACACTTGTAGACATTCAGGATAATGTATTTTCAGTCACATTAGACGACGCTGCGAATAACAATGCTGCGATGCGTGATTTAAAGACCTATCTGAAACCAATGCTTGATGATGCTTTTTTTCATGTTAGATATGCATGTCATGTGATTAATTTGGCTGTTAAAGTTGGTTATGAGGACAATCACTCAGCATGTATTGAGAAAATGAAATACTGCGCTAAATGGTTACGCACGAGCCGTGTTAAGCGAGATTGGAAACAATTATGTTTATCTAATGGTTTAAATCATCTTCTTTTTCCATCACCAATAGAAACTAGGTGGAATTCGTTTTACAATATGTTGAATGCTATGTTACCTTACAAAGATATTTTAACTCCATTTTATAATTCATATCAAATGCCTGATAGCGATGAAAGTATTTAGGATTGGGAATTTGTTGAAAATTGTGTATCATTGTTAGGTACCTTCAAAGAAGCGACAGAACGCTTCTCCGGTGTTACTTATCCAACTTCCGTTTATTTTCTTCATTTAGTATCTAGCATGTTTGATAATATAGAATTTAGAGATGACTATGACTTGCATGCTTTTGTTAGTGCAATAGAAACTAAATTTATAAAGTATTGGGAACAAATCCACACGTGCACTGCATCGCAACATTGCTAGATCCTAGTCAATGTTTATCTTCATTTGAGTTTTTTTTTGCATATTATGCTAAATTTTTGGGGAAGGTTGTTGACGATCGAAAGACGTCTACAATGCAATCTCTCCAAAATATGTTTCAATTGTATTATAATCAACAGGCAAGTGAATCATCGCAACAAAGGCCTGTTGAAGAACAACCCCAAGCTCAATCTAAAGGTGGGGGCATCAATTTGCTTAGGATGCTAGGCAGGAAAAAACTTAAGGGAAAATGACCTTCTACTAGCACGTCGACTGAGTTGCAAATTATCTGAATTATCAATTTCTAACGGAAGACAACTTCGACGTCTTACAATGATGGAAGTCAAATGCATCACAATTCTCTATCTTAGCCAAAATGGCTAGAGACGTGTATGCGGTACAAGCTTCAAGCGTCGCTTCTGAATCGGCATTCTCAACATGTGGCCGAATTATTGGAGAATACAAAAGTAGTCTATCTGCTGATTCGTTATGCATACTCACGTTACTTAAAGATTGGTTTGTAGCAGAATGTAAGAATAGAAGATATGGGGCGGTTGACGAATTCGTAAATCATTATGACGAGCAAGAAGAAGATAACACAAAAATAATACTTATCAATTATGAAGAGTGCTAAATAGTAATATTTTTTTATTTAGATTTTCAATTGTCATATCTTTACAATTATTTGTATCCATCTATATTATGAAATGAAGAAGAACTATATTATATTTGTGATGAATATTGAGGAAACATTTACAACATCAAAAAAAAAAAATTTAAACAAAAGTGTTAAAAAAAACCGGTTCGAACCGGATCGACCCTGAACCTGTTGGAACCGGAACCGGGTCCGATCCGGTTCCTTAACGGATCGGACCGATTCCATGCTTAACGGATCCGGAACCGACCGATTCCGGACCTGTCCGGTCCGTTAAGCACCCCACCCCTATAGCGGAGCCAAAAAATATTTCTAAGGGGGAGAAGATTCTTTTAAAAAAAATAAGTATAAAAGATTTGTTTTTTTTTTTTTTTACATTAAATTTTTTTTAGGGGGTGCGCCTCTACGCACCCCTGGTTCTAGTCCAGCCCGTGTCCCAAATTCTTGGTCAGTCTCTGTTCGAGACTCAATGGTAACAATTACCCTCCCCAATACTAAAAAAAGTAGTATGATGAGAATGAGGTCGTTCTACCTATTTTTACCATCATGCAATCCAATGGCCCAAAATAGGGTCCACATTAAGAGAATAGAATAGTCACTTGGTGGATCCCTTCATCTACTCATCAATTAATCTCTCTTAGTATGGATTGTCCTAAGGATAGGATCGATAGGAAAAGAACAAGAGGAAGAGAATAAAATAGCCAGTTAGCCACTTGGTGGATCCCTTCATCGACTCATCAATTAATTTCTCAAGTGGCCCAACAACAAAAAAAAATTCACGGACGGTTATATACTCTTTCTTCCAGATAAAATGAAGTATTTTTTTTTTCTTTTTGTACGCAAATACGCAACATGTCACCTGTTGGTAAGACTATATAATTTGGTTTTTTTACATTTATAATTGATTGCCATAATTTGATTCATAACGGGCAGCTATATTTTGTTGTGAATCAAGATTGAGAGGGAAAGGTAGGAAAAATATAGTCACGTCATGGGCCCGGACTAGTGAAAAACACGAATGCACAATCTTGTAGCAACTATTTCGTATACGTCATCGCTCTACGAAAGTAGTTAACCCAAGTTGCTACAAGAGTCCATTCTAATCCCTTATAGCAACTTGGATTAACTATTTTTTTGTAGAGCGATGACGGATACAACACTTGCCTGAGCTCGGTCCTGGAGCATGATAGAATAGTATCAAAGCCAGTCACCAACAGGAAACACCGGAAGATAAGTGTTATGTGGGGCAAAGTGCTACGTACATGTGAATCACCTCTTGAACCTAAAGGAAAAAGTGTTACACAACGGAGGCTGCCTGCTGAAGATGCAGGGCAAATTGTATGTGCATGAGACACATTTTGAACATGCGAGGCAAAGTGTTACATGTATGGGAGCCACCTCTAGATTTTAGGTGCTGGTGGATCGATGGATTAGGTTGTGATGATGACTGTTCTGAATAAGTGATGATTGTAATACTCTTATTTTATAATGGTAAAATTGGAATTTAAAATGTTTATAATGGGTGAAAGTGAACTTTTATAGCCACTTGGATTAACTATTTTCGTAGAGCGAGAATGAATACAAATAGTTGCTACATGTGCCCAATGTGGGGCATCGCTTGCACGAGCTTTGTTCGAGGCGTGAAAAATATGAGATCATGATTTGTTATAGTTTGTAATCTCGGTTCAATATAGTGGAATTTGAAGTGATGACACGTTGACATAATATATATATAGCGCAATTTGAAGTGATGACAAGTGGACATAATATATATATATATATATATATAGAGAGAGAGAGAGAGACTTAATTAATAGATCGACCCATAGTTTAGTTACACGAAAGCATCTCAATTTGCCATACCTATTACTATAATGTAGTCTCTTGGTATCTAATTTGATAAAATTTTGATATACAAATTACTGGACTTCCAACTCTTTAGGCCAGATTCTGTAAAAATAGAAATATATGAGTATTTTAAGTGCAAATTATAGCGAATTTATTTTCATATGTACAGGAATAATTAAAATGAAAAAATGGATTAAAAATTCTACTTAATAAATATAATTAGCATGTGAGACTCTTTATTGATCCTACAAAACGTGAAAATCCAAAGAAATTAAATAAATTAACGTATTAATAAAACCTCAAGCTGTAGAGTAAGCCGACCGACAACTCGCATCCCATCAAGCTTGGTCTACTAAAGTACGTGGCCCATTTGAGGTCCATTAAGGGCATGTTGTTTTAGTCACCTTTGAACGGCTCCCTTGATTATGTGCGAGACCCGAAAATGCCTACAGGTGGTAGGGTTCAAAAGGGACAGAAAGCATACAGGACGATTCACAGAACTATATAGTTTTATATAGAAGAACAGATCCAATGCCAAGACTTAGAGAGAAGGCTGGGCCGCCTTAAGGACGGTGCCCCTGTGGACATCTACATATTCATCTGGTGTGTGCACAAAACGCACACTATATATGTGGTGTAGACATCAAGGGCACTGCCAGCGACAACAACAGAAGTCTCATTTGGAGGTCAGTTGGAAACATAATTTTCCCTCAACTTCTGCGCTGCTTCTCCCCTATTTGATCGGGCACGACTTACTATAATAATATGTTAAATCGCTGTTATGAAGGGTACAAAACATTCACAAACAATCCTTTCAAAAATATTAAAATAAAATAAAAATATAGAAAACAAAACACAATTATGATAACAATAATGTTCAAATTCAAAATAAAAACAACGCTTGCAGGTCTCTTCTCAGTTTTCAAGCAGCCTTAAAGATATAAAGTTTTGAGTACTTCAACATTTCAACTAGAGTGACGCTAAAAAAGAAAATATAGGAAAGAAAACACCAACCTGAATTAGTTCTTACATGACTAGAATAAAACCAGCACTTACCTTTTCCGCAGTTTCAAGGAGACTCGCTGCCTCGAGGAGAGCGAACATTATCATTATCATTATCATTATCATTGTCATTGTCATTGTCATCGACAGGGCTCCGGTCATCTCTTGGACTAGGGCTTCCGTCACGACCATTGGCAGCATAAGGGCTTTCATCGTCCCCCCTCGTGGCAGGGTTCATAGGGC
Organism: Haberlea rhodopensis; assembly: GCA_907163345.1. Lineage (NCBI taxonomy): Eukaryota > Viridiplantae > Streptophyta > Magnoliopsida > Lamiales > Gesneriaceae > Haberlea > Haberlea rhodopensis. Next base: position 1,613,424 of record CAJQUN010000066.1, on the reverse strand, counting down.
TTTGGCTAGCCTCCTTAGGACTTTCATTATACCTATCATCTTGCTCGGTTTCCATTCTGCTTCTCCTTGGAGAAGGGCTCCTTCTCTCACTTGGACTATCATCTCTAATAGGCGTCAGGCTGCGCTTCCTACTCTTGGAGGGAGGAGAGACCCTTTTTCGTTCGGGACTTTTGTCCATGGGACTTCTTGATCTCCTTTCATCGTCACGGCCTCTTCTAGCAGGGGACCTTGACCGGCTGGAAAAATGAATAGTGTTAGTAAATGGGGTAAAACTTTTACTTGCAAAACTTAATATAAAATTAATACTAACCTGTAGCTGCGGCTTCTGCTGAAACTTCGACTCCTACTCCTGCCACGTCGAGGAGAACGTGACCTCACAGGAGAGCGTGAATAACTGCGACCACGTTTACTGAAACAGTGCAAGGTGATTAAAAATTAATAACACGAGGGACAAAGGGCAAAGCACTGCACTAACCAGTATCAACTGAAAATAAATGAAGGCACACACCACCACTTGTCCTGGAAAAACATCAGGCATAAAATAGAGAGCAAATCATCACAGTAATTTAGTTAGACTTACTTCGGTTTCTTAGGGCTTTCCTTGCAGTTTTTCTCAATATGTCCTCTTTCCCCACAGCGATAACACTTGTTTTTCCAATCTCCAGCCTCGCAATCTCGAGCCCAATGGCCATCAATGCCACAATTGAAGCAACGCCCAGAACCTGGAGCGGGACCTTTGCCAACATACTCTCGAGCCCCTCCAGGTCCACGTGGTACCTGAAGCCATATTATTCACCATCAGATGCCAAACATGAAACACCACAATGAACTAAGACAACCCAAGGAGCTTACTTTACATTTCTCTTAAAAAAGTAAGAAGCTGCTAGGTGTAATCAATTTTTTAGGGGTTACATTAAAATCATACCTCAAGTGACAAAGAGAATGACGTCCACATCCAGCCATATATTTGGCTTAAAGTAGGAAAAAAGTATATAAATAGCACAAAATACACTTACTCCCTTAGCAAATTCAACAATGATACGCCGTCCATCAACATCTCTTCCATCCAAGTTATATCTAGCTTCATCAGCATCCCGCGGATCACTGAACTCCTGAAAATTGGAATAAGGGAACACAAAAAACCACACAAGAAACCCACGCGTAATTGGAAAACATATAATCAGCTCATATAACTGGAAAAAAACAAATGAAATCTGTTGATAATCATAAACAAGAAAGAGAGTGATGATACATACAACAAAGGCGTAGTCTCGCTTCATATCCACGTCGCGTACTCTGCGGAAATGGTTGTCAGAAACATTAAGGCCATCATAACTACGTACTGGAGTGCATGAAACTTGGTCCTCAAGATGAACTAAACACCAGTTTGATTGTTGCAAAATCCATAAAAACATGCAAAGACAACACATAGAATCACCAAAGGCTTCTAACAATCGCCAAGACATTCCACCAAGTCCACCCTCTCACCACTGACCATCAGGTCAGGAGTAGTCCACCCTCCCACCATTGACCACCAGGTCACGCAAAGGCTCAGAAACCTTCAATAGAATCATTCAAGTTAAACTCAAAAGCACCTAGGACACATTGTTCCTTCACAAATAACATGTCATATAGGTGCCAAAGCAAGAACCATGCTCAGAAAGCAACAATGTTCTTACTTGGAGGTAAGAATCATAACCACATTCTAAAGTGTTCGACCAAGATAGAAGAATGGGTTAGCTAGAATTTTCAGTAAATCTTGTAAGGTGGAAAAATGAAATTAGTCTGCAGTATCAAATAGAGAATTTTAAAGTAGGTTAGAATGGAGAACATTATACAGACCACCTCAGTACCTCGGTTCCACAGTGAAAAATATCATATTAGAGAAATGCGGGAAATATTTATAGGAGAAGTAGAGCCATCATTGGAGAAAAATACTAGATATAAAAATTAATAAAAGAAGATAATTCAGCTACAACAATTCACAGAATGGTGGTGATGACTGGATGAAAAGGGAACATGTATAAGAATTACCCATAAAGAATAACATCCAAAATAAATGTTCATCATCTATGGCTACGAAAATCATATAAATGAAATCCTCCCACCAATGAGACAGGACCCTCCACAGAATAAGCAGGAGATCTCACATATCGAGAAGATCAACAGAACAATAACACTGAACAAACAAGGAGGACATGTCAATTTATTACCTTCCATATCTACTGAAAACATGCTCCAAATCTCGAGAACGGGTCCTGGAAGACAAGTGGCCAACATAGAGGCGAGTATTTCCGCCATATCGATCATCATGACGAGGCATTTTTAAGCTGCAGCAACAAAGCTAGAGGTCAAAGATTTGAAAGAAAGGCAAACGGTATAGTAAACTGAACTATTAAATCTCATCGTAACAAAAATACCACCACAAAATATGGGCCAGCTATCCTATATGAAATAGAAAAAAAACCTTAAGCAGGCCAAACACTGAAACTTAATAACTAGCTTCAATAGAAAGTGTAAATAAATCTAGCATGTGTCAATAAGGGCATCCAGATACAACCAGAATAAATTAACTAAACTATTCACGACTGTTTATCAAAACTTCTGTGATGACAACCTTTTCAAACTGATGTCTCGAACAACTTAAATCCCTAAATTCCAAAAATTATCAATCAGAATATGAAAAAAGATTGGGAAAGGATGAAAATTACAACCCATTAACAAGGAGAAATCAAAGAAGGAATGGGAACAAGAAACAAAAATCAGACGATCGGAAAAAAGAAAAAAAAAAGCGTAAGCTTAATTCTTTAAAAGATTAATAGTTGCAGAAACAATAAATTTAACTAAACCTAAGATTACCACCTATAGAATACCTGAAGCGAAATCGAAACTCTGTTGTCGCAACCCTAATTTGCCAGAAGACGGCGATAATTGTATGGTTTCGAAGTGGGAGTATAATTTTATCCACGCAAACCTAAATATTTCTACGGTCAGGATGCTTCACATGACATCTAAGGGTCGAAAATTAGCATAAAGTGGGCCGAGCGCGTCACTGGACTTTAACACCAACTAAAGCCCGTTTGTTAATTATTCCCAAACAATACTTTGGGCCTGCCTTTATAAGATTTCGGCCTTAACAAATTTTCAGCCCCAATCCCATCATTAACCTACATCACAATGTGTATATAGCGGTGATTAGTGATGTCAAACGGGCCGTGTCGGGCAATTTGTGTCGCCCGACATTGTTATGTGTCAGGTCGACACGGCCCGTCATTGTTTTCGTCAGGCCTTGCACGGCCCATAGGCCCGTGACTACAAAGCCCAAATAATTTTTTTTTTCATTTTTTTAATTTTTTTGATTAATTTTAATTATTTAAATATAATAATAATATAATAAAATATAGATTGGTACAATATACTTGCAAAATAAAAATTTATTGACTACGAATTAAAAAAACTACAAATTACACTGAACAAAACAAAATCAGAAATTAAGAAAAAGTTTTAAAAAATATTCTAGTTTTCTTCATTTTCATCCGAAGAAACATTATGTCCTCCCAAACCTTGTAAGCGGCTATCAGCATCCAACCAATCCTTTAAAAGAATACACATATCCACAGTTTTTGGTTTCATTCTACTTCTTTTTCATCAATGTCTCTTCCACCTGCACTAAAACAAGATTCCGATTGAACTGTGGATATCGGAGGAGTTAGTAGATCATGTGTCATTATGGAAAGTTCTGGCCAAAGCCAAAGTCTAGCATTGTCTTTCCACCATGCCAAAACATCAAAAGTTTCTAATTCTTGATCACTAAAATTTATCATTTGGTTTAGATATAACTGAAGCACAGTAAATGAAGATGTATTAGAACTAGAGCTAGAAGAAGCGGAAGTAGTGTCTTGTCTTCTTCTTAACATTGTCCACACATAACCTTACTATTACTAGCACCACTACTACCACTTTCTCTTACTGGAATTGATCTAGAATTATGCAACGAATCATATAAAGAAAACAAAGCAAACAAACATTTATTAATGCGTTCTTTCTCTTGATTAATATTAACATTTTCATAAGCCATGTTGGTGTAATAAGATTCTATTATAATTTCTACACTATATAATTTTAATCTAGGATCCAGAATTGATGCCAAGCAATTCAACATAAGAATAGGTTTCCAATATTTTTTAAATTTATACTCCATTGGTTCAACAATACCTGTAAAAAACGGATCAGATCAATGTAATGCAAAACATTCACTAATTTCATAAATTTTATTAAAAAATATTGAAGAAGTTGGATAATAACAGCCCGAAAATAAATTGGTAGCATCATAAAAAGGTTCTAAAAAATTACAAATATTAGAAGCAATTTCTTAATAAGTTTCTTTAATATGAAAATGTTCGGTCATCATTTCATTAAAAAATAAAGTGATCACATTTCTATAAGGTAAACATGATTGCAACATTAAATATGTGGAATTCCACCTATTAGGAACATCATAAGGAAAATCTTTATAATTCATACCATGAGAAATGCATAAACTTTTGAAGTATTGTTTTCTAGCAACTGAACCATTAAGAAATTTAAGAGTAGTCTTTATTTTTTTTTCTAAATGAAGCTCAAGTGGTTTCAATCCATCTTGCACACACAAATTTAAAATATGACATGCACAACGAATATGAAAAAATCACCATTAACCATTGTTTCAAATAAGTTTCTTAATATAGTAATTGCAGCGGTATTATTAGTTGCATTACCAAATGAAATAGAGAATATTTTATTACTAATATTATATTCATTAGTAACTTGCATAATGTAGAAATAAATCCACCCGTATGAGGCCAATCAACTTTTGTGAAACCTAAATTTTTTTATTTAACACCCAGTTATCGTCAATCCAATGTCCTGTAACACATAGATATGATGCATTGCCAAGATAAGTTGTCCAAATATCACTTGTTAGTATTACATTCGAAGAAAGATTACCTAGATACGTAATTAAATTTGAAAAATTGTGTATGCATCCGATTTAATAGTATTCCTTGAAAATCGTTTATTTTGAGGTTGCAAACCTAAATGAATATAATAAGTGAATTTCACATCTGCCCCATTGAAAAATGTTTATCCGCCCATACTATGCATTTAGCTAATTCTCTCATATCTCTTTCAACATTATAAGTGAAAATACCTAAACTTGAACTACTACTACCAGTACCGAATTGTGAAATAGTAGTTTGGTTACCATCAGTTGGTTCTCTTTCATGTTTAGCCACGTGTCTTAGTAAATGACCTGTACCACCAGAAGAAGCATATGAATAATTTTTTTTACATTTTTTACAAACTGCCTTGATCCTTTTCCCTCAACATTTTCTACATCGAATAGTTGACATACATTACTAGTTCTTTTTTTGAAGTTCTTCTAGTTGATTTGAATATTTGGTGTGCTTTCTTCGTTTACTTGAAATTAATCAGTTTCATCATCATAATTCACATTATAAGATGAAACGACCATTATGTATATAGAATACAATTATCTAATGCAACAACTATAAAAGTTACCAAATATTTGCTAGGATGAGTATTGGCTTTGTTGCTTGTACTTATATTGGCAAACGTAAGACAAACTTCTTTCTTCTTGTGAACAAATTGAGAGTATTGCGTCTCAAGTATATAGAACTTAGAGATTGAGAGGATAAAATGTTTCCTCAACACACAATTATATATAACAACCAAAAAAAGAATTCTAAAAAAAGAAGCCGTTGAACTGCATTTTTTTTACCGTTGGTCCTTCGACGATCGATCGCCAAGTACGTGTATAACTTACTGCCACTCGGTGATCGATCATCAATTATGAGGTGATCGATCGCCAAGCACGTCTGTAACCTACTGCCACTCGTTGATCGATCGCCAATTATGTGGCGATCGATCGCCAAATAATTTAAAAAACAAATAATAACTAGAGTTTTGTTGATCGCTATTATTTTAAACAGTATTTTTCAGTGTAGCGATTGTATACCGCAAGTGCACGGTGTCAAGTTTTAGTATAATAATATGAAAAGTACGAGTGTCGAACTAGGGGTGCTTAACGGGTCAATCCGACCAGATCCTGACCTGAACCGGCCGGTTCCGGATCCACTAATTTCAGAACCTATCCGATCTGCTAAGGAACCGAATCGGATCCTTTTCCTGGTCTACTAGTTCCGGGTTTGAGCGGTTCCAACCCAGAACCGATTATTTTTAATTAAATTTAATTTTCAAAAAATCGAGGGAAATTGTTGCTTGGAGGATTCGAACACACGACCATCGTCTTCTACTCTACAACTCTAACCAATTGAGCTAATGGGCCTCTGTGTTTGTAAACTAATCTCAAATATATTTATCTAAATTTAAAAAAAAAAATTGTTAAAATAACGGATCTGGTTATGTTTCAGCCCGGAACCAGATCCGTTTAGTCCGGAACCGATAAGATACCGGTTCTGGAATGGTATAACCAATCCGGATCGGTATCTTACCGGTTCCAGACCGGTTCGAACCGAAGCCGAGCTAACATGTTCGATTTTGGGTCGGGCCCGGATTGACCCGGCCCTTTAAGCACCCCTATGTCGAACCCACGCGGACTAGGAAATAATTACCAAACTCAATTAATTTAACTATATTTAGTCTACGATAACAGATTGTGGTTAATTAACTAAATTGACTAATACACGAAATTCAACCTAACAAGTAGTAAATAAAATATAATCAGTAGAGATAATTATCAAGACTTTCGGTTCACCCATGCAATCCCCCACAATTTCGCATATAGTTAAGAATTAAATACAAATGTTCTAAGGTGACGAGTTTTCCTAATGCACTTGTTATACATTGGTCTGGTTATAACAAGTTTAATACTACTATGCAACAAGACAATGATCATGCACTTATTTTACACTAGTATTGTATCTGAAATCCACGGTTTAATTTACTATATCGTATCGCAATCTCCTATGGTCAATTCAATCGTAATAAATAATCAATCAAGGATGTTTAATCCATTGAAAGCATGAACAACAATAAATTAAACTCAAAGAATTGTAAGAATCAATCAAAACTTAATTAAAATCGTGGGTTCAAAACATGGGATCCCCTAAGTCTTGACAACAAAACTTAGCCTAGAAACATATTCAAAATCAAATGCAAAATCATGTTTTCCAACATAAAAAACATAAGGAAATCAAATAGAAATAAACTAAGTTCAGAAATACGGAAATAACGAGAGGTGTTGACTCCTTGCGTTGCTTCGTCGTCCCGTCTCTTCCGATGCCTCTTCTCTTCAATGATTTTGTGGTGTATGAATGATGGTGGGAGATGGAGAGGTGTGGAGGCTTTGTTGTAGGGTTAAAATCTGATCAAAAGTTCTTATTTTCGTCCAACATAATCCATATATAGTTGTGGAGAGTTTTGCAAAGTTTGGACACAAAATAACCAAGAAAGAAACAAAATTTCGAAAATTTCGGGTGAGACGATCGATCGGTAAAAACTGGCGATCGATCGCCAAATGTTTCTGCCTTTTTTTCAAAATTTCTGAATCCGCGATCGATCGGTAATATTATGGCGATAGATAGTTAAAAGTTTCTGGATGGCCGCGATCGATCAGTAGAAACTCGCGATCGATCGTCATGCTTGAAATTCAACAATTTCCGATTTTGTTATTTCTTCAACGTGTTTGCTCGGTTTGGTCCTTTTTCATCATTTAAGCTTAATTCCTCCACTTTTATGCATTTGAACCTAGATTCCTGAAACATATAAATATATACCAAAAAACGTAATATTTTCCAGGAATCACTACAAAAGCCACTATAAAATCATAGTAACATAAGTGTAAAAATCACACTTATCAACTCCCACAAACTTAAACTTGATCGTCTCGAGTAAGAAATAAGATCAAAATGTAGAGTTCAATATTGATAATTCAAATAAACCAATTCGTAGTCAATCATGTAACTCACATATCACTTATAGACAAACAAAAGTTAATCAGAAATATTCAACAGGTTGTGTTTTCTCCTAGATCGAGCAACATGTCTCCAAATCAGAACGTGTGTGTGCTATTGTCATTTTCAAGTTCCATGCAAATTTCCTAGATCAAATCATGCTAGTCAATGAAAAGTAATATTATCGTTGAGCATCCCATAGGCCTATTTTTAAACACTTCTTTGTTGGGATATGCCATAAGAAACTCATTAGATGATTGATTTTGGCATGCAATGGAATATGATTTTATTAATGACAATTCATTAGTATATATTATTCCAGTATCGGTGTAATATGAATATATATATGTTAATGTCCTTAGAATAATATTGCATTATTCTTAAAGATTGTCCCTAGTTGTGGGGTCCTCGTTACTTAATTCATTATGTATCATGTTAACATACATATGTGAGTCTGAATTAAGTAATAACATGCACTGATTAAGAGTATCTTACTAGTTAAGTTGTTACAGATGTACCAAACCACTAGTACAAAAATCAACTAACTTTTTCTACATATACATTACATGTAAAATTAACAACCTAAGCCAGTACAACTCCTATGCAGTGGTTCACCTCGCAGTGGAATAAGACTCACGATTCCCACGTCTATGAAATCCTACAGAAACATTCACAAAACATGAGTATAAATAAACAACTATCTCAGTGCGATATCAAAACACAATATCAATAACAATGATAAAGTACAATACATCATCTAATGTGAATGTTCTGTATCATGCATCTACAAATGCACCATGTCATGACATGTCTCAACAATTACCCTATTATCACGAGACCAAAATGATATGCCTATTCAGCTCAATATGTCAGTGGAACCACCTCACATCTTCATATTAGCAGCACATATCATAGTACCGTCCTCATAGCATAACCGAGCATATACCCAAACCAGACGTATATCTCTCTGTCACATAACCGAGCATATACCCAAACCAGGCATATATCTCTATGTAACATAATCAAGCATATACCCAATACCAGGCGTATATCTCAAATACATAACCGAGCATATACCCAAACCAGGCGTATATCTCACATACATATGATATCCATGAATCTACAGGCATATGATACTACCAATCATATGATACTAACATAACACAATTCATATGATATCAATCTTATAATATCATCACCCAATGTCTATACTCCGTACGTCAACACATACCTGTACTGCGACACAAACGAGGTAAATTAGGTGTCACTGACTAAGTGCCTCATTGTCCCGTCCCCTGGGATTATGCAAGATGGTACAATTTCACTTCACACAACTTCCTAGCTCAATTCACAAGTGAATCCCAAGCTCAAACCAACAAGAACTTGAAAGAGATGGAGAGGAGCTTGTGTAGTGTTTTAGTAGGTGTAAAATGAGAACTATGTGATTCTCCTCCCTAAATCACCTTGATATAAGGTCATTAGTTCCCTAAATCATTTGTTATCATATCATTTGGAGTTAATGACATGTTAAGTAACATGTACTTAAGATGAAATCCAAATTCAAATGAAACTCCAATTCAAATTCAATTCACATGCATATTCAAATGCCTACTAATTCATGTTACTTGATATGTTATTAAATCATTGTACACCATGTTTCATTCCTTGCCCTTGCCATATATCATTTCATACATGTATTAATTCATTCTTGGTTCCACCCGAACCCCCATTATCATACTGCCAAGTGATATAATTACACCAGAATCATATCACACGTATATAAAACAAATCGAGGCATTACAATTCTCCCCCACTCAATGAATTTCGTCCTCGAAATTGCATATACAAATATAATACATGCATATGAGATATACAACATAAGATCAATAGCATATCAACATACCAGAAAATAAATCCGGATACCGTTGCATCATATGCTGCTCCGTCTCCCACGTTGCCTCTTCGACACCCCGTTTGTCCCACTGTACCTTAACCATAGGAATCACTTTATTCCGCAACCTGCGTTCAGCTCGATCCAAGATCATAACCGGTCGTTCCTCATACGACACATCTGTATCCAACTGTACATCAGGTAACTGTAATACATGACTCGGATCTGGTTCATACTTCCTCAACAGTGAAACATGAAAGACATCATGAATACTACTCAAGGCCGGTGGTAGTGCCAATCGATATGCCAACGTACCAATACGTTGCAACACCTCATACGGACCAACATATCGTGGAGACAATTTTCCACGCTTACCATACCGTACTACACCTTTAAAAGGTGAGATTTTCAAGAACACACGGTCACCAACTTGAAATTCAAGTGGTCTACGTCGCTTATTGGCATAAGCAGCCTGTCTGTCCTGAGCAGCTTTATGTTTCAATCGAATTACCTTTACTTTCTCTTCCATTTCATGAATCATATCCGGTCCATGTAAGGAAGACTGATCCACATCATCCCAATACAATGGCGATCTACATCGTCGCCCATACAAAGCCTCAAATGGTGCCATCTGTATACTAGACTGATAACTATTGTTAGATGAAAATTCCACTAATGGCAATGACTCTTGCCAAGAGATATCAAACTCTAATACACAGGCACGCAACATATCCTCAAGTGTCTGTATCGTACGCTCTGTTTGTCCATCTGTCTGAGGATGATATGCTGTACTCAACCGCACTTCAGTTCCCAACGCTGTCTGTAACCCTTCCCAAAAATGAGAAGTAAATCTCGGATCCCTATCCGATACAATGGAAATTGGAATACCATGTAGTCTCACAACATGTTGAATGTACAACTGTGCCAGTCTCAGATATGTAAATGTCATACAATATGGCACAAAATGAGATACTTTGGTGAGTCGATCAACAATCACCCAAATAGCATCGCAAACAGAAGACGTCCGTGGCAAATGAGTCACAAAATCCATCGTGATATGTTCCCATTTCCACTGAGGAATTTCCAAACTATGTAATTCACCTCCTGGTCTCTGTCTTTCCGCTTTTACTTGTTGACAGATCAAACAGCGTTTCACAAAGTTCAACATATCCTGTTTCATACGTTTCGACCAAAATTGGGTACGTAAATCATGATACATTTTCTTTCCTCCAGGATGTATACTGTATCTACTACAATGAGCACGTTGTAGTAGTTCTTGACGTAGTCCTAATGAAGCATGTACTACCCAACAGTTTCTGTACTTCAAAGTTCCATCACTTGTAAGTACAAATTGAGATGTTTGTCCCTGACTTATCCTTTCCTTCCATTGTTGTACTTCATCATCAGTCAGTTGTGCCGTTCTGAGTTTCTCAAAAATGTCGGGTTCAACCAACAATGTTGATACCCGTACTTGCACTATTTCCACATCAAAATCATAACCCAAAGTACAACAAGAAGTCATCATTGCGGATAAATGAATCATCTCATCAGCCGTATGATGTACCTTTCGACTCAAAGCATCTGCTGTAAGATTAGCCTTTCATGGATGATATTCAATCTCACAATCATAATCTTTCAACAGATCCATCCATATTCTTTGCCTCATATTCAACTCTGCTTGAGTGAATAGAAATTTTAAACTCTTATGATCGGTATATATAGGAAACGACGTACCATATAAATAATGTCGCCATATCTTCAACGCAAAGACAATGGCAGCCAATTCCAGATCATGCACTGGATATCTCATTTCATGTGGCTTTAACTGTCGTGATGCATAAGCCACTACATGTTTGTCCTGCATCAATACACAACCCAAACCAAGTAAAGATGCATCAGTATATAATGCAAACCTGTCATGCTCCGATGGAATGATCAAGACTGGAGCTGTAGTCAATCGATGTTTTAATTCCTGAAAACTACGCTCACAAGCCTCTGACCATTGAAATGATACTCCCTTTTGTGTCAAATGTGTCAATGGTTTGGCGATCGTTGAAAATCCTTCAACAAACCGTCTATAATATCCGGCCAAACCCAAGAAACTACGAATCTCTGGCACAGAAGTAGGTGCTGACAAATTCAACACTGCTTCCACTTTCTTTGGATCAACTGATATACCTTCTTCTGAAATTACATGCCCCAAAAAGCCGACACTATTCAACCAAAACTCACACTTACTGAGTTTGGCATATAACTGATGTGTCCTCAACAATTGCAATACCATATGGAAATGTTGACCATGTTCTGCTTCACTCTGTGAATAGATCAGTATATCATCGATAAAGACAATGACAAATCGATCAAGGTATTCCTGGAAAACCCGATTCATTAAACTCATAAAGACAGCGGGAGCATTTGTCACTCCAAATGGCATCACAAAAAACTCATAATGCCCATAACGAGTTCTGAATGCTGTCTTATGTATATCTCCTTCCCTCACACGTATTTGATGATATCCTGACCTCAAATCAATCTTAGAATAAATCCTTGATCCCTGCAACTGATCAAACAAATCATCAATACGAGGAAGATGATATTTATTCTTTATCGTTACCTTGTTCAATTGTCTATAGTCAATACACAGTCGCATTGTCCCATCCTTCTTCTTAACAAATAAAACCGGAGCACCCCAAGGCGATACACTAGGACGTATGTACCCCTTGTCCAATAAGTCTTGCAATTGAGTTTTCAATTCTTTCAATTCAGTTGGTGCCATCCGATAAGGAGCTCGTGAACTTGCAGAAGTACTAGGTATCAAATCAATACCAAATTCCACTTCTCGACTCGGTGGGAATCCAGGTATCTCATCTGGAAACACATCCGCATATTCTGCAACCACTGGTATCTCCTCCACTTTCCTTTCTCTTTTCTGTTCAGTTACATCAAGAGCATAAATCAAATAACCCGCATGTCCACGCTCTAACAAACACGACATTCGGATTGCTGATATCAAAGGAATCCTCGCCCTCGATCCTTGGCCATAGAAGAACCATTGATTTCCAGTATCAGACTGAAATCTCACTATCTTCTGACAACAATCCACAACAGATTGATATTTACTCAACACATCAATTCCAAGGATGCAATCAAAATCTGACATATCTAACACAATCAAATCAGCTTGTAGTCCATACTCAGTCTCAAACTGAATATCACAATCAGACACACTCTGACAAGTCATCACAGTAGTTCCCATGGGTGTCGAGACATAAAGAGGCATCAACAGTGGAGACGAGCATATATGATACTGATCAATAAAGGCTTGTGCAATAAAAGAATGTGATGCACCAGTATCAATCAACAGTAAAGCAGGATAAGTAAACAAAGTACACTTACCCGCTATCACAGTATCAGGAGCTGCCTCTGCTTCACCCCTGTTCAGTGCATACACCTGAGCCTGAGGTGGTCCTGTCCTCTGTCCTCCACCAGACTGTGGTACACCCTGTGGTCTCTGTTGTACTGTATTTTCTGACATTGATCCTCTCCTCTGTTGTCCACCCACTTGAGGACAATCACGGATCACATGTCCTGACTTCCCACAACGGAAACAAACCACCGTATCAAACTGTGGACAATTTCTTTGATAATGTGGCCCTCCACATTTAAAACATTGTGGTCCTCGTCCACTACTACTACTACGCCCTTGAGACTGTCCCTTAGCTCTTCGGTCATCCCCTTTCCGTGATCCAAAACGTTTCCCACTAAACCTAGATGAAGATGCACCACCTCGTGGTGATTTAAATGGTTCCCCTCTAGGTCTCATACTGTCAGATGTAGGTTGTTGGGCTTGTCCAACATCTTTGTATACCCCTACGGCAATCTCAGCCATCTCGGCTCTAGTCAATGCTTCTTCATAAGATGTAGGGTTATTGGACATGACCCTATCAAACAATTCAGGCATCAACCCTTTCACAAATTGTCTGATCTTTGCCTTTGTGTTAACAGCAATATGTGGCACATACCGGAGCAAAGAAGAATAATATATAGCATAGTCAGATACTGTCATTGATCCCTGTCTCAAATTTGTAAATTCATCCTCTTTCCTCTGCCTTGCAGCAACAGAGAAATAATGCTCCAGGAACTTCGTTCTAAACACATCCCAGTTAACTGTCTGTCCTTGAGCCCTCAACTCAAGCACTGTGGATTTCCACCACATCATAGCTTTCTTCGCTAACTGAAATTCAGCTAAGCGTAACCAAGCAGTCTTGGCACACGGTGCTGACACAAATATCTGTTCTACGCGTTCCAGCCACTCCTCTGCCAGTTCCCCTGATTCAGTCCCCTCAAATCTGGGTGGCTGATAACTCAGAAATTGCGTCAAAGTCAATTCTCCAGGCAACAGTACCTGTTCCACTGGCCCTTGCTCAATCGGTGGTGGTGGCACAGGCACCATCCTCACACTAGCATTGCCACTCATGGCATCCCCAACATCCTCATGATACCCTCTGTCTGTCATAGCTGTAGATCAAGGTTTAACAATAACATTCACAATTATATAACATGTTAGACTAACATCATATTCCAAATCCTAACATGCTATTACCATTCTCAAAGTGTTTAGGTAACTCCCTAATACACTTCCTCTACCCATGTTCATCCCGTTCTCGAACCACTGCTCTGATACCACTAATGTGGGGTCCTCGTTACTTAATTCATTATGTATCATGTTAACATACATATGTGAGTCTGAATTAAGTAATAACATGCACTGATTAAGAGTATTTTACTAGTTAAGTTGTTACAGATGTACCAAACCACTAGTACAAAAACCAACTAACTTTTTCTACATATACATTACATGTAAAATTAACAACCTAAGCCAGTACAACTCATATGCAGTGGTTCACCTCGCAGCGGAATAAGACTCACGATTCCCACGTCTATGAAATCCTACAGAAACATTCACAAAACGTGAGTATAGATAAACAACTATCTCAGTGCGATATCAAAACACAATATCAATAACAATGATAAAGTACAATACATCATCTAATGTGAATGTTCTGTATCATGCATCCACAAATGCACCATGTCATGACATGTCTCAACAATTACCCTATTATCACGAGACCAAAATGATATGCCTATTCAGCTCAATATGTCAGTGGAACCACCTCACATCTTCATATTAGCAGCACATATCATAGTACCGTCCTCAAATGATAATAGCCAGAGCATATACCCAAAAACCGGCATATATCTC
This sequence comes from Haberlea rhodopensis, assembly GCA_907163345.1. Classification (NCBI taxonomy): domain Eukaryota; kingdom Viridiplantae; phylum Streptophyta; class Magnoliopsida; order Lamiales; family Gesneriaceae; genus Haberlea; species Haberlea rhodopensis. Next base: position 1,598,297 of record CAJQUN010000066.1, on the reverse strand, counting down.
TATATAGCATAACCGAGCATATACCCAAACCAGGCGTATATCTCTCTGTCACATAACCGAGCATATACCCAAACCAGGCATATATCTCTATGTAACATAATCAAGCATATACCCAATACCAGACGTATATCTCAAATACATAACCGAGCATATACCCAAACCAGGCGTATATCTCACATACATATGATATCCATGAATGTACAGGCATATGATACTACCAATCATATGATACTAACATAACACAATTCATATGATATCAATCTTATAATATCATCACACAATGTCTATACTCCGTACGTCAACACGTACCTGTACTGCGACACAAACGAGGTAAATTAGGCGTCACTGACTAAGTGCCTCGTTGTCCCGTCCCCTGGGATGATGCAAGATGGTACAATTTCACTTCACACAACTTCCTAGCTCAATTCACAAGTGAATCCCAAGCTCAAACCAACAAGGACTTGAAAGAGATGGAGATGAGCTTGTGTAGTGTTTTAGTAGGTGTAAAATGAGAACTATGTGATTCTCCTCCCTAAATCACCTTGATATAAGGTCATTAGTTCCCTAAATCATTTGCTATCATATCATTTGGAGTTAATGACATGTTAAGTAACATGTACTTAAGCTGAAATCCAAATTCAAATGAAACTCCAATTCAAATTCAATTCACATGCATATTCAAATGCCTACTAATTCATGTTACTTGATATGTTATTAAATCATTGTACACCATGTTTCATTCCTTGCCCTTGCCATATATCATTTCATACATGTATTAATTCATTCTTGGTTCCACCCGAACCCCCATTATCATACTGCCAAGTGATATAATTACACCAGAATCATATCACACGTATATAAAACAAATCGAGGCATTACACTAGTCAAGTATTATAATGAATTGGGATAATGATAATGCATTGAGACTAGTATTTATTGGTTGATGAATTTGTTCATGGATATGAGATATTGAATCAACACATGGGTACATGTTAGATAACTATGTATTGGACAGACCTACCATGAGAATGCTACATGGATTGTTATATGAATGTCATAAGCAGTTCTCATAGTGATAATAGTGTATGTAATCCTTACGACTTGAGATCACCAGAGATCCCAATATAAGGAGTTGTGTATTTTGATATTGTCAAACGTTACCTATAACCGGGTAAACTATAAAGACAATCATTGGATATACTACGAATTATGTAGATGGATGTTGAGTGATCAAGATATGATTTGTCCCTCCTATATAACAGGAGAAGTGTTTGGGCCCTTGATCAAGTGAGACTAAAATGCATGGCCATGCTCGAATGAGTCGATATGTGATATCGAGCTTATTCGTGTATTCTAGTCTACTCGGGGTTCAAGAAATAAAAGATTGAACTATGCGAGTATGATTTATTCCATGACTCATGTTTAATCTAAACACATAGGACAAATGGATTAAGTTACATGATGAATATTATCACAAGCCATAGGTAATGTCGAGTCAATGACATTCTTGTAACTTGGGTAGCCTTGATGTGTTGCTAGATACCGCTCATTGCTTGTGACATAAAATTAGATTTTATATCACTGCCAACGTTGCAAGATCCTAACGGGTCGCACAAAAGATTAAATCGATAAAGGGAGATATAATTCATTGGATGAATTAAGTTGATTAGGAATAGTCATAATCATATATGAATCATGTGAACTGATGTAAAGATTATGATGAATCATGTGAGTATATTCTTATGCTCATGTGATGTTAAATACTACGTTATTTGAATATGTTCATTGAGAATGCAACTCACCCAAAGACAAATGTTGTTTTTCAGATGATGTAGATAAACTTTGAACATACAAGGTGTTTCTACATATTTTGGAAGTATGGAATCCAAGGTCGGCTGGCTGACTCTAGTCCTTCTCCCTCAGCTCATCATTTGCATATACTGTATTGGTTTTTGGTTGGGTTGTGAGGGGTACAACCTTGGTTATTTTTGTGGCATACATATCTCTATATGCCTTGTAAATTATAATATGCTAAAAGTCTTGATTGCATATTATGAAATATGATAAGTTCCGCTGCCATTAAATATTATGTTATATGCCTAATGTGTATGTGTTATATGTTTAAGGGGTGTCACATGATGTGTTGCTAGATACCGCTCATTGCTTGTTACATAAAATTAGATTTTATGTCGCTGCCAACATTGCAAGATCCTAACGGGTCGCACAAAAGATTAAATCGATAAAGGGAGATATAATTCATTGGATGAATTAAGTTGATTAGGAAGAGTCCTAATATTAATAATAATAATAACAATAATAATAATAATAATAATAATATATATAATATATATATAAGTTTGCTATAGATATATATACGGGTAATAGATTGGAATGGGCTTAGGGTTTTCAAAAAACCTTAATCTGATTAAGTTAGCCGCCTAATCTTACTAGTATATATATATATATATATATATATATATATATATATATATATATATATATATATATATATATATATATATATATATATATATATATATATATATATATATATATTTGCGCATTAGGTTAAGCAAAGGGGTGAGACATTAATTCAGAATTAACTTAAAAGCAAAACCTAGCAAACCATTAAAAGAGGCACATACGTCACTTCGCTTCGACGTCTCGTCCTTTTGTCCCAGTTGATTTATCAAGTCTAGCAACTTGATAAATTCAACATCCCTTTCGATTTGATTGTGTGGATACCGTAGATGCAAAGCTGTGAATTTTTGCTCGTAGATTTTGCATCAAACACGCTACAAATGTATAACTCTCGACATCCGATATGATTACTTCGTATAGGTCCTCAGTGGGAATCCGAATTTATGTTATTTCCCCTGCGCTCTTTGATCCTCGGATTCCTAACAATGGTATCTGAGCCGTGTAAGAAGCTCATATCGGGGTTATGTGATAAATTGTTTTATCAGATTTTGAGTTATTGTAATCATGCTTATTCGAAACTGTAAGAACATATATGATACGTTATAATCTACATATGAGATATGTATGTGTAAACCATCGTAAAATATATATGATATATTAACGTGTATTTATGTATAAGATACATATGTGTGTGTGCGACTGAGCCTAGCAAGGCGCGCGGCCGTAGCTCGATAGTCGGGTGAATGTAGCAAGCAAGGTAGACGACCGTAGCTCGAAAGTAGAGGGGACAGAGATCGCAAGGCGGGCGACCGTCCACAAAGGGCCGGCGACCGGGCCCATGCATGGGTGGGCCGACCGCCCATGGCTAGGCAGGCAACCGCCATTGCTGGGCGGCGTCCGACCCGAGCCTGCAATATTTTTTCAATTCTTTTTACAGTTTATGAACATATAATTAAATTTTAATGGGTTTAGAATTTAATTCATTAATTGTTATGTCATAGCATGTCTTATGCGTAGTTTGAGCATAGTGCATGGTTATAGTCATATGACCAATTAGATTGTAATTTTGTGAATGGTACGGCCTGCGTGTCATGCCTTCTCCATTTTCTTAATGTATTCCCTCATCTATGATCCCCTCGAATGTAACTCGAGGTCTTCTCCATATCATCTAATTGTTATATAGTATAGTTTTAGCTTTTGTTGATAGAGATCAATGAAGTTGGACCATGGTGCCGAGACGAGGAGGTCATTCCCAAATAGATCGAAGAGGTGCTTGGAGAAGTTACCCTTAGGTTGACCATTTTGATTTTCTCATTGGCTTGAGAAAATCAGTAGTTTGGGCTATAACATGTCACGTTTATTTTATGTTGATGTATGTGATGCATGTTTATCATTTGATATTTAATATTGATGGATGATATATATATATATATATATATATATATATATATATGTATATGTACATGACATATTTTCATTATCAATATTAATAAAATTGTGAGATCTTTAAATCCCTCTAATAATATTAAGTCAAGTTAGAAGCCTTCCAATTAATAGTACCCGTCAAGACTTCGATTGAACATGTGTAGGTTTGCCAAAGCAAATTACCGTGACAATCTTAGTAAGACGCGATAGGATAAATGTGATATCCTTGTGACTATAAATTGGGTTCGACTTAACTAGCGTTATCTCAATAGGATTTACAACCAAGAGGCATGGGGTTGGTTAATAATCCATTAGATGAATTAGAACAAAGTGTTGTTCGCCCAACCATCCAAGAGTTACATGTGATGTAATTGACAAAGTGTTGTCTGCCTAAATAACCGAATCTTGGGTGATTAGTCAAAGCTAACTCAAGATTAGGTGAAATATGGATCTTGGCCCACTAATAATTTTGAGGGTTGATGATTTTAACTAAATATGGGGAGTTTCATTTATATAAGACCTTATTAAATGATTAAAATCATAAAACTTATTTTGCATATTTATATTGTAGATATCAGTGGCATCAAACAACGTTACTAATACACTATCTTTGAGATCGGTCCTTGAGAAGGACAAATTGAATGGGACAAATTTCCTAGAGTGATATAGGAATCTGAGGATTGTTCTCAAACAAGAGAAAAATAATATGTCCTAGAGGAACCCTTACCTGCTGAGGAACCTCCTGCTATGGCGGCAAGGGCTGATATGGATGCTTACAAGAAGCATCAAAATGACGCTCTTGATGTTGGATGCCTAATGCTTGCAACCATGAACTATGAGCTTCAAAAGCAAAATGAGGAAATGGATGCGAACAATATGATTGAACATTTGAAGCAACTTTACCAACAACAAGCTAGACAAGAGAGGTATGACGCCTCTAAATCGTTATTTCAGTGCAGAATGGTATAATGAAGCATTGTTGGAACTCATGTGCTCAAAATGATTGGATATATACAGAATCTTGAAAAACTGGGTTTTCCGTTGGACAAATAGTTGGCCACTGACGTGATCTTGCAATCGTTGCCTGATAGCTATAGTCAATTTATTCTGAATTACAATATGATTGAAATTGAGAAGACTCTACCACAGTTGCTTGGTATGTTGAGAACTTACGAGGCACACAAAGAAGTCTAAGTTGTTGAGCCTTAAACGCATGGTCGTGTTTAATGTGTTAATTTATCTCCGATTTATTTTTGAGTTTTGATGATCAACAAAACTTGCAATAAACTTGGACCCAAATCTGATAAGTGTTTAAACAAAAGGATACTATTTCTATTATCCCACCGAGAACAGCATGGTTGTTGCTCGGACATGTGTCTTTCTTGAAGGAGAATTTATTTCTAGAAGAACCACTGGGAGACAAATAGAACTTAGTGAAGTACAACCACACAAAACATTGAACATGATACTGAGATAGAAACAGAGCAGTCATCACAAGTTGTTGTGGATGAAATGCTTTCTCAAGAGACACAAGCCAAGTGTAGGTCTGTAAGAGTACACACGGAGCCACAAAGATATGGATTTCTTGTGACTCAACAAGGTGACTTACTACTCATTGAGGAGGATGAACCGTCATCCTATCAAGAAGCTATAATGGGCCCTGATTCTGAGAAATGGCTAGAAGCCATGAAATCAGAGATGTACTCCATGTATGTAAACCAAGTATGGACTTTGGTAGACCCACTTGAAGGGGTAAGACCCATAGGGTACAAACGTATTTCAAGAAGAAGACTAACATGGATGGTAACATACAAACCTTTAAAGGACGATTGGTTGCTAAATGTTTCATTGTTATTGACTATGATGAAACTTTTTCGCCAGTTGCCATGGTTAAATCCATCAGGATCTTACTTGCAATAACTGCATTTCATGATTATGAAATCTGGCAGATGGATGTCAAAACTGCTTTCTTTAATGGAAACTTACTTGATGATGTGTACATGACACACCATGAGGGTCTTGTCGATCCAAAGGATGCTGGAAAGATATGCAAGCTACAACAATCCATTTATGGATTGAAGCAAGCTTCTCGGAGTTGGAATCTTCATTTCGGTGATGCGATCAAAGAGTTTGGTTTCATCAAGAACGTAGATGAACCTTGTGTCTACAAGAAGGTCAGTGGGAGCATAATTATCTTCCTAGTGTTGTATGTGGATGACATACTTCTCATTGGGAATGATATCCCTACCTTACAATCTGTAAAGATTTGGCTAGGAAATTGCTTTTCTATGAAAGACTTGGGTGAAGCCACCTATGTCAAGATTGTCCCTAGTCAAGTATTATCATGAATTAGGATAATGATAATGCATTGAGACTAATATGTATTGATTGATGAATTTGTTCATGGATATGAGATATCGAATCAACACATGGGTACATGTTAGAGAACTGTGTACTAGACAGACCCACCATGAGAATGCTACATGGATTGTTATATGAATGTCATATGCAATTCTCATAGCGATAATAGTGTATGTAATCCTTAGGAGTTGAGATCACCAGAGATCCCAACATTAGGGGTTGTGTATTTTGATATTGTCAAACGTTACCTGTAACAGGGTAAACTATAAAGACAATAATTTGATATACTACGAATTATGTAGAGGGACGTTGAGTGAGCCAGATAGCATTTGGCCCTCATATATAACAGGAGAAGTGTTTGGGCCCTTGATCAAGTGAGACTAAAATACATGGCTATGCTCGAATGAGTTGATATGTGATATCGAGCTTATTCGTTTATTCTAGTCTACTCGGGGATCAAGAAATAAAAGATTGAACTATACGAGTATGACTTATTCCATGACTCGTGTTTAATCTAATACATAGGACAAAGGGATTAATTTATGGTGAATATTATCACAAGCCATAGGTAATGTCGAGTCAATGACATGCTTGTAACTTGGGTAGTCTTGATGTGTTGCTAGATACCGCTCATTGCTTGTTACATAAAATTAGTTTTTATGTCACTGGCAACGTTGCAAGATCCTAACGGGTCGCACAAAAGATTAGATCGATAAAAGGAGATATATATATATATATATATATATATATCATTGGCAACTAAATTCATCTAATGAATTATATCTCCTTTTATCGATCTAATCTTTTGTGCGACCCGTTAGGATCTTGCAACGTTGCCAGTGACATATATATATATATATATATATATATATATATATATATATATATATATATATATATATATATATATATATATATACGGAGAATAGATTGAATGGGCTTAGGGTTTTCAGAAAACCTTAATCTGATTAAGTTACCGGCCTAATCTTACTAGTTGATTTATCAAGTCTAGTGATACGTGTGATTTTTACACTTAATTTTATATAAGATTAGGGGCGTTTTTGTAGTGATTCTTACGCGTTTTGATATATATATGTATATTTCAGGAATCTAGGTCCAAATGCATAAAAGTGGATGAAATAAGCTTAAAATGAGAAAAAAGGACCAAACCGAGAAAACACGGAAAAGGAGGACAAAATCACAAATTGTGAAATTCAGAAAAGTTCCGCGATCAATCCGTAACATCTTGCGATTGATCGCCACGGTTAAGAAAAGTTCCGCGATCGATCGGTAAAACACCGCGATCGATCGCCGATATAAAAAATTTGGTTATTCGTCCAAATTGTTTTGCTGATCGATCGGCAACTGATGGCGATCGATCGCCAAACCCGAAAAATTCAAGATTTCTTTCCTTATCAAGCTATTTGTGTCCAAAGAATGGAAGACTCCTCCAACATAATATATAGAAGATTTCAGACGAAATTATGGGACTCTTGGTTATTAAAAAACCCTACAATCACAGCCACCATCACCTTCACCCTCTACCAACCATCCATACACTATCAAACCATTGAAGAAGAGACGCATCGGAAGAGATGGGACGATGTAGCAACGCAAGGAGTCAACGCCTCTCATTATTTTTGTATTTCTAACTGTAGTTCTATATTTTCATTAGATTTTAATGTTTAGATTGTTGCAAAAGAAGTTTATGCATTGTTATTTGATGGAGATTGTTGGCTAAGTTTGTTGTCAAGACTTGGGGGATCACATGTTTTGAGCCCACAATTTTAATTAAGTTTTGATTGATTCTTAAAAATTCTTTGAGTTTAATTTATTGTTGTTCATGCTTTCAATGGACTAATCATCCTTGATTTATTATTTATTGTGATTGAAATACCATAGGAGATTGCGATACGATATAGTAAATTAAACCGTGGATTTTAGACTAAGATCGAAAGATAAAGTCAAATACATGTGTGATAGCAATAGATTTACCAAAATCGAAGGCTAGAAGTTTTCATAAATCGACATACAATATTGAGTGTAAAATAAGTGCGTGATCATTGTCTTGTTGCATAGTAGTATAAAACTTGTTATAACCAGACCAATGTATAACAAGTGCATTAGGAAAACTCGTCACCTTAGAACATTTGTATTTAATTCTTAACTATATGCGAAATTGTGGGGGATTGCATGGGTGACCGAAAGTCTTGATAATTGTCCCTATTGATTCTAATTTTCTTTGTTCTTGCTTGTTGGGTTGATTATCGAGTTAATTAGTCAATTTAGTTAATTAATCATCACTAATATTCTTAGGCTACATATAGTTAAACTAGTGGAGTTTGGTACTAATTTCCTAGTCCTCGTGGGTTCGACACTCATACTTTTAAAATCATTATACTAAAACTTGACATCGTGCACTTGCGATACACAATCGCTACACTGGAAAATACTGTTTAAAATAACAGCGATTAAGTTTTTGGCACCGCTGCCGGGGACTAGTTTTAATAATATCAAACGAGATTAGTTGACTATAGTTTAGTCATTTATTTGATTTTTTTTTATTTTTTTTTCTACTACTACTGCGCTTGGTTGATTTTTGTAGGTTGTGGTTCCTTAGTGCATGCTAAGGAGTAGCAAGCCTACACTTGAGCCTATTGATCAGGAAATTGAGCGGACTTTTATTAGGAGACTACGAGAGGCTCGTACAATGGCGGATAACAATCAAGAAAGGACGAGGAGGTACCTGTTAGAAGATCACTCATGGATTATGCCCATCCCTCGTTCCATGGATCGTTGTCCAGGATCGCTAAACCGAGCATACATGCAAACAATTTTGAAATCAATCCTGCTATCATTCAGATGATCCAACACTAGGTGCAGTTTGGGGGAGCGACTAGTAATGATCCCAATGCCCATATCTCCAACTTCTTGGAGATTTGTGATACTTTCAAGCATAATGGCGTTACTGACGATGCCATCAGGTTACGCTTATTCCCCTTCTCTTTACGTGATAAAGCTAAACCGTGGTTGAAATCTTTGGCTGCAGGATCTATCACTACATGGGATGGGATGGTGCAAGCTTTTCTATCAAAATATTTCCCACCATCCAAGACTGCTAAGATGCACAATGATATCACTGCATTTGCACAACACGACCCTGAAACACTGTATGTAGCATGTGAGCGCATCAAAGATTTACTGAGGAGTTGCCCGCATCATGGTTCCCATACTGTATCGCTTTCACGCTACTGTAATGGGCATGCTCTCAATCATTTGCAGACCACCCAAATTGAACAAATGATAGGTCAAGATGCCCTGGATCGACTTCCATATCATAATTGCTCTAGTAAAGAACTAAAGGATTCGGCAGCTACCGCCACCCCTGCTTCTTCAGGCGGAACTCCAGGTTGAGGTCGGAAGGTCAAGGAAGTTGGTGACCTGATGACAGGGAGCCGGCGACCGAAGCCCCGGCAAATGGCAGTCGTAACTATGGATGCAGGTACAAACTTTTTATAACAGTTTATTTTCTGATAACTGTTCTATGATTGATGCAGCATCTGGAGGTACTGTTATGAGGAAGACGCCTGAGGAGGCCTATGAACTATTAGAGGAGATGGCTGCTAATAGCTATCAATGGCCGTCTGAAAGAAACATGCCGAAAAAGCAAGCTGGAATCCATCAAGTGAGCGATGTCACTGCCTTGGCTGCCCGAGTGGAAGCCTTGAACAAGAAGATTGATAGCTTGAGCATGCATGCAATGCAAGTTCAAGCCGTTACATGCGAGCAATGCCAATGAGGACATCCGAGCACTGAATGCCAAGTAGATAACCCTTTTGTCCAATCTGTTGACAGTGCTAACTTTGTAGGGAACCGACCACCACCCAACTATCCATACCCAAATTCATACAATACGGGGGTGAGGAATCAGACACAACCACCATCGGGTACGCACCTAAACCGATTATGGAAGAGTTGTTGACCAAATTCATGTCAGTGACCGAAACAAGGATGAACAATCATGAGGCGTCAATACAGAATTTGGAAGTACAAGTGGGGCAGTTAACAACCATCCTATCCGGGCGAGCACAAGGCTCATTACCTAGCTACACTGAAAAGAATCCTAGGGAGCAAGTCCATGCCATCACATTGAGGAGCGGAAGGAGGTTACAGAGAAGAAGTTGGAGGCCGACATCAAGCAAGAAGATGATCAAACACGCAACACATGTAAGTCTATTAAGACCCCTACACCCATCACACCACCTTCTAAGGTAGATATCCACTCTCATTTTCCGCTGCATATAAAAGAGCAAAATTAGATGCTAAGTTTGCTAAATTCCTTGATTTGATTAAGAATCTCCATATATATGCCATTCATTGATGCTATTCGACAAATGCCGAATTATGCTATGTTATTGAAGGAGATACTATCAAAGAAGCGGAAATTGGGAGAGCATGAGACTATAAACTTAACTGAGGAGTGTTCTGCTATCATTCAAAATGATTCACCTCCAAAGTTAAAAGATCCAGAGAGTTTTACTATACCTTCCAAGATCAATTATATGTCTTCTAATAAATCTTTATGTTATTTGGGTGCAAGTGTATATCTAATGCCATTGTCTATTTATAGGAAGCTGGGCTTATGAGAGCTAAAACCGATCAATGTGCCACTGCAGATGGCGGACAAGTCCATCATTGTGTTGGACATGAAGGAAGATGCTGACATGCCCTTGATCCTAGGAAGACCATTCCTTGCAACTGGAAGAGCACTGATTGAAGTTGATCCTCCGTGTAGGGGAGGATCAAATCGTCTTTGATATGTTCAAAACTTTGAACACTGCACACACTGAGCACCGATGTTTTAATATCAATATTATTGATACATTATATGTTGATGTGACGCATGTTAAGATCGAGAAGAAGGTAGGGCCCCCATCAAATGACCATAAAAAAATGAGGCAAATTCCGTGAGGGTGATTTGGTGCTAATGAATCGAGCTAAGATGCGACTATTCCCATGGAAGTTGGACTCACCATGGGCTGGCCCTTTCACAGTTGTTGATGTTCTACCATGCGACACTATCAATTTGAGAGATGACCAAGGGGCGATGTTCACGGTAAAAGAGAAGTGGGTACGACATTACCACAAGGATGACGGAAAATCATCCCCCACTGCCCCTTACGGCACTTGTTGAGCTTACATGGTAAAAAGTCCAGCTTGGGACTATAAATCAAGAACTTTTCTTATCCCTTAGCTGTGTTTTTTGTTTGTTTTGTTTTGTTTTGTTTTTTCTTTTGTTTTTTTTTTTAAATTTTGGTGAGACTACATGTGTGCTGTGATATGTCCAACACTATACCCCACGAGCTGACAAGGAATTGGACGACGATCACTGACAGTCGTTGTCAAAGGTAAATGCTTTGTCTCCTTTTCCATGCCTAGTACATTGAGAACAATGCATGAATTAAGTTTGGGGGAGTGCATTATTGTGTCATGCTTCTTCAGTGGAATTGGATCGTTTCTTAAGCACCAACAAAATTTTTTTTCTTGAAAATGAGTTCAATTAGTAAGATAAGAATGAATCATAGTAGTGGTCTCTATTCCATGATGATATTAATCTCAGTATGCATGTCAACTTGAGTTTTGATGATTGTAAAACTTGTTTGTGAATATCTTGTTTTGAGTAGCATGTAAAAGATGAGGAATATATTGAGCACATTTGAGTCATAATCTTGTGAATTGCATTTGTAGTAGTGAAAATATTTGTGAATTTGATGAATTGTTTTTGAGCATCTTAGAGTACTGTTTATGCATTATAATTTGATTATGGTTGTTGGCTAAATTATTTGTCAAGACATAGGGGATCCCATGTTTGAACCCTTGAGTTAATTAACGGTTTCGATTTAATTTCTATGATCTTTGCGCATAATTTATGTTGTTAATGCTTGTAAAAGATTAGCTACCTTTTGCATGATATTGGTAATCGTAATTGAATTGACCATAGGAGATTACGATATGACGTAGTAAATTAGGCCGTGGGTTTTAGGTTGAGACGGACCAAGTAAAATCTAGCACACGTGTGATAGCAATAGATTTACCAAAATCGAAGGCTAGTAGTTTTCACAAAGCGTTTTTCGATATTAATCATTCAATAAAGACACGTGAGTGATTTATTGTAGATTAATGCTAGACTTGTTATAACCGGACCAAGGTATAACGAATGAAATAGGAAAACTCGTCACCCTAGAACATAGAACATTGAATCTTAATTAATAGACAACTTTTGGGGGATTACATGGGTGAATCGACGTCTTGATAATTCGTTTATAAATTCTCTTCAATTATTCATCACTGCTGTTTAGATTGATTTTTGTGCTTAAGTCAATTTAGTTTAATAATCATTCCATAATCGTAGGTTAAATATAGTAATTCTAATCGAACGTGGTAATTGCTACTAGTCCCTGTGGGTACGACACTCCTTACTCTTAAACCATTGTATTAAAATTTGATACCGTGCACTTGCGGTACATAAATCGCTACACTGAAAATAACTGTTTAAAAAAAAAGCGATCAAGTTTTTGGCGCCGTTGCCGGGGACTAGTCTAAGTAATATCATAGGAGATTAGTTGACTATAATTTAGCCATAATTTTTATTTTTACTTTTATTACGGTTTATACGATTTCACTACAGTTGTTCCTTCGTTGTGTTGAACTTTGCAGGGAGTTTTCTTTGTAGTGCATGCTACGAAGTGACAGACCTATATTAGAGCCACTTGAGTTAGAGATTGAACGAACTTGCAGAAGACTTAGGAAAGAAACTAGGGAGATGGCTGAGAATAATCGAGGGAATGGTGAGCAACACAATGATGAAGTGCCAATTATAAGGTCCATGATGGACTATGCACAACCATCTTTTCAAGGCACCATGTCTAGCATCACTAGACCAATGATTCAGGCTAATAACTTCGAGATCAAGCCTGCCATAATTCAGATGATTCAACATTCTGTGCAATTCGGAGGATCGCCTGCTGATGATCCTAATGCTCATATCTCCAACTTTTTGGAGATATGCGACACATTCAAGCACAATGGCGTCAGCGACGACGCCATCAGGTTACGACTCTTTCCCTTCTCTTTAAATGATAAAGCTAAGAGTTGGTTAAATTCATTGCCTGCAGGATCGATCACTACTTGGGAGGGGATGGCTCAAGCATTCCTATCAAAATACTTTCCCCCTTCCAAGACAGCTAAGATGCGCAATGATATCACAACATTCATGCAACATGATCCGGAGACACTGTATGAAGCTTGGGAGCGCTTCAAGGATCTACTTCGAAGATGCCCACATCATGGCCTTCCGATTTGGCTTCAGGTACAAACATTTTACAATGGGTTATTTTCTGCTAATAGATCTATGATTGATGCAGCAGCAGGAGGTACCATTATGAGAAAGTCACATGAGGAAGCTTACACACTCTTGGAAGAGATGGCATCCAACAGTTACCAGTGGCAGTCCGAAAGGAATGTGCCCAAAAGACCAATTGGGATGCATCAAGTGGACGAAGTGAGATCAATACAAGCTCAATTGGAGGCTTTGAACAAGAAGATGGACAGTTTGAGCATGACAGCCATGCAAGCTCAACTGATCACGTGCGATTTATGTGGAGGCAACCATCCAAGCACGGAATGTCAGGCAGGTAACCCTTTTATGCTATCTAATGAACAAGCAAATTTTCTAGGAAATAGACCACCACAGGGTAACTCATACTCCAACAACTATAACCAACCGTGGAGGAATCATCCGAACTTCTCTTGGTCCAACCAAAAGAATGTCTTGAATCCACAACCTCCACCGGGTTATCCACCAAAGCCGAGTATGGAAGAGTTGCTAACTAAGTTCATGACGATGACGGAGAATAGGATGCAAAATCAAGATGCATCAATTAAGAACTTGGAAACTCAAATGGGGCAAATGGCAAATATGTTAGCGGGAAGAGCACCAGGAACTCTGCCGAGTGACACCGAGAAAAATCCACGGGAGCAAGCCAATGCCGTGACCTTGAGGGGTGGAAGAGAACTTGGTGATGAGAAGGAGACTGAAAAGATAGCTATTAAACAAGATGAGAAGGAGCAGCCACGCAACAAGGGTAAGTCCACTAGAGACACTACACCTATCACACCACAAGAAAAGGTACACATTCCTCTCCCATTCCCTGCAGCAGTTAATAGGGCAAAGGTTGATTCAAACTTTGCCAAATTTTTAGACATGCTTAAGAATTTGCATATAGATATACCATTTATTGATGCCTTACGAGACATGCCAAATTATGTTAAATTCTTAAAGAAGATGTTGTCTAAGAAGCAGAAATTGGGAGAGCACGAGACTGTCTTTTTGACTGAGGAATGTAGTGCTATTGTGCAAAAGAAATTGGCCACCAAGTTAAAAGATCCAGGGAGTTTCTCTATCCCTTGCACTATTGGGCCTATTTCTTCCATTAAATCGTTATGTGATTTGGGTGCTAGTGTGAACTTAATGCCTTTGTCTGTTTTTAGGCGACTTGGACTGGGAGAGCCAAAGACCACAAGGGTGGTGTTGCAAATGGCGGAAAAGTCAATCACCTACCCACTAGGAATCGTTGAGGATGTGCCAGTCAAGATAGATCAATTCACTTTCCCGGTGGATTTTCTAGTGTTGGATATGGAGCGCGAGTATGCCATTGATCCTGGGGCGCCCATTCCTAGCTACCGGAAGAGCCATCATAGATGTTGAAGAAGGGAAGTTGATCCTCTGTGTAGGAGAGGATCGAGTTATATTTAATATGTTTAAATCTTCGACACACGCACACAACGAGCATGATTATTTAAAGGTTAACGTGATTGACACTTTGCTTGTTGATGTAGTGCAAGGTACTAATGAGGTGGAGGTGAAGACCGAGCTAGAAACTAAAGAAGTAAGGACTTGTGATATAGTGCAGCCGAGGAATGCAAAGACGAAAAATGATAAAAGGACGTTCATGAAAGGAGAGACAGTCCAACTACATAAAGCGCCACCACATTGCATTTTCCAAAGCAAGCGAAAGGCGTCATGGGTTGGACCATTCATGGTAACCACCGTCTATGCTCATGGAGCAATTAAGGTAAGTGATCCTATTCTAGGCACTTACATGGTAAATGATCAGCGGTTAAGGCACTGCAACGTGGATGACACTAATCCACATACTCCGAACCGTTAGAGCGATGTTGGTAATAAGTCCAGCTTGGGACTATAAATCAAGAACTTTTTCCTATCCCTTTGCTTTGTTTTTAGTTTATTTTGGTTTGTTTTGTTTTTATTTTTTTTGATTTTGGTGAGACTCCATGCGTGCTGTGACGTGTTCCAACACTATGCCCCATGAGCTGATGAGGAATTGGACAACGATCACTGACGATCGTTGTCAACGGTAAATGTTTTGTCCTATTTTCCGTGCTTAGTACATTGAGGACAATGCATGAATTAAGTTTGGGGGAGGGGAGTGCATTACTGTGTCATGCTTCTTACTTGGAAATTGATCGTTTCTGGAGCACCAACAAAAATTTTCTTGAAAATGAGTTCAACTAGTAAGATAAGAATAAATCATAGTAGTGGTCTCTATTCAATGATGATATTAGTCTCACTATGCATGTCAACTTGAGTTTTGATGATTGTAAGACTTGTTTGTGAATATCTTGTTTTGAGTAGCATGTCAAAGATGAGGAATATTTTGAGCATATTTGAGTCACAATCTTGTGAATTGCATTTGGAGTAGTGAAAATTTTTGTGAACTTAATGAATTGTTTTTGAGCATCTTAGAGTACCTTAGAAACTATTTGATGATGACACTTTGAGGCGAAATTTTATAGTTATAAACTCGACTTGGAAATGATCTAGGCGATCTTTGGACCGTTTGAGCCTTTCAAGCTTACCAAGTATTTATCAATCTCTAGTATCCCAATTTGAGCCTAATTGAAAAAGAATGGTGTATGTTTAACATACTATTAGCCCCCATTCAACATTTTTTTTGGCAACTCATTATACCTACCTATTTGAGCTTAAATTGAAATTTTTTATCCATACCCTAAGGGAGTATAATGATTCTCATTAGATGCACATAAATTGCTATATTTTGATGAGCTTATTATTGAAAAAATGATGAATGAGAAAAGAAAAAGATAGATAAAGCCTTGAAAAAAAAAAATCTAAATAAGACCCAAAGTGGCCAAGGCTAAAAGAAAAAGAAGAGAAGCTCAATTTTGTGCTAAAAATATGAACACTACATGCTTATACTCTCTTCTTTGTGCTATCCTATCTTTTCTTTGAAGCCAACACCTAGGCCTAACGTTACAAGCTTAAAAAGACCTATTGATCCAAGTCTAGGGAGTGACTACATTAGTGGAGAAGTTGTTTGAAAATAGGTCTATGGAATGCTCAAGGATAATCTTAACTTTCATTGCCTAGCATGATTTGATCTATGAAATTTGCATGAAACTTGAAAGTGACAATATCACACACGCACGTTCTAAGTTGGAGACATGTTGCTTGATCTAAGGGAAAACACAACTTGTTAAACTTTCTGATTTATTCTGGTTCGTCTGTAAGTGAGATGTCTGAGCTACATGATTGACTACAAATTGGTTTAGTTGAATCTTCAAATATTAAACTCTACTTTTTGATTTTATTTCTTGCTCGAGACGATCAAGCTCAAGTTTGGGGGAGTTGATAAGTGTGATTTTTACACTTAATTTGATATATGATTAAGGGTGTTTTTGTAGTGATTCCTAGAAAATATTACACGTTTTGGTATATATTTGTGTATGTCAGGAATCTAGGTCCAAATGCATAAAACTGGATGAAATGGGCTTAAAAATGCTGAAAAAGGACCAAACTGAGCAAATCTGGAAAATGAGGGACCAAATCGCAAGATTGGAGATTTGAGGTCCAAGATCGATCGGCAATGACGAAGATCGATCGCCAGATTTCCGCGATCGATCGGCAAATGACGAAGATCGATCGCGGATTTGTTTAATTTGGGTATCACGTCCAGTAGAGATTGAAGATCGATCGCGAGGTGACGAAGATCGATCGCCAAACCCTGAAAAATCGAGATTTTGTTTCCTACTTGGTGATTTTGTGTCCAAACTTTGCAAAACTCCTCCACACTATTTATAGAAGATTTTTAGACGTTGTGTGGGACTTTTGCCCACTTTTACACAGACCTAGCAGCCTCTCCTCCATCCAAAGTACCACCACAATTCATTGAAGAGCAAGGGCAACGCAAGGAACGAAAGAACGGAGCGACGCACGGAGCGACATCCTCGTTATCTAAGTATTTCTGAACTTATTAATTTTTATATCAGATTTTGATGTTGAATTTGTTTAAAGACATGTTTATGCATTATAATTTAATTATGGTTGTTGGCTAAATTATTTCTCAAGACATCGGGATCCCATGTTTGAACCCTTGAGTTAATTAACGGTTTCGATTTAATTTCTATGATCTTTGCGCATAATTTATGTTGTTAATGCTTGTAAAAGATTAGCTACCTTTTGCATGATATTGGTAATCGTAATTGAATTGACCATAGGAGATTACGATACGACGTAGTAAATTAGACCGTGGGTTTTAGGTTGAGACGAACCAAGTAAAATCGAGCACACGTGTGATAGCAATAGATTTACCAAAATCGAAGGCTAGTAGTTTTCACAAAGCGTTTTTCGGTATTAATCATTCAATAAAGACACGTGAGTGATTTATTGTAGATTAATGCTAGACTTGTTATAACCGGACAAAGGTATAACGAATGAAATAGGAAAACTCGTCACCCTAGAACATAGAACATTGAATCTTAATTAATAGACAACTTTTGGGGGATTACATGGGTGAACCGACGTCTTGATAATTCGTTTATAAATTCTCTTCAATTATTCATCACTGCTGTTTAGATTGATTTTTGTGCTTAAGTCAATTTAGTTTAATAATCATTCCATAATCGTAGGTTAAATATAGTAATTCTAATCGAACGTGGTAATTGCTACTAGTCCCTGTGGGTACGACACTCCTTACTCTTAAACCATTATATTAAAACTTGACACCGTGCACTTGCGGTACATAAATCGCTACACTGAAAATAACTGTTTAAAAAAAAAGCGATCAAGTTTTTGAAAAACTTGATCGCTTTTATTTTAAACAGTTAATTCCAATGTAGCGATTTTATACCGCAAGTGAACGGTTGTCAAGTTTTAGTATAGTAAATGAAGAACAGGTTGTCGAACCCACAGGGACTGGTAGTAATTACCACGTTCGATTAGAATTACTATATTTAACCTACGATTATGGAATGATTATTAAACTAAATTGACTTAAGCACAAAAATCAATCTAAACAGCAGTGATGAATAATTGAAGAGAATTTATAAACGAATTATCAAGACGTCGGTTCACCCATGTAATCCCCCAAAAGTTGTTTATTAATTAAGATTCAATGTTCTATGTTCTAGGGTGACGAGTTTTCCTATTTCATTCGTTACACCTTGGACCGGTTATAACAAGTCTAGCATTAATCTACAATAAATCACTCCCGTGTCTTTATTGAATGATTAATACCGAAAAACGCTTTGTGAAAACTACCAGCCTTCGATTTTGGTAAATCTATTGCTATCACACGTGTGCTAGATTTTACTTGGTACGTCTCAACCTAAAACCCACGGCCTAATTTACTACGTCGTATCGTAATCTCCTATGGTCAATTCAATTACGATTACCAATATCATGCAAAAGGTAGCTAATCTTTTACAAGCATTAACAACATAAATTATGCGCAAAGATCATAGAAATTAAATCGAAACCGTTAATTAACTCAAGGGTTCAAACATGGGATCCCCTATGTCTTGACAAATAATTTAGCCAACAACCATAATCAAATTATAATGCATAAAATGTTTAAACTAGTCCCCGGCAACGGCGCCAAAAACTTGATCGCTTTTTTTTAAACAGTTATTTTCAGTGTAGCGATTTATGTACCGCAAGTGCATGGTGTCAAGTTTTAATATAATGGTTTAAGAGTAAGGAGTGTCGTACCCACAGGGACTAGTAGCAATTACCACGTTAGATTAGAATTACTATATTTAACCTACGATTATGGAATGATTATTAAACTAAATTGACTTAAGCACAAAAATCAATCTAAACAGCAGTGATGAATAATTGAAGAGAATTTATAAACGAATTATCAAGACGTCGGTTCACCCATGTAATCCCCCAAAAGTTGTCTATTAATTAAGATTCAATGTTCTATGTTCTAGGGTGATGAGTTTTCCTATTTCATTCGTTATACCTTGGTCCGGTTATAACAAGTCTAGCATTAATCTACAATAAATCACTCCCGTGTCTTTATTGAATGATTAATACCAAAAAACGCTTTGTGAAAACTACTAGCCTTCGATTTTGGTAAATCTATTGCTATCACACGTGTGCTAGATTTTACTTGGTTCGTCTCAACCTAAAACCCACGGCCTAATTTACTACGTCGTATCGTAATCTCCTATGGTCAATTCAATTATGATTACCAATATCATGCAAAAGGTAGCTAATCTTTTACAAGCTTTAACAACATAAATTATGCGCAAAGATCATAGAAATTAAATCAAAACCGTTAATTAACTCAAGGGTTCAAACATGGGATCCCCTATGTCTTGACAAATAATTTAGCCAACAACCATAATCAAATTATAATGCATAAACATGTCTTTAAACAAATTCAACATCAAAATCTGATATAAAAATTAATAAGTTCAGAAATACTAAGATAACGAGGATGTCGCTCCGTGCGTCGCTCCGTTCTTTCGTTCCTTGCGTTGCTCTTGCTCTTCAATGAATTGTGGTGGTACTTTGGATGGAGGAGAGGCTGCTAGGTCTGTGTAAAAGTGGGCAAAAGTCCCACACAACGTCTAAACATCTTCTATAAATAGTGTGGAGGAGTTTTGCAAAGTTTGGACACAAAATCACCAAGTAGGAAACAAAATCTCGATTTTTCAGGGTTTGGCGATCGATCTTCGTCACCTCGCGATCGATCTTCAATCTCTACTGGACGTGATACCCAAATTAAACAAATCCGCGATCGATCTTCGTCATTTGCCGATCGATCGCGGAAATCTGGCGATCGATCTTCATCATTGCCGATCGATCTTGGACCTCAAATCTCCAATCTTGCGATTTGGTCCCTCCTTTTCCAGATTTGCTCAGTTTGGTCTTTTTTCAGCATTTTTAAGCCCATTTCATCCAGTTTTATGCATTTGGACCTAGATTCCTGACATACACAAATATATACCAAAACGTGTAATATTTTCTAGGAATCACTACAAAAACACCCTTAATCATATATCAAATTAAGTGTAAAAATCACACTTATCAAGTACCTTAGACACTATTTGATGATGACACTTCAAGGGAAATTTTATAGTCATGAACTTGATTAGGAGATGATCTAGGCGATCTTTGGACCGTTTGAGCCTTTCAAGATTACCATGATATATATCAATCTCTAATGTCCCATTTTGAGCCTAATTAAAAAAGAATGGAGTATGTTTAACATACTATTAGCCCCCATTCAACAAATCTCTTTGGCAACTCATTATACCTACATATTTGAGCTTAAATTGAAATTTTTTATCCATACCTAAAAGGGGTATAATGAATCTCATTAGATGCACTTGAATTGCTATATTTTGATGAGCTTATTGTAAAAAAGATGATGAATGAGAAAATAAAAGAATAGAAAAAGCCTTGAGAAAAAATATCCAACTAAGACCCAAAAGTGGCCAAGGCTAAAAGAAAAAGAATAGATCAATTATGTGCTAAAAATATGAACATTACATGCTTATACTCTATTCTTTGTGTTATCCTATCTTTTCTTTGAAGCCCAATACCTAGGCCAAACATTACAAGTTTAAAAAGACCTATTGATCCAAGTCTAGGGAGTGATTTTATTAGTGGAGAAGTGTTTGAAAATAGGACTAAGGGATGCTCAAGGATAATCTTACTTTTCATGACTAACATGATTTGATCTATGAAATTTGCAAGGAACTTGAAATGACAATAGCACACGCGCACGTTCTGATTTGGAGACATGTTGTTTAATCTAGGAGAAAACACATGTTGAACTTTCTAATTGACTGTTGTTTGTCTGTAAGTGAGATGCCTGAGCTACATGATTGACTACGAATTGGTTTATTTGAATCTTCAATATTGATTGACTGAGCTACATGATTGACTGCTTGATCTTATTTCTCGCTCGAGACGATCAAGTTTAAGTTTGGGGGAGTTGATAAGTGTGATTTTTACACTTAATTTGATATAAGATTATGGGCGTTTTTGTAGTGATTCCTGGAAAATATTACGCGTTTTGGTATATATTTGTATTTTTCAGGAATCCAGGTCCAAATGCATAAAAGTGGAGGAAATAAGCTTAAAATGATGAAAAAGGACCAAACCGAGCACACACGAAAAATGAGGGACAAAATCACAAATTGTGAAATCAGAAAAGTTCCGCGATCAATCGCTAACATCTCGTGATTGATATCCAAAAAAATTATGCGATCGATCGGTACAACACCACGATCGATCGCAGATATAAAAAATTTGGTTATTTCGTCCAGAATGTTTTGCCGATCGATCGGCGATCGATCGCCAAACCTGAAAAATTCGAGATTTCTTTCCTTATCAAGCTATTTTGTGTCTAAATAATGGAAGACTCCTCCAACACAATATATAGAAGATTTCAAACAAAATTAAGGGACTCTTGGCTCATAATACAATCACAGCCACCATCACCTTCACCCTCTACCAACCATCCATACACCATCAAACCATTGAAGAGGAGACACATCGGAAGAGATGGGACGATGTAGCAACGCAAGGAGTCAACGCCTCTCATTATTTTCGTATTTCTAACTCTAGTTCTATATTTTCATTAGATTTTAATGTTTAGATTGTTGAAAAAGAAGTTATGCATTGTTATTTGATGGAGATTGTTGGCTAAGTTTGTTGTCAAGACTTAGGGGATCACATGTTTTGAGCCCACAATTTTAATTAAGTTTTGATTGATTCTTAAAAATTGTTTGAGTTTAATTTATTGTTGTTCATGCTTTCAATGGACTAATCATCCTTGATTTATTATTTATTGTGATTGAATTGACCATAGGAGATTGTGATACGATATAGTAAATTAAACCATGGATTTTAGACTAAGATCGAAAGATAAAGTCAAATACATGTGTGATAGCAATAGATTTACCAAAATCGAAGGCTAGAAATTTTCATAAATCGACATACAATATTGAGTGTTAAATAACTGCATGATCATTGCCTTGTTGCATCTTAGTATTACAATTGTTGTAACCGGACCAAGGTATAACAAGTTCATTAGGAGAACTCGTCACCTTATAACGTTTGAATTTAATTCTTAACTACAAGCAAATTGTGGGGGATTGCACGGGTAAACCGAAAGTCTTGATAATTGTCTCAATTGATTCTAATTTTCTTTGTTCTTGCTTGTTGGGTTGATTATCGAGTTAATTAGTCAATTTAGTTAATTAATCATCACTAATATTCCTAGGCCAAATATAGTTAAACCAGTGGAGTTTGGTAGTTATTTCCTAGTCCTCGTGGGTTCGACATTCATACTTTTAAAACCATTATACTAAAACTTGACACCGTGCACTTGTGGTACACAATCGCTACACTGAAAAATACTGTTTAAAATAATAGCGATCATCTAACAACTTGATAAATTCACCATCCCTTTCGATTTGATCGTGTGGATACCTTATAGGAAAAGCTGTGAAGTTTTGCTCGTCACTTGTGGAGGATTCTACATCAAACACGCTACAAAAGTATAACTCTCGACCGGTGATTACTTCATATAGGTCCTCGGTGGGAATCCAAATTTTTGTTACGCTCTTTGATCGTCGGATTCCTAACATTCTCCACTAATGTAGTCACTCCCTAGAGTTGGATCAGTTGGTCTTTTAAAGCTTGTAATGTTAGGCCTAGGTGTTTGGCTTCAAAGAAAAGATATGATAGCACAAAGAAGAGAGTATAAGCATGTAATTGTCATATTTTTAGCACAAAATTGAGCTTCTCTTTTTTTTTCTAGCATTGGCCACTTTGGGTCTTATTTAGTCACTTTTTTCTCAAGGCTTTAAATATCTTTTTCTTTTCTCATTCATCAAAGTTTTCAACAACGAGCTCATCAAAATATAGTAATTCATGTGCATCCAATAAGAATCATTATACTCCCTTTAGGTAAGGATAAATTTTCTTTCAATTTAGGCTCATATAAGTAGTATAATGAGTTCCCAAAGAAATTTGTTGAATGGGGGCTAATAGTATGTTAAACATACACCATTTTTTTCCAATTAGGCTCAAAATAGGACACTATAGATTGATATATATCATGGTAAGCTTGAAAGGCTCAATCATTTCAAAGATCGCCTAGATCATTTCCAAGTCAAGTTTATAACTATAAAATTTCGCATCAAAGTGTCATAAAAAAGTTTCTAAGGTACTCTAAGATGCTAAAAAACACTTCATCAAGCTCACAAAAAATTTCACTACTACAAGTGCAATTCACCAGATTATGACTCAAAAAGTGCTCACTATATTCCTCATATTTGACATGCTAACTCAAAACAAGATATTTACAAACAAGTTTTACAATCATCAAAACTCAAGTTGACATACATAGTGAGATTAATATCCTCATGGAATAGAGACTACTACTATGATTCATTCTTCTCTCTCTAATTGAACTCATTTTCGATAAAAAAAATTTGTTGGTGCTTAAAGAACTATACAAGTCCAAATAAAAAAGCATGACACAGTAATGCACACCCCCAAACTTAATGTATGCATTGTCCTCAATGTAATAATCATGGAAAACAAGACAAAGCATGTACCTCGTGACAACGACCGTCAATGATCTTGTCCAATTCATCATCAGCTCGTGGAGTATATTGTTGAAATACATGACAGTGCATGGTCTCTCACCTCAAAAAACAAAAACAAACCAAAAACAAAGCTAAGGATAAGAAAAAGTTCTTGATTTATAGTCCCAAGCTGGACTTTTTACCATCTAATCTCAAGTACCGTCAGGGGCAGTGGAGGATGATTTTCTGTCATTCTTGTGGTAATGTCGTAACCACTTCTCTTTGACCGTGAACAGTGCCCATTGGTCATCTCTCGGATTAATAGTGTCGCATGGTAGAACATCAACAACTTTGAAAGGGCAAGCCCATGGTGAGTCCGACTTCCATGGGAATAGTCGCATCTTGGCTCTTCATTCACACCAAGTCCCCCGCACAGAATTTGATCCCTTTTTAATGGGCATTTGATGTGACTTCTAACTTTGTCTTGCTCTTTACCTGTGTCGCATCAACAGATAATGTATCAATAATACTGATATTAAAACATCGGTGCTCAGTGCGTGCAGTGTTCAAAGTTTTTAACATATCAAAGACGACTTGATCCTCCCCTACACGGAGGATCAACTTCCCTTCTTGGACGTCAATCAGTGCTCTTCCAGTCGCAAGGAATGACCTTCCTAGGATCAAAGGGCATGTCAGCATCTTCCTTCATGTCCAACACAATGAAATCCACCGGAAGGGTGAATTTGTTGACTTTTAGTGGTACATCCTCCACTATCCCTTGAGGGTACTTGATGGACTTGTCCGCCATCTGCAGTGACACAGTGATCGATTTTAGCTCTCCTAAGCCTAGCTTCATGTAGGTAGACAAAGGAATTAAATCACACTTGCACCCAAATCACATAAGGATTTCTTAAAAGATATAGAATTTATTTTGCAAGGTATAGTGAAACTCCCTGGGTCCTTTAACTTTGGAAGTGAATCATTTTGAATGATAGCGGAACACTCCTCAGTTAAGTTTATCATCTCACGCTCTCCCAATTTCCGCTTTTTTGACAGAATCTCCTTCAAAAACTTAGCATAATTCGGCATGTGCCGTATAACATCAATGAAAGGCATCTCAATATGGAGATTCTTTATCAAATCTAAAAACTTAGTAAATTTAGCATCTATCTTTGCTCTCTTATATGCAGCAGGGAATGGGAATGGGATATCTACCTTAGCAGGTTGTGTGATGGGTGTAGAGGTCTTAGTAGACTTACCTTTGTCGCGTGTTTGATCCTCTTCTTGCTTGATGTCCGCCTCGCCTTTTAACTCAACTTGTACAACATTCTTCTCAGCGACCTCCTTTCCGCTCCTCAATGTGATGGCATGGACTTGCTCCCTAGGATTCTTTTCAGTGTCACTAGATAATGAGCCCTGTGCTCGTCCGGATAGGATGGTTGCTAACTGCCCCACTTGTACTTCCAAATTCTCTATTGACTTCTCATGATTGTTTATCATTGTTTCGATCAATGTCATGAACTTGGTTAACAGCTCCTCCATGCTTGGCTTTGGTGCATACACCGATGGTGGTTGGGGATAGTTCCTCGGTCCCGTATTGTGCATCTTTGTGTAGGGTTAGGTCAGTGGTGGTCGGTTCCATACAAAGTTAGCAGTTTAACGAGTTGTAACGAAAGGGTTACCTACTTGGCATTCAGTGCTCGGATGTCCTCCTTGACAAAGCTCGCATGTAACAACTTAAACTTGCATTGCATGCATGCTCAAACTGTCAATCTTCTTGTTCAGTGCATCCAACATGGCAGCTAGGGCAGTGACTTCACTCACTTGATCCACTCCGGCTTGCTTCTTTGGCACGTTCCTTTCGGACTGCCATTGACTGCTATTCGCATCCATCTCCTCCAACAGTGTATAAGCTTCCTCGGGCATTTTTCACATCACCGTACCTCCTGATGCTACATCTATCATAGAACGGTTATCAACAAATAAACCGTTATAAAACATTTGTACCTGCAGCCATATAGGGAGGCCATGATATGGTCGTCTCCGCAGTAGATCCGTGAAGCGCTCCCAAGCCTCGTACAGTGTCTCTGGATCGTATTGGGCAAAAGTCATGATATCATTGCGTATCTTGGTCGTCTTGGATGGTGGAAAGAACTTTGACAAGAACAATTGCGTCATCACATCCCACGTAGTAATAGAACCTGCAGGAAACGATTGTAACAAAGATTTAGCTTTATCACATAAAGAGAAAGGAAACAAACGTAACCTGATGGCGTCGTCATGTATCACAAATCTCAAGATTTTGGCTATGTGGGCATTTGAATCATCAGTAGCTGCTCCTCCAAACTGGACCGAATGTTGGATCATCTGTATGATAGCAGGCTTGATCTCGAAATTGTTAGCCTAGATAGTCGGTCTCGTGATGCTAGACAGTGATCCACGGAATGAAGGGTGGGCGTAGTACATGAGTGATCTTGCAACTGGTGGTACTGGTATCTCCTCGTTATTAGCCATTAATGCTCTTGTTTTCCTTAGCCTCCTTTGACAGGTGCGTTCGATCTCGGGATGAAAAGGCTCAATTGTAGGTTTGCTACTCCTTAGCACGCACCAATAGATAACAACCTGTAACAATCAACCAAAAGAACACAGACAGAGAAAAAATCAAAAATATAATAAAAAAACAAATGACCAAACTACAGTCAACTAATCTCGTTTGATATTATTAAAACTAGTCCCCGGCAACGGCGCCAAAACCTTGATAGCTATTATTTTAAACAGTATTTTTCAGTGTAGCAATTGCGTACCGCAAGTGCACGGTATCAATTTTAAGTATAATGATATGAAAAGTACGAGGACTAGGAAATAATTAGCAAACTCAATTAATTTAACTATATTTAGTCTATGATAACATGTTGTGATTAATTAACTAAATTGATTAATGACACGAAATTCAACCTAACAAGTAGTAAAAACAATATAATCAGCAGAGATAATTATCAAGACTTTTGGTTCACCCATGCAATCCCCCATATCTCGCCTATAGTTAAGAATTAAATGCAAACGCTCTAAGGTGACGAGTTTTCCTAATGCACTTATTATACATTGGTCTGGTTATAACAAGTCTAATACTAAGATGCAACAATGCAATGATCATGCACTTATTTAACACTCAATATTGTATGTCGATTTATGAAAACTTCAAGCCTTCAATTTTGGTAAATCTATTGCTATCACACATGTATTTTGACTTTATCTTTCGATCTTAGTCTGAAATGCATGGTTTAATTTACTATATTGTATCTCCTATGGTCAATTCAATCTTAATAAATAATCAATCAATGATGTTTAATCCATTGAAAGCATGAACAATAATAAATTAAACTCAAAGAATTGTAAGAATCAATCAAAACTTAAGTAAAATTGTGGGTTTAAAACATGGGATCCCCTAAGTCATGACAACAAAACTTAGCCTAAAAACATATTCAAAATCAAATGCAAAATCATGTTTTCCAACATAAAAAACATAAGGTAATCAAATAGAAATAAACTAAGTTCAGAAATACGGAAATAACGAGAGGCGTTGACTCCTTGCGTTACTCCGTCATCCCGTCTCTTCCGATGCCTATTCTCTTCAATGATTTTGTAGTGTATGAATGATGGTGGGAGATGGAGAGGGTGTGGAGGCTTTGTTGTAGGGTTAAAATCTGATCAAAAGTCCTTATTTTTGTCCAACATAATCCCATATATAGTTGTGGAGAGTTTTGCAAAGTTTGGACACAAAATAACCAAGAAAGAAACAAAATCTCGAAATTTTTGGGTCTGGCGATCGATCGGTAGAAACTGGCGATCGATCACCAAATGTTTCTGCCTTTTTTTCAAAATTTCTGAATCCGCGATCGATCGGTAATATATGGCGATCGATCGGTAAAAGTTTCTGGATGGCCGCGATTGATCGGTAGAAACTGGCGATCGATCGTCAAGCTTGAAATTCAACAATTTGCGATTTTGTCATTTCTTCAACGTGTTTGCTCGGTTTGGTCCTTTTTCATCATTTTAAGCTTAATTCCTCCACTTTTATGCATTTGAACCTGGATTCCTGAAATATACAAATATATACCAAAACGCATAATATTTTCCAAGAATCACTACAAAAGCCACTACAAAATCATAGTAAAATAAGTGTAAAAATCACACTTATTAGTGGTGTCGTGCCCGTGCCAGCTCACTGGCTGGCACCCCTTGGCCCTGCAAGAGCCATGTTTCGGGCCGTGCCTGGTACGTCACGACACTGTAGCAAAACGGGCCGTGCCGTGCCGCTCCGTATCGTGTCGTGACCTTCCCGTCCTCTCCGTTTGACATCTCTAGCGGTGATCACGGTGCGGTTTGTACTGTTTTTTCGATAAATGCAAACCGAATTGCTATTTACGGTTTGGTTAAAAAGTTTTTTTAATTGCATTTTAATGTAAAACGCAATATGCGATTTTGGTCGGTTTCAGGCGGTTTTGGGCTATTTTTGCCACATTAAGATAATAAACAAGTAGAGGTTGCCTCAAGGGATGTCCGAGTCTGGGTTGGTGGTGCATGGTGAGCTTGGTATCGTAAGGTCATGACATCGACTCCCATTGCCAACACTTTTTCGGTCTAGCATTTCACACAGGGCTTGTCTAGTGCGGTTTACCCGATTGACATGATTTGAAGGCTACTGCATCAGCCCGATGATTTACCCAGTGCGCATCCCAAGAATAGTGGTTGCGGGTTCCATGGTCGCTCCCCGAAACCTAGCATGTAGCATCGGCGTTTCCAAAAATAATTCGAACTTCAACAAGCCTCATTTTACAGATTATAGCAAAAAACCAGTCTTTATTCCAAAATAATCAAAGATGTTTACAACTTGAAATATAAATATTATAAATTGTTCAATATTCTAAAGCATAGTGTAAGCATAAATAAATTAAACTAATATCTTGAGTCTTGAAAACGTCAATGGAGCACCAACCCCAAACCAGTTGTTGTTCATCATCTTCGACTTCCTCCTCGTTCTTATATAGGGAGGGAGAGTAAGAGGTAGTGTTCTGGGAAACACTCAGCACGTGGGGGGATAATTGCATGTAACACAACATATACATATAATAATTGTTCAGAAAACTGAACATAATTTGCTTCTCCGGGCCAGAACAGAAAAGAAACTTTATATCAGAGTCACATATCATATATGTGGGACCCGACTCAGGACATATTAATTTATCCTTTATCTGGTACCACAAACCATGCATAAATATATAAATATAAAATTTTATGATTTTACTTTTGTATAGTAAATACATAATAATTATTTACTTAACAGCAGAAGAAGCGTTTATATAATATTTAGCAAAATACAAATCAAAACAACTCCTTAAAATGATTTATTATTCTAGCAAAAGATAAAATACTAAGTACTGGTAAGCCAACATGTTCATTTTTTTCCTAATTTTCCTCCTGTTCTGCCTCTGATTCTCCTATATCTGGAACTCACAATAAATAACAAGGAAACATGAGTTAAGTCTTTAAGGATTTAGTGATGAAATAATAATGGTTTATATTTTGTACTTATCATGATGCAATGTATCAATATGTCCTGTAATGTAATAAAGAAATAGCACAATTTTTAAGGAAATTACCAATGAATAATAACGATTTAGAACATTATGGTGCATATTGTGAGCTAAAGAGGTGGCTCCCACCCGACAGTTAGGTGTAACACTATATTCAGATATGATGTGTACATTCATTCATTTATGAGCCAAGGTGAACCATTCTCCGGACCGTAACACGGTGCGCATTATTCAGATGAACCATATACCCAGACTGTTATCCGTTGTTCATTGGACTCACTTTCGGGCCGAAGCCACGATGTCCAGTGGACCCAATATCCAGACATATGTCTGTTGTGCAAGGCTTCAATAGTCATTCATTCGAAGGAACATAATAGTGATGGACACGGTAACAAGACATGTAGACAATATGATCAATGAACTGTTGTGATGTACAATATGATAACATATATGAAAAGTATGGTAATGAATAAACATATAATGTAGTTCCAGACCAAATGCCAAAAGGGCTATTTTGAAATAAATTGGTAGTACACCTCACATCACAACTTGATATCTTAGTGGATTGACTCGATCTTGAACCCAGTTACAAATTTATTTTCTATAAGCATAATATAAGTAATTTATAGTGATTAGTGACTCAAATGCATGGTTGAAAATTCTTAAATATCATTTTTGTACAAAACTTGTCCGGGTAATTTTGAATATGACTTTAAAAATTCATGATAATTCAACCATGAGTCAAAAAATCATGAAACTTTACAGAAATTCCTAAAATTAGTGCAGAAACATTCGACAACTGGAAAAAGTGAAAATCATGGAGGCACGTGAAACACACGCACAGTCTTGCCGACGCGTGACCGGTGCTCCGACCTCACGCGCGGCTGAAAATTTCGGTGGTTTATTGTCTCGTCGAGATCTACAACTATTGTTTAGAAACCATTTTAAAATCCGCAGCCGGTTTTGCCCAGATTCTGATTCTTCAGAATGATTAAGTAGGGTGTTTAGTCGCCGGAAACTTGTATGTACGTCGACTTTCTGGGCAAACGACCGAAATGAATATATACTATAACATATTTTAAACAACTTTAAGTTTGTACCTAAGACCAAAAACATAAAACAACTTCTGGAACAAGGGTTTGAACATACTACCTCAAAGTGAACTTTCTGGACAGATTTTCTCACTTGTTCTTCACGGTTCAGAATTTTTTTGTAGCTATTTTGCATGATGATTTTGCTACACCATAAGATTGTTGTGCATTTTCAGAATTTTTGAAAAGGGTTTGGTTAATTTTATGAATTTTGACCTATTTTTGGCCTAAAATTCTAACATTTCTTTGTTATTTTTTTAAAGGAATTTCGGGCGCTTTTTCTGCTGAAAGTGATGGATTTGGATTGTATTTATATGCAAGATTTAGGAAGATGAATTACATGCATGATGACATTTGTCATGGTAAAAAAAAACTATACCAACTCCTAATAAATTTGATAATTTATTTTATTATTATTAGTATTATTTATTTTTATAAAAAAGAGTACAATCTCCCTCCCTTAAAAGAATCTGGTAATTGTTGTTACTGGAAGAGTTCGGGATACTGATGTCTAATATCTTCTTCTTTTTCCCATGTGGCTTCTTTGACGATTTTGTTCCTCCAGAGTACATTTACCAATTGGATGGGTCCGAAACGAAGTTCGTTGATTTTCTGATCAAGGATCTGAATAGGTCGTTCTTTGCACGAGAGATCTGGTTCTAATGTTAGTTGATTGGAGTCGACCACTTGTTTCTCGTCCATGTGGCATTTCCATAACTGTGACACATGGAAGACGTTGTGTGGTCCAATGACAGTTTCTGGTAATGCTAATCGGTAAGCTACAGGACCTATTCGTTCAGTTATCTCAAATGGTCCTTAAAATCGTGGTTGCAGCTTTCCTTTCTTCCCAGCCCTCCTGATTCCTTTTCTTGGCGATACTTTCAAAAACACACGGTCTCCTACATCAAATTCCAAATCTTTTCATCTTTTATCCGCATAACTTTTCTATCGAATTTGAGCTGTTTGAATCCTCTGCTTAATGATTTGCACTTTATCAATGGCTTCTTGTATAATATCTGGCGGTATTCCTTGGTTCTTTCCATCCTTAGTGCTTCGCTGTTCTTCCACATCCCAATTGAGAGGAGAGCGACATTTTTGCCCATATAATGCCTCATAGCTTGATAACTATTATTGTAGGTGAACTCCGCGATGGGTAAATGCTTCTCCAAAATTGATCCATGATCTAGCACTAATGCACGAAGCATGTCTTCTAAAATTTGAATGGTACGCTCGGACTGACCGTCAGTCTGGGGATGTGCAGTCGTGCTAAAACTTAGCTTTGTTCCGAGACATTCCTGCAGCTTTTTCTATAGTCTGGATGTAAATTTTGGATCTCTGTCTGAGACGATGGTAGTAGGGATTCCATGTAGCCCGATGATCTCCTTCTGGTAGAGTTCTGAGAGTTTTTACACGCCATCCTTTTGACTGATAGGTATAAAATGCACTGATTTGGTGAGACGGTCTACTACCACCCATATGCCATCATGACCTCCTCGGAGTGTTGGGAGTCCAATAACAAAGTCCATAGTGACCTGATCCCATTTTCATTCATGTATGGGTAAAGGTTATAGAAGTCTGGATGGCCTTTGATGTTCTGCTTTTATCATTTGGCATGAGAGGCACCACTTTACAAAATCAGTGACATCTCGCTTCATTCCATTCCACCAGAAATATTCTTTCAAATCATTATCTATTTGGGAGCCTCCTGGATGATTGGTGAATCACAATTTGTGAGCTTCTTCCAAGATTTCTTTTTCCATGGAGTTAGGCACACAAATACGATTTTGATAGAGCAATATTTATGCGGAGTTAGTAGTAAAATTGCCTTTGTTTCCTTTTGATGCTCTTATCTTTGTAATAACAAGTAGGGGTGTTCATCGGTTCGGTTAACCGACCGAACCGGGCCGAACCGAAAAAGTTCGATTCAAACCGAACCGAACAGAATTCGATTTTCGATTTTAAAAAAATTTTGAATTTTGGTTCAGTTTTCGGTTAGAGGATCCGGTTATTCGAACCAAAACAAAAACCAAAATTTTAAAACAAAAATTATAAAAAAAAATTGAATTTTTTTTATGGTTTATATATTTTTTTAATGGTTTCGCTTCTGATTGTATTAATAAGAACTCGTAAATTAACAACGTGTTTCAAGTATAATATAATTTATTTTGTTGTGCCATTTAAACTCGATTTTTTGTATTAAATAACTTCAAAATAATATTAGAAGTTTAAATTAAAAGGTCAAAGGTTCAGAATTCATTTGAATCCAATGTATGATGTATTAGTGTTTGTATTTACGTTGAATTTTTATCAATTAATCACACAATTTCAAAAAAAAAATTCAAAAATTAAAAAAAAGAAGTACGGTTCGAACCGAAACCGAAGCTAACCGAACTGAAAAAGTTCGGTTAAAACCGAAACCGAACCGAACAATTTCAATTCGATTTTCAGTTTTGAAATTTCAAAACCGAAATTTTGGTTAATCGAAATTTCGGTTCGGTTCAAACCGAATCGAATGAACACCCCTAATATCAGGATCTGAATCTTGATTTGTCTTCAAGTGCGAATAAAATTCTGGTTCAATCCTCAATCCTGCTAAGCGACCATGAGACCGAATCTGCAACTTTTCCTTAGGTATGATGCTAGTCTTCTTAACATCCAAATGAGCGAGACCAATTTTTCGGTTTAATGCATCTGCCACTACATTGGTTTTCCCTGAATGATAGAGTATGGAACAATCATAATCTTCCAGAAATTCCATCCATATTCGTTGTCTCATGTTGACTCTTTTGAGTAAACAAATATTTCAAGCTCTAGTGGTCGGTAAAGATGTCGAAAGTTGCTCCGTACAGATAGTGTCGACATTTGGCTAATGCGAATACTATAGCTCCCAATTCCAAAGCATGTGTGGGATAATTAAGCTCATAACTTTTCAATTTCTGAGATGCGTAGCGATGACCTTGCCCTTTTGCATCAACACACATCCGAGGCCCTAATTGGATACGTCGGTATAGACTACATATCCATCTGCTCCATTGGGTAATCTAAGAACCTGAGCTTGTGTCAGCAAATCCTTCAACTGTTGGAAACTTTTCTCACATTCCTCATTCCATATAAATGGACGGTCTTTGCTAGTTAGGTGCGACAGTGGAGCAGCACTTTTAGATAAATTCTTGATAAATCTTCGATAACATCCTGCTAATCCATAAAAATACGTACATTGTGACGTTCTTCGGTTGTTTCCATTGGGTGATAGCATCTATCGTTGGATCCACTTCAAGTCCTTTTCCTGATATGATGTATCCTAAAAATGTCACATTCTCTGACCAAAATTCACACTTGATAAATTTAGCGAAAAGTTGATGTTCTTTTAGAGTCTGAAGGACAAGTCACAAGTGATGTATGTCTTCCTCCCGACTTTGTGAGTAGACTAAAATATCATCAATGAAGATTACACCAAATTTATCTAGAACGGTTGAAATATCCGATTCATCATGTTCATGAATGTTGTTGGGGCGTTAATCAGGCTGAACAGCATTACTACAAACTCGTAGTGCCTATAACGAGTATTAAAAGTCGTTTTAGAAATGTTATGTTCCATGATTCTCAATTAGTAATACCCTTGTCGAAGATCCATCTTGGAATACACTATAGGTCCTTGCAGAGCGTCAAATAATTCATCGATTCGATGTAGTGGGTACTTTTTCTAGATAGTAAGATTGTTAAGTTCACGATAATCGAGGCACATTCTCAGTGTGCCATCTTTCTTCTTGACAAATAGGACCGGAGCTCCCCATCGATTAATTCTTGTAGCTGTGTCTTTAGTTCTTTTAGCTCAGCTAGTCCCATTATGTATGGATTTTTTGATTTTGGCATGCCTCCAGGAGTTAGTTCAATCGAGAATTCAATTTCCTGGTGAGGGGGCAGAGAGGTAATTTCTTCGGGAAAGACTTCTGGAAACTCTCGGACAACAGGAATTTTCACGATCTTGACTTGATCATTGGGTTTGTTGATCAGATGCCATAAATCCTAGTTCTCCATATCTTGTATTTGTCATCATTTCCAATGTAGATACGAATTCCATTGGTCCTATATGCTTTTCGGGACCTTCGATTATTGGTGTAGTGATGTCTGGAATAGTTAATTTCTTTGTATACCAATTTACATGGGCTTTATGTTTGAACAACCAGTCCATGCCCAGTATAATATCGTATTCATGTATATGTAGTTTGATCAAGTCTGCTAGATATTCTTGATTGTGGTACTTTAATGGGCAATTCTTATAGATGGTTAATCTCTATCGGCATACTTATTTCTAGATGATAGGGTAATTGTTCTGAGGGGAGAGATAAATCACAGATAAAAGTAGGATAAACAA
Organism: Haberlea rhodopensis; assembly: GCA_907163345.1. Taxonomy (NCBI): domain Eukaryota; kingdom Viridiplantae; phylum Streptophyta; class Magnoliopsida; order Lamiales; family Gesneriaceae; genus Haberlea; species Haberlea rhodopensis. Next base: position 1,563,093 of record CAJQUN010000066.1, on the reverse strand, counting down.
AGGAATACGTAGCTCCAGGGTCAAACAAAACGTTTCCAACTTTTGAAAGTAAATTAATGGTACCTGCCACCATGCAATAGGGTCAACTTCTTTGTTTCTCATTAGGGCATAAGCTCTTGCTGGAATTTTAGTTTTTTGTGGGGGAGGGGCCTTCTGAGTTCTTTTCGGGCAATCTTGGATACGATGTTGTTCACTTCCATAGATCAAACTCTCCATCAACTAGCTTAATTGTGATTGGGAAGTTTGCAATAACTACACTTCTGACTGTAATTGTTTCTCGTGCTATATTTATTATGTGAAGATGATATCTTATCACATAATTACAATATATAAATTACGAGATAACATAAGTAAAATGCTACTGAATATACACAAAATTGCATATTTCATTGACATACATAATTTTAATATTCATCATACATATATTTACATTTTTTTTATACATTAGTCATTTAATATCAAATACTAGTTAGTACATCATAATTTACAAAAAGACAAAATAAACACAAAAAAATGATGATGTCAACAAAATAATCGCCAGCCTATTCAAAAGGATGATTCAACTACTTGATTCTTAACGATACTATATGGTGATAGACGATGATATCGTAATCCACATCATCTGACAGCATGACAACATTGTTGTGTGAATGTGATCTCGATGGCGCGGTGAAACGTAATTCTTTCCCAGACTCTGATGCGTACACTCGGATGGTTCTAATTCCTTTTCTACCCCATTCCTATTTTGGTTGTCAAGGTCGATGGTGATACGGTGGTAGTGGTGGTTACTGGTACTGCTATATCACCACTCAGTGCAGACACTCCCAACTCCAACCCCAGGGCTAACTCAAATTCATCAAGAAGCATGTCATCAGTATAACCCATCAGTGGGTCAAAGGAATATACTGTATTAGGAAACAAGTGATCTGTGAACTGATTCCAACTAAGAGGTCCCTAGTAGGGTCAATTTTTGGGATGAAAATACGTGCAGTGCGACGACAGGCTAGAGCACTCGACTCTCCTACCTCGAACATAGTAGTGGGTATGAAATTTTCGTGCGGAACCTGAAAGGCATCATCTAACATATATCGAGCATAAACTATAGTGTTATCTATCAAATCTGCAAGTAACCCACTCAACAAACTCATCAGCCGACTATCATAGAACTCTTGGATATCAATCAAGTGGATTAGTCTATCCCTTTCCTCAAAAACCCGTCCCAACTCACGCTCTCCAGCCTTGTTTCTTTCAATTAATATTCATATTTCTTTGCGCAAGTCAGTTACTTCATTTCGTAAAAAAGGCAATCTCATTTTCCAAATTCATTGGAGGTGGGTGTTATGGGAGAGTGGTCTGTTAAACAAGTAAAACAAACAAGTTATAAAATATAAAAATGTATAAAATGTACTATTAGTGCTTAGAACCATGTAAACCTGGCTCTGATACCACCTCTGTAGGACCCGACTCAGGACATATTACTTTATCTCTTATCTGGTACTACAAACCATTCATAAATATATAAATATAAATTTTTATGATTTTATTTTTGTATAGTAAATACATAAAACTTAACAGTAGCGGAAGCGTTTATACTATTTAACAAAATACAACTCAAAACAATTCCTTAAAATGGTTCGATATCTAGCAAAAGATAAAATACTAAGTACTAGTAAGCCAACATGTTCATTTTTTTCCTAATTTTCCTCCGGTTCTCATGTATCTGGAACTCACAATAAATAACAAGAAAACAGAGGTTAAGTCTTTAAAGACTTAGTGAGGGAACAACAATGGTTTATATTTTGTACTTATCAATAATGCAATGCATCAATATTGCATGTAATGTAATAGAGAAATAGCACATCATTTAAGGAAATTATCAATGAACAATAACGATTTAGGACATTAGGTGGATATTGTGGGATAAAGCGGTGGCTCCCACCCGACAGTTAGATGTAACACTTTTCCCCACATATTCAGATATGATGTGTACATTCATTCATTTATGAGCCAAGGTGAACCATTCTTCGGACCGTAACACGGTGCGCGTTGTTCAGATGAACCATATACCTGGACCGTCATCCGTTGTTCATTGGACTCACTTTCCGGGCCGAAGTAGTGTTGTCCAGTGGACTCAATATCAAGACATATGTCTGTTATCCAGGGCTCCAATAGTCATTCTATCATTCGAAGGAACAGAATAGTGATGAACACGGTAACAAGGCATGTAGACAATATGATCAATTAATTGTTGTGATGCACAGTATGATAACATGTATGAAAAGAGTGGCAATGAACAAACATATAATGTAAGTTTCTGGCCAAATGCAAAAAGGCTATTTTGAAAGAAAGCGGTAGTACACATCACCTCACAACTTGGTATCTTACTGGATTGACTTGATCTTGAACCCAGTTACAAATTTATTTCCTATAAGCATAATATAAGTAATTTATAGTGATTAGTAACCCAAATGCATGGTTGAACATTCTTAAATATCATTTTCGTATAAACGTTGACCGGGTGATTTTGAATAAGACTTTAAAAATTCATGGTAATTCAACCATTAGTCTAAAAATAATGAAACTATCTAGAAATGCCTAAAATTAGTTCAGAAACGTTCGGCAACCGGAAAAGTGAAAATGGTGGAGGCGCATGAAACACATGCGTCGCCTTGCCGACGCGTAACCGGCGCTCCGGCGTAACGCGTGGCTGAAAACTTCAGGGGTTTATCGTCTCGTCGAGATCTACAACTTTTGTTCAGAAACTGTTTTTAAATTCACAGCCAATTTTGCCCAGATTCTGATTCTTCAGAATGATTAAGTAGGGTGTTTAGGTCGCCGGAAACTTGTACGTACGATGACTTTCTGGGCAAAGGGTGATGTGACTAGAAATAGACACATCTAGTATGCTTAATTGTCTATGATTTGGTATATTTTGATGGATAAATTGATACATATGATACCTAATCGTATATTTGTAAATGTAGGAAATGGTGAAGAAATCAAGCTAAAATGATGAAAGAAGGAGTAAAGTTGAAGAAAAGAGGAAAAAACCGGAATCCAAGACACATGTTGCTCCTTTCTCCTCAAATTTCTATATATTCGAGCCAAGTTTTGGTATGTGGTCCATAGGAAGTATAACTTTCAGTTTCTTCGTGTGGACAGCTGATTAATAAAATTCAGAGTTCGTACGAGAAAGTTACGGCCAAAATACAAAACTCGCCAGAAAAATTGAAGCCAGTCGTAATTACGCCATTATTAGGCGTAATTACGCCAACGCTCCGGCAATTGAAAATCTGAAAAATTAAAGACAGTCGTAATTATGCCACTTTGAGACGTAAATACGCCAGATACGCGGGAAGCCATAATTTTGACACGTCATCAGGCGTATTTACGACAATTTCTGGTGTAGCTATGCCAGCAGAGTTTTGAAAAGTGTAAAGACTTGATTTCTTTCCTTCCCACATGGATTCTACCCTACTCCATCAGCCTCCAAGCCTATATACTCGAAAATCAGCCTCTTGAAGACATAATTTAGACCTTAGAACATAGTTTTAATTTTTAGAATAATTTTTCTTTCAATTTTTGTGAAGAACGCTTGAAGAACGAAGACGGAATCAACAAGCCGGAATCGTGCTTCACTTTAGTAACTTTCTTTTCTATTGATTGTTTGATGTTTAGATACAATTTTCGTTGGTTTTTATATCAAATTATGAGTAGCTAAACACTTTAATTCTTGGTTGATGGATACTTGCCTTTGGAATAAAAATACTTGTGAAAATTTTGGTTTGATTGTTGAATTTTTAATTTAATTTCAATTTATTTTTCAGATTATGATTCTTATGATTGTTGTGTTTGATTGATAGATTGATCACCTAATAATCACATACACTATCTAATGCTAATTAAGAAGCAACTAAGATTGATAATTACCTGCTGTTGGTGTTATTAAATTCTTAGGAAAAACGATTGGATGATTAATTCTAACGGCTGTAGTTTTTATTGATTAGATTCATCAAACTTACTAGTTTTGAAACTATCATTGATTTAATCTTAACGGCTGTAGTTTTGGTTAAAGATTTGATAAGAGTCGAATTGAATGCTGTTTTCTTTTTTATTACGATTAAGGTGAGGGAAGTTTTCAATTGATGAATAATTGAATGAATTCATATGTTTTAATTTGATGATCAAGTGAATAATTTCCAAAGGTAAAATTGACCAAAAACCAAGAATTGCTTTTTAATCTTGATAAACTAGTGATTTGCTTGCTTTTGTTTAATTTAGTTATAGTTAAAGAAATTCGAAAACCCCATATTTTGATACTTGTTAGCATAAAAGTATTCACTTCCCTGTGGGATCGATCCCTACTCACGTTACTGCATTCATAACTGTTATTAACTTGAGAGGGTTAATTTGGGCGTACGCGATAAACGCTACCAAATTTTGGCGTCGTTGCCGGGGAAGGCAATTACTTTTGTGTTAACGTCACTTTATTTTATTTATTTCGTTTTATACTCGTGTTGTTTGTTCATGAGTACAAGTGATCTCTCAGATCAAGAAGACAATATTCACTACGATCCTGAGATCGAGTGGACACTACATCGGAGAAGGAGAGAAAATTAAAGGCAAGATGAGGAAGAAAGGGACAACATGGATGCGAATCGATGTTTACGACAACTGGCCAATCCGGATTTGAACCAACAACCTCTTTGCATTACTTTTCCTACTCTTGCAACTAATATCAATTTTGAACTGAAATCTGGACTAATACATTTGTTGCCATCTTTTCATGGACTTGCAGGAGAAGATCCTCATAAGCATTTGATGGAGTTCCATGTGGTTTGCACCACCATGAAGCCGATTGGAATTTCTGAGGAGCAAATCAAGTTGAGAGCTTTCCTTTTTTCCTTAAAGGACGCTGCAAAGGACTGGTTATTCTACTTACCATCAGGTTCGATCACAACATGGAATGATCTCAAAAGGACGTTTCTGGAGAAATATTTTCCAGCATCGAGGGCGGCTAATATATGAAAGGAGATCTACTATATTAGACAGTACACGGGAGAGACATTGCATGAGTACTGGGAGCGCTTCAAGAAGTTGTGTGCAAGCTGCCCACAACACCAGATAAGTGAACATTTACTCATACAATACTTTTATGAGGGTTTGTTATCTAGTGACAGGAACTTGGTTGACGCTGCGAGCGGTGGAGCTTTTATGGATAAGATACCGGAAGATGCAAGAAGCTTGATAGCAAACATGGTGGCCAACTCACAGCAGTTTGGCAACTTTAGAAATGAGCCGAATCAACGGAAACAAGGAGAGATAAATGTGTCTAACCTAGAACAACAACTTATTAGCCTCACCTCTTTTGTTCGTCAAATGGCATGAGGAAACGGACACAGTAAAGGCGTGTGGAATATGTTTGGAGATGAGTCATACTACAGATTCATGCCCATCACTTCAAGAAGCATCTGTTGAGCAAGTGAATGCAGCAGGTGGATTTTCGGGGCAACCTCAATGCAAATATGACCCTTACTCCATCACATACAACCCAGGATGTAGAGACCATCCTAACTTGAGCTATGGACCACAATCGATGAATCACGTTCCACCTCAAGTGCCACAACAACCACAACATCCACCACCATACAGGCCACCTTTTCAGAGGACACAACAGTCTAATTACCCTTCTACTAGTGACAGGTTAGAGAATATTATTCAAGATCTTGCTCATAATGTTACAAAATTTCAACAGGAAACAAGATCAAGTGTTCAAAGCTTGAACACTCAAGTGGGTCAACTAGCCACCGCACTCAATCTGTTGAAGCCCATGGATCGACCACCCTACTATCCCAAACAGTGGTGAATCTAAGGGAAAAAGCCGGTGCAGTCACACTTAGGAGTGGTAAAGAATTGGAGATACCGGAGGAGAAGATGGAAGATCTACCCAAGGGTGATAAAGAAAAGGAAGCTGAAGTTGGAGACAAGACCACCGTGGAACAAGAGGTACAAAAAGGTAAGTCTCATTCCTTCTCTGAATATACAGTGCCACCCCCTTTCCCCCAAGCACTAAAAGACAATAGGAAAGATGCGGGACTTAAAGGTCTATATGAAACCTTTCGACGATGTGAGGTAAACATTCCTTTACTTGATGCAATTCAACAAGTACCTCACTATACAAACTTTTTGAAAGAGTTATGCACTGCAAAGAGGAATCATAGGTTGAAGGGATCCCAAAAGATTGAACTGGGTGAAAACGTATCAGCTGTGATCCAAAGAAAAATCCCTACCAAGTGTAAGGACCCAAGTATGTTATCTATTCCGTGCACAATTGGTAACACTCACCTTGAAAAGGCCATGTTAGATTTAGGAGCATCAATTAATGTCATGCCATACTCTGTATATGCTTCTCTACAACTTGGTCCTTTGAACCCTACTGGAGTGGTTATTCAAGTAGCGGATAGGTCTAGTGCATATCCTAGGGGTGTGATTGAAGATGTGCTTGTGCAAGTGAACGAATTGGTATTCCCTGCGGATTTTTATGTCCTTGATATGGAGAATGGTGATAAGAGTAGTCCCATTTGTTAGGAAGACCATTCCTCAAAACTTCTAAGACCAAAATAGATGTGCATAGTGGTACCCTTACTATGGAATTTGATGGTGAGATTGTTACGTTTAACATTTATGATGCCATGAAATATCCTCGCAATGATGATGACACTGTGTATTCTATTGATGTTATTGACTATTTGTCACGGGAAGTTTTTGAGATTGTAGGAAAAAAAGAACTGGAAGTCACTCTTACCATGGCTATGAAGAAGGAGGATGGGGAGTTGTTCATCATGGATGAGTTGAAAGATACAATAGATGCCTTGGATGATACACCTGAGCTACATCAGTCAGGTAACCTTTCTTTTATATCATTGCCTGTTTCTAACACTAGAATTCTTCCATCTGTTTTGCAGGCACCCACCATTGAGTTGAAGCCACTACCTAGCCATCTCAAATATGTATTCATTGATGAAGGAGATACATTACCAGTGATCATCTCTAGCAAGTTGGGGGATGATCAAGAGAATGATCTTATTCATGTGCTCAAGGAGCACAAGACTGCAATAGGGTGGACCATCGCTAACATCAAGGGAATCAGTCCCTCCACATGCATGCACCGCATTCTACTTGAAGAAGGAGGAAGCCCTACACGTCAGCCCCAAATGAAGCTTAACCCACCCGTGATGGATGTGGTGAAAGAGGAGATTTTGAAGCTTTTAGCGGTTGGGGTGATCTACCCTATCTCCGAAAGTCAATGGGCCAGTCCAGTCCAAGTGGTGCCAAAGAAGACCGGTATTACTGTGATAAAGAACAAAGATGATGAACTTGAGCCCACACGTATTCAAAATGGATGGCGAGTGTGTATTGACTACCGGAAGCTAAACGCTGTGACTAGAAAGGATCAATTCCCTCTACCCTTCATTGATCAAATGCTTGAGAGGTTAGCTTGCCATTCATACTATTGCTTTCTTGATGGTTATTCGGTTATTTTCAGATTGAAATTGCACCAGATGACCAAGAAAAGACTACTTTCACATGCCCTTTTGGCACATTCGCCCACCGACGCATGCCCTTTGGACTATGCAATGTCCCATCCACGTTTCAACGGTGTATGGTTAGCATCTTTTCTGAGTTTATTGAGCATATTTTAGAGGTGTTCATGGATGATTTTACCGTCTATGGTAACTCACTCAAGGATTGTCTAGCTAGCCTTACAGTTGTATTAAAAAGATGCATAGAGAATAACCTTGTTCTAAATTCTGAAAATGTCATTTTATGGTAGGGTATAGTATTGGGTCATGTCGTTTCTGCTAAATGTATAGAGGTCGACAAAGCAAAAATTGATGTTATGCAGTCTTTACCTTATCCGACTTGTGTTCGGGATGTGCGCTCTTTTCTTGGGCATACAGGTTTTTACAGGAGGTACATCAAGGATTTCACTAAGATAACTACACCTTTGTGTAAGCTATTACAAAAGGATGCTCTTTTTGAGATGGATGAAGCAAGCAAGAGAGCTTTTGATCGACTGAAGGAGTCATTGACTTCTACCCCATCATACAACCACCCGACTGGAGTAAGCCTTTCGAGATCATGTGCGATGCCAGTGACTATGCGGTTGGTGTTGTCTTGGGCCAAAGAGAAAGGAATGCTTCACATGCCATCTACTACGCATCAAAGACCTTGAATGATGCTCAACGAGACTATTCCACTACTGAGAAAGAGCTTTTAGCAGTTGTTTTTGCTCTTGAAAAATTTCGATCTTATTTACTTGGTACTAAAGTCATTGTTTATTCTTGTCACGCCCCGAGACCGGAGCGCGTGACACCGGCGTTGATTCCAAACATTAATTCAAAAAAATCAACAAGCCTTGTGTAAAGATCTATGATAAAAATCAGTCTATTTATTCCATAGAAAATAATAATCGTCTTTTACAATTAATATTACAAAATACAATTGTCTCGATTAAATCAAATAAGCCGAAGCGTAAATAAAAATAATAAATTCTTGAAGGTTCTTCGTGGATCATCATCTCCAAAATTGTTCTTGTAATTCTTCCTCGATCTCTTCTTTTCGTCTTTGTCTCGGAGGGGAGGTAAGGGGTGAGTATTTAGGAAAATACTCAGCAAGTAGGGGCCGATTGAACATAGTAAAAACACATATATTTTCATAGCAGAAATCATTTTAAACATTTCTTTATCAAATCCATAGATCTTGGCATATAAACACATTTCTTACTCATAAACACATATCTCCACATATTCACATATCGACTTATTGGATTCAAGAGGTGGCTCCCGATATAGCACTTTGCTTTTAAGGATCAAGAGGTGACTCCCATGCATGTGGCACGCCCATATCATGTAGCACTTTGCCCCGCCGAATCAAGTGGTGTCTCATACACACGTAGCACTTTGCTCCGCAAGGTCCTTTCATTCATGATCATGTCACATACTTGTTTAGATTTAAAAACATACTTTTCATAGGGTTGTTCAATCGAGATTTAAAGCATACATATAGTTTTGAAAACGAATGGAATGATTGCAAAAACCCACTTACATGTACGACGTGAAGGATAAATTCCGGGTTGCGAAATAACACAAGAGTTCTTCCTCCTTGCCTTGAGATAATTCGAAAATCTGAGTGTGTGTAGTGTGTGAGTTTCGAATTTCTTGGTAGTGAAAAGGATAGCCTTCTTCTTCTCCCCTTTGGTATGATTTATAATGAATTAAAGTGGTGGGTGGTTAATTTAAGCTAGTGAAAGAATTATGGGTTTAAATCCCATGACACTTGTTTTTCAATCCCCCAACTCAAGTCTCTCATTTTGGATAATAATAATTGGTAATTAAAAGTTAATAATGTTAATTGGGTAATAAGTTTAGGTGATAAAGTGGGGCATAATTTGGGGTTTTTCATCCCTCCCTCCTTATTGGAAGTTTCATCCTCGAAACTTGGATCAATTCATTGTTGGAAGAGATAGGAGTATTTCTCTAGCATCTTTTTTTCTGGTTCCCAAGAGTCTTCTCTCTCCGTACGGTTTGACGTATGGAATAGTCTTTCATCTCAGTACTTGATCCTTTGAGTCCACGTTCCAGATCGGAATTTCTTCATACTTCATAGGTTCACTCATGTTTTCTTCGACAACTAAAGGTTCTACTTCGAGTACATGGTTCGGATTGGCAATGAATCTCCTCAGTTGTGGTACGTGAAATATATTGTGAATTTGGGATAGGCTTGGAGTGAGTGTTATTTTGATTCTGTTGGGGACAGTCAATGTTGAAAGTAACTCGCTTAGGGTAAAAGTTTGCTCCAAATTCGTATTGAAGTCTGAGGCTCAAACACGTAGCATATCCTCGAGGGTTTGAGTTGTCCTTTCAGTCTTGCCATCGATTTGTGGGTAATATAAACGGTACTACGAGTCACATGAGTACATGTCGGTTATCGAAAGCCCTCCCAGAGTTGTGATACCAATCGTGAGTCTATATTAGAAGTTGTCTAGACTGGCTTCCTACATTTATTAGTTTATAGTTTCAACCGAGCTCTTACCTAATCGAACCAACATTCATATGCACAAGTATTTCTTCCATCGCTTCGATACGCGCTCTAATGAAAGTATCTTAATCTTAGGAAGGTGAATGAAAAAATTTCGAGTTTGAACGGATGTTCTTTGCCAAGAATGATCAACTTTTTGTGTGCTGAACCAATTAACAATGTGATGTAATACTACAAGAATTTGCAAGGGTAACTTACGTTATTCTATGATACAATCTCATGAAAGAACGAAATGATAATTTCAAGAAAGTGGAAATAAAGAAAAAGTATGTAGTTTGCATCAACTCAAAGTAAATTTTGCAATATGATAGTCGAAAAATAATTTTTGATATGAAGAAGATCAAGGTCATACCAAACTCAAGCAATCATGGAGTCTCGACAATGAATGAATAAACAATTGATGTATCGAACTTTAATGAAGAACGATAACCACATTAGCCAAAGAATATTTGGGTAATTATGAAGCAAAGACATACTATGAAGCTCCGAAGTACTAGAAATGATTAAATGATTGTTTCACAAGTAAGATATATTTCAAACGGTCCAAACTATTTAAAATAGATGAGGATATAAGAATAATTTCAGGGTGAATCAATAGTTGAATAAGTGTTTGCACAAATGAGACTATTTCAAAATTGACGAATGAAGCTCTATAGTGCAATAAGTAGATTGAATAATTGTCCGGACAAAATCATATGATTCGAGTATTCTAGAAGAATTAAAAGTGAGCTTTCACATTGAATAAGAGATTATATCAAAAGGGACAAAATATAGCGCAAAATATATAATTGGACGTTTAGGATGAAATAAATCAAGCGATGAAATGTCCAATAGACGTGATGGCATGCTAACCCGTTATTCCAATGAAAATTGAGTTCAAAGATATCAATAATAAATTTGAAGGAAGACAAATGAATTTATTGGTCGAATAAATTTTATCGAATTTCAAAAGATTTATTGGACTGTGGAAAGTTGGTTTCTAATTTTCTTAATAAATTCTAAGGGACTAATCTATTCTTATTTGAACCAAACTATTATAAGCTTGAGTACGCTGTTCCATCACTGTATCCAAATTGAGAAATGGATTTCTAATATCCATATTAATTTTTAGGGACTAATCTACTATTGAACCCAAAATGTCACAATTTATACTCAAATTATGGAGATATTTATAGCTTAAATTATGTGTCCCAAAAGTATAACATGATTTACTTAGGCTCTAAGGATCTCAATAAGAATAAGGAGGGCATGTCTTCGACTATTCGAGTAAGCCCGAGATTTTACTCGAAATGCAGTTCCTCGAAATTGAGTGATTTGAGAATTAACATTCTCGAAGTTAGCCCAAGAATAAAAAAATCAAGAAATTGGGCGTAATACGAGTGGATTGAGTTCATAGTGAATACAAAGAGGGATATAACTTTTCAAAATAATAGTAGCAAGGGTTTAAAATTGTTGCGTAGGAGCGTAACCGAGGAATAACACAATTGGGATACGCTCGGAGAATAAACTAAAATTTATTAACTAAACTGAGAGGTTCACGACAAAATCCTAAACAAAGAAAATCATCACTAGGATACCCAAGATATATTCCTTATTATCCTTATGACTTTGCATATTAGAAAAACTAGTCTATTGCTTCTTCGTCTCATAAATCCCCTTCAACATCTTCCAGTACCATAGGATCTTCCTCTTCCATCATGAAATTGATCACAGACTGCTTGTAGGCGACTTCCTGTGCCAATTCATTCTTCTCATTCACGAGGGCTTGAATTTGAGTCCACATGTTCTCCCGATGCTCATTGAACCCCTGCTCGAAGTGTTCCAACTGTTGGAACTTATTAATGTGGACTTTCATAAGTGTTGTTGTCCTCGATTGCTTTTGTAAGTCGCTCTTCAGCACGATGATGGTGGTAGGTCATCGTTTGGGCCTTGTAACGGTAGTGATTGATTATTTCTAACAACTCGGTCTTGTCTCGCATCTCCTTATCTTGGAATATTTTAAATTCAGTTATACCATGCTCCATATTTTGGATCAAATTGGTTTGAGCGTGAGTCATCGTAGCCTACATCGTATTGGGAAAAAGAATGCTACGGTGGACGTGGAATCGAAGGATGAGATTTCATGGGTTAAAGTTCTTTGAGGAGAAAAATTAGATCCTCGATTGGTTACGTTTCGGTTGCTTAATTTTTAAATTGACAAATGATTTTTTTCTTGGAAATGATGTGAGGATAAATAACACAATTCGTATTGGAATAATCTGCTTCGGTGATTCATAAATCAAGGGCAAGTATTTGAGATATTAGGGTTTAATAGGCGCGGATTGGGGCTCAAGAATTCGATCACTCGAGATTTGGAATTTCGAAATTGTTTTAGGGCTATTAATATACATGTTATGAGGGTTCATAACCCAGATTTAAATTTAAAAATGCATTCGGAGTTGGGAGAAATCAAGGTCGAAATTTTCACAATTTTAGGGTTCTTGGGCGAGAATCTCGATCCGAAATTGAGCATCTTTCCTTTTTTGTGGTTTTGATTGGATAGAGGGCTTTTGTTCGACATGATATAAGGATCATAGACCCAGAATTAATTTAAAATTAGTGTTCGGATAGATTAGAAAATCGAATCTGGGAACTTTCAAAAATTTAGGGTTCTTGGGACGTAAATCGTGGTCCTCAATTGACGCATTTGCTTCGTTTGGTAGTCGTTAAGAACATAGGCTTTTATTACTAGAACAATTACGAGTGACATACCAAAGTTAATTTGAATTTCATGTTCAATTGGTCTGTCAAATCGGATGCTGAAGTTTCGCAAAATTAGGGTTCTTTGAGAGTGATTTTAGGCTCCAAATTGGACGCCTTCCTTCTTTTGTAACTCCGATTTGTTAGAGGGTTTTTATTAGGGATGATAACTGGATCATTAACCCGAATTTAATTTATTTTTCACGTTAGAATCAGGGAGAAATCGAAGGTCTAATTGCTCGGCTGAATTAGGGTAAAATTAGGGTTCTTGGGCATGAAATGCGATCTGTAATTGTTGACTGAAACTAGAAATTAGTTTAGGGCTTTTGTTCTACAAGAAATTTCGTTCACGCTGATGGGTCGCATGTCCGGTTACATGGCCGAAGGCGGCGATTTCGGGAAGTAGAAATTTTCGAACGATTTTTGGGTTAGGTTGCGAATTGATCCGGAAAACGAAGTCCATTGAAGCTGATACTTTGAATGTGAGGTCGTCCCGTGGAGGTGCTCCTGGTTGTTGGTCTTCCGTCGTTTCTCCGGTGGTGGCGAGGTGGCGGCGGTGAAAACCTTAGTTCTAGGGTTTCAATTTTTTTTTAAACTTGTACTTCGATTTTTTTTTTTTTTTTGAATTTCAGATTGTTAATTCATGATTCTCAACTTGTTTTAGATTCACTCAATTGGTCTATTAGATCCAGGATTTGTAATTCGGTTGATTTATATCAACCAAAAATCTTTTCTCAGCGGGATCATGGAACCTGGTTTTGCTCTGATACCACTAAAATGTCACGCCCCGAGACCGGAGCACGTGACACCGGCGTTGATTCCAAACATTAATTCAAAATCAACAAGCCTCGTGTATAGATCTATGATAAAAACCAGTCTATTTATTCCATAGAAAAGAATAATCGTCTTTTACAATTGATATTACAAAATACAATTGTCTCGTATTAAATCAAATAAGCGGAAGCGTAAATAAAACTAATAAATTCTTGAAGGTTCTTCGTGGATCATCATCTCCAAAATTGTTCTTGTAATTCTTCCTCGATCTCTTCTTTTCGTCTTTGTCTGGGAGGGGAGGTAAGAGGTGAGTATTTGGGAAAATACTCAGCAAGTAGGGGCCGATTGAACATAGTAAAAACACATATATTTTCATAGCAGAAATCATTTTAAATATTTCTTTATCAATCCATAGATCTTGGCATATAAATACATTTCTTACTCATAAACACATATCTCCACATATTCACATATCGACTTATTGGATTCAAGAGGTGGCTCCCGTGATATAGCACTTTGCTCTTAAGGATCAAGAGGTGACTCCCATGCATGTGGCACGCCCACATCATGTAGCACTTTGCCCCGCCGAATCAAGTGGTGTCTCATACACACGTAGCACTTTGCTCAGCAAGGTCCTTTCATTTATGATCATGTCACATTCTTGTTTAGATTTAAAAAAATACTTTTCATAGGGTTGTCCAATCGAGACTTAAAGCATACATATAATTTTGAAAACGAATGGAATGATAGCAAAAACCCACTTACAGTTGGATGTACGGCGTGAAGGATAAATTCCGGGTTGCGAAATAGCACAAGAGTTCTTCCTCCTTGCCTTGAGATAATTCGAAAATCTGAGTGTGTGTAGTGTGTGAGTTTCGAATTTCTTGGTAGTGAAAAGGATAGCCATCTTCTTCTCCCTTTGGTATGATTTATAATGAATTAAAGTGGTGGGTGATTAATTTAGGCTAGTGAAAGAATTATGGGTTTAAATCACATGACACTTGTTTTTCAATCCCCCAACTCAAGTCTCTCATTTTGGATAATAATAATTGGTAATTAAAAGTTAATAATGTTAATTGGGTAATAAGTTTAGGTGATAAAGTGGGGCATAATTTGGGGTTTTTACAATTCTGATCATGCAGCTCTTCTCTATTTGATGACGAAGAAGGAGGCAAAACCAAGGTTGATAAGATGGATTTTGCTCCTGAGTGAGTTCGACATACAAATCAAGGATAAGAAGGGCAACGAGAACAAAGTAACGGATCACTTAAGTCGTCTATCGCATGTGGATGATGAGCTCTGTTTGAAGGAGGAATTCCCAGGTGAGCATCTACTCTCCATAAGCGACAATCTACCATGGTATGCTCATCTTGTGAACTTCTTAGCTTCTAATGTACTACCTTCTGAATTGTCTAGGTCTCAAAGAGCTAAGATAAGGAGTGATGCCAAGTACTATGTCTGGGATGATCCTTACCTACAGAAGAACTGCGCGGACCAAATCACTAGAAGATGCATACCCGAAACTGAGGTACATAACATTCTTAAGTTCTGCCATTCATACGCTTGTGGTTGACAATTTTGGTGAAAAGAGGACGTCTAGGAAGGTGCTAGAATGTGGGTTCTTTTGGCCTACCCTGTTTCGTGATGCCTACTATTTTTGCAAGAACTGTGCGCAATGCCAATTGACCGGTAATATCTCCCAAAGAAAGGAGATGCCTCAACAACCCATTCTTATTTCTGAGATTTTTGACGTATGGGGCATCGACTTTATGGGACCCTTTCCTATCTCCTATGATCATATTTATATACTTCTTGTCGTTGACTATGTTTCTAAATGGGTGGAAGCTATCGCTAGCCGGACTGACGATTCCAAAGTTGTTGCAGATTTCATCAAACATAACCTTTTCTTTAGGTTTGGAATCCCAAGAGCTATAATCAGTGATAGAGGTACACACTTTTGCAATCGGACGGTGGAAAGTCTTTTCAATAAGTATCATGTGATCCACAAAGTCTCCACCGCCTACCATCCGCAAACTGTTGGGATATGCCCTAAGACAAGTCATTAGATGATTGTTTAAGACATACAATGTTTTATGATTTTATAAATGACAAATCATTATTATATATTATTCGAATATCTGTGCAATATGAATTGATATATAAGTTAATGTCCTTAGAATAATATTGTATTATTCTTAAAGATGTCCCTAGTCAAGTATTATCATGAATTGGGATAATGATAATGCATTAAGACTAGTATGTGTTGATTGATGAATTGTTCATTGATATGAGATATCAAATCAACACATGGGTACATGTTAGAGAACGATGTACTGGACAGACCCACCATGAGAATGCTACATGGATAGTTATATGAGTGTCATAAGCAATTCTCATAGTGATAATAATGTATGTAATCCTTACGACTTGAGATCATCAGAGATCCCAACATAAGGAGTTATGTATCTTGATATTGTCAAACGTTACCTATAACAGGGTAAACTATAAAGGCGACTATTGGATACACTACGAATTATGTAGAGGGATGTTGATTGATCGAGATAAGATTTGTCCCTCCTATATAACAGGAGAAGTGTTTGGGCCCTTGATCAAGTAAGACTAAAATGCATGGCCGTGCTCGAATGAGTCGATATGTGATATCGAGCTTATTCGTTTATTCTAGTTCTAATTGGGGATCAAGAAATAGAGATTGAATATACGAGTATGACTATTCCATGACTCGTGTTCAATCTAAACACAAAGGACAAAGGGATTAAGTTACATGGTTAATATTATCACAAATTCTTAGGTTATGTCGAGTCATTGACATTCTTGTAATTTGGGTAGCCTTGATGTGTTGCTAGATACCGCTCTTTGCTTGTGACGTAAAATGTGATTTTATGTCACTGCCAACATTACAAGATCCTATCGGGTCGCACAAAAGATTAAATCGATAAAGGGAATTAAATTCATTGGATGAATTAATTAATTAAGAAGAGTCTTAATTAAATGATTATAAGGATTTAATTAAATCATGGGTTTGGGCCCATGAAGCTTTGTGAAAGCCTTTAATTAAATCATATATAATTAGATGGCAAGGTTAATGATTAACTTAACACTTGATATCAAAACCTAGCCACAAAAGAAAATCTTTCGGCCGCCTCTTGTTCGATCATCACCGCCGCCGCCGCCGCCGCCGCCGCCGTGATCTTCGACAATTCCGGCCAACGTCTAGCGGTTTAGAACCGTGTGACTTTGCTTCGTTTATAAACAAGTCTAGCAACTTGTTTTAAACATCCCTTTTCGATTTGATCGTGTGGATACCATTGAGGCAAGGCCTTGGAGGTGTTGCTCGTGACTCAGAATCATTGAACGTGGTGCTTCGTGGAATCTGCTCAAACACGCTACAAGGGTGAGACTCTTATGATCCTTTATCCGATATGACAACTTTGTATAGATCCGCGGTTCTAGTAATCCAAAATTTTAAATTCTGCTGCGTTGTATGCTTGTTGGATTACTTACATTGGTATCAGAGCCGTGTACAAAGCTCATATCGGATTTATGTGGTTAATAGTTTAATCATATTTAGATTTGTATTGCATGCTAATAAAAATGTATATAATCATATATGATATGAGTAAATCAAGTTTGTGTAATTATCGTAAAATTATATTAGATGTAATTAAAGTTTATTGTATACGATACATGAAGGCGCAAAACCGAGCCCATAGCATGAGATGGTTCGGCCACCACCATCACAAATGACACACGGCTGCCACATGAGGGCTAGGGTTTTCGAACCCTTGGCTCGAGATGGTTTAGCCGTTGTGGCTAATAATTGTGCATGGAAGTGTCGAAACAATGCTAGGGTTTAGAACTTATGGCTCGATTAGATGGTTGGCGGATTCCTCCACATGAGAGCTAGGGTTTTTTCGAACCCCTTGGCTCAAGATGGTCGAGCCGCCACTGTCATGAATCGTGCATAAGCTGAGCCACCGCCGTTGGACTAGAGTTTCGAACCCTAATGCTAACATGGCTCACGGCCGCCGCATGGAAGAGGCTAGGGTTTCGAACCCTTAGCCATTTTCGGCCCATGATGGTGCCGAGATGACTAGGGTTTCGAACCCTAGTCACATGCGTGGTGGGCCGTGGTTTTGGGCTAAGGTTCCGTGACATGTGATGTCCCGAGCATACGATAATTTCATAAAATTTATTTTACGGTTTTTATTGGGATTAAATTTTAAAATGTTTAGAATTTAATTCATTAATTGTTATTGCATGTTTTATGTGTTGTTTGAGCATGGTGCATGGTTATAGCCCTTTGACCTATTAGATAGGATGTGTGAATGTTTGTAATTCATAATACGACCTGCGAGTCGTGCCTTCTCTATTTTTTTTCTGAATGTTATCCATCCCATATGTTCCCCTCGAATGTGAATCGATGAATTCTCTATATTTGTAAATGTTGTATAGTATAGTTTATTTATTGATGGTGATCAATGAAGATGGAGCATGGTGCCGGGATGAGGAGGCCATTCACAATTTGGATCCAAATGAAGGTGCTTGTGAAGTTACCTTAGGTTTACTCTTAGGATTTTCTCATTGGCTTGAGAAAATCGCTAGTAGGGGCTATAACCATGTCACATTTAATTTATGTATGTGATGCATGATTTATCTTATGTTTTAGATTGATAATTTTATTATATATATATGTAGATATGTATATGCGTATATGTAGTGGACATATTTTAAATTATCAATAATAAAATCATGAGATCTATAAATCCCTCTAAAATATTAAGTTTTAGATGCCTTCCAAAATTAAAAGTACTCGTCAAGACTTCGATTGAACATGTGTGGGTTTGCCAAAGCAAAGCACCGTGGCAATCTTGGTAAGGCGCGAAAGGATAATAGTGATATCCGTTTTACTTTAAATTGGGTACGACTTAACTAGGTTATCTCAATAGGATTGGGAACCTAGAGGCATGGGGTTGGATAATAATTCATTTGATGAATTTGAACAAATCGTTGTTCGTCCAATGATCCAAGAATTACATGTGATGTAATTGTCAAAGTGTTGTCTACCTAAATAACCGAGTCTTGGGCTATTAGCCAAAGCTAACTCAAGATTAGGTGAAATTTGGATCTTGGCCCACTAAAGGTTTCGAGGGTTGATAATTTTAAACAAAATAGTGGGAGTGTCATTTAATATAAGACCATATTAAATGATTAAATCATAAACTTATTTTGCATATTTATATTGTAGATATCCATGGCAACTAACAACGTAACTAGCACATTATCACTGCGATCGGTCCTTGAGAAGGACCAATTAAATGGGACAAATTTCCTAGACTGGTATAGGAACTTGATGATAGTCCTCAAACAAGAAAAGAAACAATATGTCATGGAGGAACCCTTACCTGCTGAGGAACCTCCCCTGACGGCTGCTAAGGCTGATAAAGATGCTTACAAGAAGCATCAAAATGACGCACTTGATGTTGGGTGCCTTATGCTTGCCACCATGAACTCTGAGCTTCAGAAGCAACATGAGGAAATGGAGGCGTTCGATATGATAGAGCATCTTAAGAAACTGTACCAACAACAAGCAAGACAAGAGAGGTATGACGTCTCTAAAGCGTTGTTCGAGTGTAGAATGGTAGAAGGAAGTCTGGTTGGAACTCATGTACGCAAGATGATTGGGTATATTGAGAATCTGGAGAAGCTGGGTTTTCCTTTGGACCAAGAGTTGGCCACTGACGTGATCTTGCAATCATTGCCTGAAAGCTTCAGTCAATTTGTCTTGAATTACAATATGATTGAAATTGAAAAGACTCTACCACAGTTACTTGGCATGCTTAGAACTTTTGAAGCAAATAGCAAGAAGTCTAAGCCTACAAATGTTCTTATTGTGAATAAGAGCAAAGGAAAGACTAAAGCTAAGAGCTTCAAGAAGAACAAGAAGGTCTTTGTTAAATCTAAGCTAAAAGCTTCTGCACTTAAGCCAAAGGGAGGGATAGCAAAAGAAGGGAACTGTTTCCATTGCGGTGAGACCGGTCATTGGAAAAGAAATTGCAAAGTTTATATGGAGGATCTCAAGAAAGGAAGTGTGACTTCTACTTCAGGTATTTTTGTTATAGAAGTCAATTTATCTACTTCTTCATCATGGGTATTAGATACTGGATGTGGATCTCACATTTGTGTAAATGTGCAGGATCTCAAAAGGAGTAGGACGTTGGCGAAAGGTGAAGTTGATCTCCGAGTTGAAAATGGAGCAAGAGTTGCTGCATTAGCTATAGGAGATTATTGTTTAGCTTTACCTTCTGGTTTATCGTTGATTTTAAAAGACTGTTATTTTGTGCCATCAATTACTAAAAACATTATTTCTATTTCTTGTTTGGACAAGTTTGGATATTCATTTATTATAAAGAACAATTGTTGTTCCATTTATTTAAATGATATGTTTTATGCTAGTGCACAAATGATTAATGGTCTTTATGTATTAAATCTTGATATGCCTATCTATAACATAAATACTAAAAGGATTAAGAATAATGTAATGCCTCGATTTGTTTTATATACGTGTGATATGATTCTGGTGTAATTATATCACTTGGCAGTATGATAATGGGGGTTCGGGTGGAACCAAGAATGAATTAATACATGTATGAAATGATATATGGCAAGGGCAAGGAATGAAACATGGTGTACAATGATTTAATAACATATCAAGTAACATGAATTAGTAGGCATTTGAATATGCATGTGAATTGAATTTGAATTGGAGTTTCATTTGAATTTGGATTTCATCTTAAGTACATGTTACTTAACATGTCATTAACTCCAAATGATATGATAACAAATGATTTAGGGAACTAACGACCTTATATCAAGGTGATTTAGGGAGGAGAATCACATAGTTCTCATTTTACACCTACTAAAACACTACACAAGCTCATCTCAATCTCTTTCAAGTTCTTGTTGGTTTGATCTTGGGATTCACTTGTGAATTGAGCTAGGAAGTTGTGTGAAGTGAAATTGTACCATCTTGGTAAGGAATTCATGGTTTTACACTTGAATTGTGTAGTTGGTGTTGAAGTATGTGAATTTGAATACCAAATGTTTATGCTTAGAATCATAACTTGTGTCTAGGCCAAGAATTTGATGCTATAATGTTAGAAACATGTTTATATGATCCTAGGGATTGCATGAAATGGGGTTAAATGATAGGAAATGAATTGTGCAAGAAATACCATGAAGATATGCTTGAAATCGCCATGGTTTGAAATGTTCAAAGCGCAGCGATCGATCGGTAAGGATTTCCGATCGATCGACGCTGACAGAAACATTTTAAGGCGGTTTGAGCATAAGGCGATCGATCGGTGCATGTGGCGATCGATCGGTGCTTTTGTTCGATCGATCGGTGAAGAGTGAACAGTTCGGCGATCGATCGAGAATCTGGGACGATCGATCGGTGATGGCAGAATGTTGAAAAATGTTATATTTTTGTAGCTTTTGATATTGAAGCCTCTTATAACATGGTTTATTGTTCATGTGCTTGTAGCATCATCACAGGGGACAGGGCAAAGAGGCAATTAGCCATCAACGCCTGATTTATCGCTTTGTGTCGCTTTACAGGTACGTGTTGACGTACGGAGTATAGACATTGTGTGATGATATTATAAGATTGATATCATATGAATTGTGTTATGTTAGTATCATATGATTGGTAGTATCATATGCATGTACATTCATGGATATCATATGTATGTGAGATATACGTCTGGTTTGGGTATATGCTCGATTATGTATTTGAGATATACGTCTGGTATTGGGTATATGCTTGATTATGTTACATAGAGATATATGCCTGGTTTGGGTATATGCTCGGTTATGTGACAGAGAGATATACATCTGGTTTGGGTATATGCTCGGTTATGCTATATAGAGATATACGCCGGTTTTTGGGTATATGCTCTGGCTATTATAATTTGAGGACGGTACTATGATATGTGCTGCTAATATGAAGATGTGAGGTGGTTCCACTGACATATTGAGCTGAATAGGCATATCATTTTGGTCTCGTGATAATAGGGTAATTGTTGAGACATGTCATGACATGGTGCATTTGTGGATGCATGATACAGAACATTCACATTAGATGATGTATTGTACTTTATCATTGTTATTGATATTGTGTTTTGATATCGCACTGAGATAGTTGTTTATCTATACTCACGTTTTGTGAATGTTTCTGTAGGATTTCATAGACGTGGGAATCGTGAGTCTTATTCCGCTGCGAGGTGAACCACTGCATAGGAGTTGTACTGGCTTAGGTTGTTAATTTTACATGTAATGTATATGTAGAAAAAGTTAGTTGGTTTTTGTACTAGTGGTTTGGTACATCTGTAACAACTTAACTAGTAAGATACTCTTAATCGGTGCATGTTATTACTTAATTCAGACTCACATATGTATGTTAACATGATACATAATGAATTAAGTAACGAGGACCCCACAAATAATGATTCTAATCCAACTTATCTCTGGCATTGTCGCTTGGGCCATATAAACGAGAATCGTATATCAAAACTTCATAAGGATGGAGTTTTGGATTCATTTGATTTTGAATCATATGAAACATGTGAATCTTGTTTAATGGGCAAGATGACTAAAGCCCCTTTCAAGGGACATGTTGAAAGGGCAAATGTTTTATTGGGACTAATACATAGTGATGTATGTGGGCCAATAAGTTCACAAGCTAGAGGTGGTTTTCAATACTTCGTTACATTTACTGATGACTTCAGTAGATATGGGTATGTGTACCTAATGAAACATAAGCATGAAACCTTTGAAAAGTTCAAAGATTTCAAAAATGAAGTACAAAACCAACTTGGCAAAAGTATCAAAATCCTTCGATCAGATCGAGGAGGTGAATACTTAAGCCAAGAGTTTCATGACTATCTAAAGGAGTGTGGGATAGTCCCACAACTCACTCCTCCGTATACTCCACAATGGAATGGTGTATCCGAGAGGAGAAATCGAACCTTGTTGGACATGGTTAGATCAATGATGAGTCATGCAGATCTTCCGATATCCTTTTGGGGACATGCTTTAGAAACAGCAATATTCATACTGAACCGTGTTCCATCTAAATCAGTGGAAAAGACACCATATGAGATATGGACTGGGAAGCGTCCTAGTATGTCTTTTATGAAGATTTGGGGTTGTGAGGCTTTCGTTAGACGTCACGCCACTAACAAACTTGGACCCAAATCTGATAAATGTTTATTTGTGGGGTATCCTAAGGAAACAAAAGGATACTATTTCTATTATCCCACCGAGAACAAAGTAGTTGTTGCTCGGACTGGTGTCTTTTTGAAAGAGAATTTATTTCTAGAAAAACCAGTGGGAGACAAATAGAACTTAGTGAAGTTCAACCACATGAAAACATTGAACATGATATTGAGATGGAAACAGAGCAGACACCACAAGATGTTGTGGATAAAATGCCTGCTCAAGAGACACAAGCCCAGCGTAGGCCTGTAAGAGAACACCGGGAGCCACAGAGATATGGATTTCTTGTGACTCAACAAGGTGACTTACTACTTATTGATGAGGATGAGCCGTCATCTTATCAACAAGCTATAATGGGCACTGATTCTGAGAAATGGCAAGAGGCCATGAAATCTGAGATGGAATCCATGTATGCAAACCAAGTATGGACTTTGGTTGACCCACCTGAAGGGGGGTGCAAATGGATTTTCAAGAAAAAGACCGACATGGATGGTAATGTACAAACCTATAAAGGTCGACTGGTTGCAAAAGGTTTCAAACAAATTCATGGTATTGACTATGATGAAACTTTTTCACCAGTTGCCATGGTTAAATCCATTAGGATCTTACTTGCAATACCTGCATTTCATGATTATGAAATCTGGCAGATGGATGTCAAAACAGCTTTCCTTAATGGAAATCTGCTTGAGGATGTGTACATGACACAGCCCGAGGGTTTTGTCGATCCAAAGGATGCTGGAAAGATATGCAAGCTACAACGATCCATTTATGGATTGAAGCAAGCTTCTCGGAGTTGGAATCTTCGTTTTGATGATGCAGTCAAAGAGTTTGGTTTCATCAAAAACGTAGATGAACCTTGTGTCTACAAGAAGGTCAGTGGGAGCATAATTATCTTCCTAATATTGTATGTAGATGACATACTTCTAATTGGGAATGATATCCCTGCCTTACAATCTGTAAAAATTTGGCTAGGGAATTGCTTTTCTATGAATGACTTGGGTGAAGCCACCTATGTATTAGGAATCAAGATCTATAGAGATAGATCAAGAAGATTACTTGGCCTAAGTCAAAGTACATACATAGACAAAGTGCTAAAACGGTTTAGCATGCAAGAATCAAAGAAAGGATTCGTGCCTATGACACATGGAATTTATCACTCGAAGGAACGGTGTCCTTCAACACCAGATGAGAGACAACGCATGAGTAAGATTCCATATGCGTCAGCTATTCGATCTATCATGTATGCCATGATATGTACTCGTCCTGATGTCTCGTATGCTTTGAGCATGACAAGCAGATATCAAGTTGATCCAGGTGAAAATCACTGGATTGCAGTCAAGAATATCCTGAAGTACTTGAGAAGAACTAAGGATACATTCTTGATTTATGGAGGTGAGGAAGAGCTCAATGTAATGGGTTACACTGATGCAAGCTTCCAAACCGACAAAGATGATTTTCGATCGCAATCTGGATATGTGTATTGCCTAAATGGAGGTGCTGTGAGCTAGAAGAGTTCAAAGCAAGAGACAGTAGCCGATTCTACAACGGAAGCTGAGTACATTGCTACCTCATATGCAGCAAAGGAAGCTGTTTGGATCAGGAAGTTCATTTCTGAACTTGGAGTGGTGCCTAGCATTAAAGATCCGATAGAACTCTATTGTGACAACAATGGAGCGATCGCATTGGCTAAGGAACCTAGATCTCACCAAAGATCCAAGCACATACTTCGGCGCTTTCATTTCATTCGAGAAATCGTTGAAAGGGGAGATGTTAAAATATGCAAAGTACCAACATATGATAATGTATCTGACCCATTGACGAAGCCACTGTCACAGCAGAAGCATGATCGTCATACTAGATCTCTAGGCATTAGATATATGTCTGATTGGTCTTAGTGCAAGTGGGAGATTTGTTGGGATATGCCCTAAGACAAGTCATTAGATGATTGTTTAAGACATACAATGTTTTATGATTTTATAAATGACAAATCATTATTATATATTATTCGAATATATGTGCAATATGAATTGATATATAAGTTAATGTCCTTAGAATAATATTGTATTATTCTTAAAGATGTCCCTAGTCAAGTATTATCATGAATTGGGATAATGATAATGCATTATGACTAGTATGTGTTGATTGATGAATTGTTCATTGATATGAGATATCAAATCAACACATGGGTACATGTTAGAGAACGATGTACTGGACAGACCCACCATGAGAATGCTACATGGATAGTTATATGAGTGTCATAAGCAATTCTCATAGTGATAATAATGTATGTAATCTTTACGACTTGAGATCATCAGAGATCCCAACATAAGGAGTTATGTATCTTGATATTGTCAAACTTTACCTGTAACAGGGTGAACTATAAAGGCGAATATTGGATACACTACGAATTATGTAGAGGGATGTTGATTGATCGAGATAGGATTTGTCCCTCCTATATAACAGGAGAAGTGTTTGGGCCCTTGATCAAGTAAGACTAAAATGCATGGCCGTGCTCGAATGAGTCGATATGTGATATCGAGCTTATTCGTTTATTCTAGTTCTACTTGGGGATCAAGAAATAGAGATTGAATATACGAGTATGACTATTCCATGACTCGTGTTCAATCTAAACACAAAGGACAAAGGGATTAAGTTACATGGTTAATATTATCACAAGTTCTTAGGTTATGTCGAGTCATTGACATTCTTGTAATTTGGGTAGCCTTGATGTGTTGCTAGATACCGCTCTTTGCTTGTGACGTAAAATGAGATTTTATGTCACTGCCAAAATTACAAGATCATATCGGGTCGCACAAAGGATTAAATCAATAAAGGGAATTAAATTCATTGGATGAATTAATTAATTAAGAAGAGTCTTAATTAAATGATTATAAGGATTTAATTAAATCATGGGTTTGGGCCCATGAAGCTTTGTGAAAGCCTTTAATTAAATCATATATAATTAGATGGCAAGGTTAATGATTAACTTAACACTTGATATCAAAACCTAGCCACAAAAGAAAAGCTTTCGGCCGCCTCTTGTTCGATCATCACCGCCGCCGCCGCCGCCGCCGCCGCCGTGATCTTCGACAATTCCGACCAACGTCTAGCGGTTTAGAACCGTGTGACTTTGCTTCGTTTATAAACAAGTCTAGCAACTTGTTTTAAACATCCCTTTTCGATTTGATCGTGTGGATACCGTTGAGGCAAGACCTTGGAGGTGTTGCTCGTGACTCGGAATCGTTGAACGTGGTGCTTCGTGGAATCTGCTCAAACACGCTACAAGGGTGAGACTCTTATGATCCTTTATCCGATATGACAACTTTGTATAGATCCGCGGTTCTAGTAATCCAAAATTTTAAATTCCGCTGCGTTGTATGCTTGTTGGATTACTTACACAAACAAATGGCCAAGCCGAGGTCTCTAACCTAGAAATCAAAGCCATATTGGAAAAGACTGTCAACCCAACAAGGAAGGATTGGAGCTTGAGACTGGATGACGCACTTTGGGCTTACCGAACTGCATATAAGACTCCAATAGTTATGTCACCATATCGACTAATTTTTGGTAAACCATGTCATCTTCCTGTAGAGTTGGAGCATAGAGCATACTGGACTGTGAAGCATTTCAACATGAACTATGATGAGAGTGGCATGCATCGAAAGTTGCAATTGCAAGACTAGAAGAGATAAGGAATAAGGCGTATGAGAGTGCAAGGATCTACAAGGAAAAGACGAAGGACTTCCATGACAAAATGATATCAAGAAGGAGTTTTGAAGTTGGTCAAAAAGTTCTCCTTTACCACTCACGTCTTCGCCTATTTCCAGGTAAGCTTCGTTCTCGATGGCATGGACCTTATATCATTACTAATGTGTATCCCCATTGTGCAGTGGAAATTCAGAGTTTGGACACCACTAAGACATTCGAGGTGAATGGTCACCGATTGAAGCATTACTACGATGATGTCCAAGACGAGGAAGGTGGACAAGTGAACATCAAGGTGGCTCTAGAGGATCCGCCTCACTTCGACTGATCACGAGGACTAGCGTCGGGCCAATGACGTTAAACAGAGACGCTGCTTGGGAGGCAACCCAAGGGGAGTTTCCTTTCCTTTCTTGTGTTTTTGCCTTACATTGGGGACAATGTAAGATTTAAGTATGGGGGAGGGATTAGTGGTGTGTTATTGTTTTTCTTAATATTAAAATCCAAAAAAATCGAAAAAAATTGAGCTCATAGTTAGTAATGAACAAATGCTTGGAATCACTAGCCCATTATGAAACCTAATTGATATCATGAATGCTTTTGAACAAAGGTGAATTGCTAACCTTGGAACACTTTGAACTCTAATGCAAATTTTGCTTTGACATAGTAGTTGAATATTTTGAGCGCATTATTGTCATGACTTGTGAAGTGTGCATAGCTTAGTGAAGATTGTGTGAACTTTGTAATAGTCTTAAGAAGTCTCTAATACATGCTAGAACTTAACTACATGGTCTTTGAGGCGTATGTCTAGACTACTTGCAAACATGAAAGTGATATAGGCGATCTTTGATGCGTTTGAGCCTTTCAAGCCTACCATGTAAGCAAAATCAATCACTAGTACCTTTTTGAGCCTTAATGCAAAAGAATGGTTGTATGCTAAGCATACAAACGACCCACATTCGACATTCTTTGACTAGCTTATCATCCTTCCCTAATAAGCCTAAATGTGATTTTAATCCATACCTTTGAAGGGAGTATGATGTGTGTCATTCACATGCACTTGTTATCAATGATTCATATATTTTTGAGAGCTTCATTGTCAAAAGAATGAAATGCATGAAAGAAAAGGGATGCCTTGAAAAGAATTAATACAAATATGACTCCAAGGGGAGTCAAGGCACAAAAGAGAAAAAAAATTGATTAAAGTTTGCATTAAAAAAAATCATGCAAGAAGAGAAGCTTTATTGTGCATAACATTATGCTCTCTTGTTTGATATATCTTACCCTTTCTTTCATAAGCCAATACCTAGGCCAAGCTACAAGCTAATAAATACCTACTTGATTTGTGTTTGTAAGTGGCTAAGATATTGGAGAAGAGTTTGCAAGTGAGCCTATACTTATGTTGGTGTATGACTTGAACTATTATGAATTTATATTAATTGGATCTATAATTCGTACACGACACTTGTTCATGACCACACACGCACGTTCACTAGTTTGTTAAGTGAGATGTTTAGGGATTGAACTAGTTCCACTATTAATTTTTCACCGCCTTTCATTACTATGCATGTTTATAATTGTTGAGGCATAAAAGTGAGGACAAGTTAGTTTGTTATGATGCTATGAGCCAAGCAAAAAGATTTAAGTTTTGTCTGATTTACTCGAGGCCGAGTAAAGATTAAGTATGAGGGTGTTTGATGTGACTAGAAATAGACACATCTAGTATGCTTAATTGTCTATGATTTGGTATATTTTGATGGATAAATTGATACATATGCTACCTAATCGTATATTTGTGTAAATGTAGGAAAATGTGAAGAAATCAAGCTAAAATGATGAAAGAATGAGTAAAGTTGAAGAAAAGAGGAAAAAACCAGAATCCAAGACACATATTGCTCATTTCTCCTAAAATTTCTATATGTTAGAGGCAATTTTTGGAAATGTGGTCCATAGGAAAGATGTAGAACTTTCAGTTATCTTCGCGTGGACAGCTGATTCATAAAATTCGGAGTTCGTACAAAAACGTTACGGCCAAAATACGAAACTCGCCAGAAAAATTGAAGACAGGCGTAATTACGCCATTATTAGGCGTAATTACGCCAACGCTACGGCAATTGAAAATATGAAAATTGAAGACAGACGTAATTACGCCACTTTGAGGCGTAAATACGCCAGATACGCGGGAAGCCATAATTTCGACACGTTATCAGGCGTAGCTACGCCAGCAGAGTTTTGAAAAGTATAAAGATTTGATTTCTTTCCTTCCCACATGGATTCTACCCTACTCCATCAGTCTCCAAGCCTATATACCCGAAAATCAGCCTCTTGAAGACATAATTCAGACCTTAGAACATAGTTTTAATTTTTAGAATAATTTTTCTTTCAATTTTTGTGAAGAATGCTTGAAGAACGAAGACGGGATCAACAAGCCAGAACCGTGCTTCACTTTAGTAACTTTCTTTTCTATTGATTGTTTGATGTTTAGATACAATTTTCGTTGGTTTTTATATCAAATTATGAATAGCTAAACACTTTAATTCTTAGTTGAGGGATACTTGCATTTGTAATAAAAATACTTGTGAAAATTTTGGTTTGATTGTTGAATTTTTAATTTAATTTCAATTTATTTTTCAGATTATGATTCTTATGATTGTTGTGTTTGATTGATAGATTGATCACCTAATAATCACATACACTATCTAATGCTAATTAAGAAGCAACTAAGATTGATAATTACATGTTGTTGGTGTTATTAAATTCTTAGGAAAAACGATTGGATGATTAATTCTAACGGCTGTAGTTTTTATTGATTAGATTCATCAAACTTACTAATTTTGAAACTATCATTGATTTAACCTTAACGGCTGTAGTTTTGGTTAAAGATTTGATAAGAGTCGAATTGAATGCTGTTTTCTTTTTTACTACGATTAAGGTGAGGGAGGAATTAAGTTTTCAATTGATGAATAATTTAATGAATTCAGATTTTTAGTAATTTGATGATCAAGTGAATAATTTCCAAAGGTAAAGTTGACCAAAAACCAAGAATTGCTTTTAATCTTGATAAACTAGTGATTTGCTTGCTTTTGTTTAATTTAGTTATAGTTAAAGAAATTCGAAAACCCCCTATTTTGATACTTGTTAGCATAAAAGTATTCACTTCCCTGTGGGATCGATCACTACTCACGCTATTGCATTCATAACTGTTATTAACTTGAGAGGGTTAATTTGAGCGTACGCGATAAACGCTACCAAGGGGCCGACGCGAATATATAATATAACATATTTTAAACAACTTTCAATTTGTACCTAAGATCGAAAACAGAAAACAACGTATTGCTACCTCAAAGTGAATTTTCTTGGCAGATTTTCTCACTTGTTCTTCACGGTTCAGAATTTTTTTAGCTATTTTGCCTGATGATTTTGCTACACCACCTACATACTTCTGTTTCTGGGTTGATAAGGATTGTTGGATAAAATTTTCAGAATTTTTGGAAAGGTTTTGGTTAATTTTATGAATTTGACATATTTTTGGCCTAAAATTCTAACATTTCTTTGGCATCTTTTTAAAGGAATTTTGGGCGATTTTTCTGCTGAAAATGATGGATTTGGATTGTATTTATAGACAAGATTTAGGAAGATGAATTGCATGCATTATGACATTTGTCATGGTAAAAAAAATTCCATACCAACTCCTAATAATTTCGATAACTTATTATTATTATTATTATTATTTATTTTATTTTAAAAAAAAAGAGTTACAATATACTAAAATAAGTACAATGAATCAACTAATTTTCTTCTGGTATTGATATCAGTTCTCACGGTTAACCACTGTATTAGGTCATAATAATGGTTATAACCCCACCGCATCAGGGTCAGAAAAAGAGCTGGAGTTTCAAAATAAATCACATCGATTGAAATTTAAAGCATACTTAAAATTTTAAAACAAAAGAATTATTTAAACAAAAATTAATCGAGATGATTACTAAGACAATTTGGAATGCACGAATGCTGGAGCAGTTGTAACTGGTCACAGACAGTATATTTCTTATGTATAATTTTCTTTTGATAGGAAAAAATTATATTAATGGGAGTACAACGGGGTACTCCAACCCAATACAAAAAACAAAAAACAAACAAAACTATCAAGGACAACCACTGCACACACAACAAGCAACAACCAAAAAAAAAAACAGCAAACAAAGGCAAGTTTAAAACAGCCTCAAAAAGGAAAAAAACTAACAGGACATAAAAAAACCCAAAAAGCCAAAAATTGACAACGAAAAGAAGCAACCAAATATTGAAGCACCGTTGCAAAGGACGCACCAACCTCACTGTAAGGGCTGCGAAGAACTTGGACATACCAACAATGACAACAAGCCACCCATAACAGCTAAAAATAAAAATCTGAAGCAGCGACTGAGTATCATCCCACCAAAACCATTCAGCACCCAAGCAAGAAGATCACCAAGTAATCAAAGCAGCACTAACCCAACTACAAAGGGACAGTGCAGTAGTTCACCTGGGTACTATTATCCCATAATGAATAAGAGCATGAAATTTAAGTCTACTGCCACAACCAAACCAAGAAGCTCAAATTAGATCATAAGCCTCATACTCTGATCAATCCCAGTACCACCCCAAACCCAGTACCACCCCAAACCGAAGAGGCCCGCTTCAACTAACAACCATTATCAACACTACATAACCCGGTTTAAAGCATTTGTAAACAACTACTGGGTTGTAAACCAATCCATCAATGAATAATTTATTTGCGTATAATAAACTGGAATTTTTGGTGTATTCATGAAATGAAGTTTGAACGTATAAAGAGAAGATTAAGCTTCAATAATTCTTCCTTCACATGCCATGCTTTAGAAAAAGGTAACAAGTATATTTAGGATCATTTAAACTGTAGGTTTAGGTTATGTGATTCCTTCAAAAAAATATAAACAAGATTGATTGCCATTATATTTTGGTAGGTGTTTGTGGGATTTACATTCAATGTGGTAGGTGTTTGTGGGCTTCGCATCCATTGTCATAAAAATAAAAAAAGAATTAGTGGTCATGACAATGAATCTAATTTCTATCACACAATTAAATAACATGCATAAATAACAAAAATGATACATTTTAATTTTATAAAAGGTAACAAAATAAGCAAAATTTGTTGAAAAACCTAATATTTGATTATCATAAGAAATTTCATTAAATGCCTAAACAAATGCAATATAATATAACACTATAAATTTAGTCAAGAAATGAAGGATTAATTGGGAAATTATTACTATTATTCGTATATTTTCAGCGATTGTTGGAAGGGTTGTTGAGATAACAATTTGATTATTCCAAAATATTTTTAACTGAAAAGGCCATAACCGCTAGATCTTGGAGAAGTATGGGTAATAGAGTAGGCAATATTCTAATTTATGCTAGCAGTATTTAGTGGCT
Source organism: Haberlea rhodopensis (assembly GCA_907163345.1). Taxonomy (NCBI): domain Eukaryota; kingdom Viridiplantae; phylum Streptophyta; class Magnoliopsida; order Lamiales; family Gesneriaceae; genus Haberlea; species Haberlea rhodopensis. Next base: position 1,531,029 of record CAJQUN010000066.1, on the reverse strand, counting down.
GAAGCCGACGACCTAGAATATATGGAAGCTCAATGTATTCAAGATTCAAATGGCATGATATACACGTAGACAATGTAATCTAAATTTTGATAAAGCTACAGAAGCACAGGAAACAAAAAGGATTCTTTAAAGGGATTGCTGGTTTATCTTTGGTACTCACCATTCATTTTTCCTTTAACCAGATGCTCAGCTCCACATATGGTCAAAATCAGGGGAAACAAAGCTTTCAATGTATGTAGTAGCTTCAAAATCAATATTGTCGATTAAGGGATAAGCCTCGTGATACCGAAATTGCTTATACATTATCAAGTACGAACCAAGATGCAGTAAGATTCCTCCATTCTCCGAAACAAAGAGAAGTTTTGGTCTAACATGATGATGAGCAAGCCCCCTTACGTAAAAGTAGGGGACGGAAACCATTATGTTCCAAGATTCTTTGACACCATACTCTTTCAACACCCAAACATCCATGTAAGAGGCACGGTCATGGAATGCACATAAAAGCCCCCCAGAAACTCCCAACATTACCTCAACTCCAGATCCAATTCTATGTACAGGAAGTGCAACATTCGAGCAAGTCCCCGTTGTCAAATTTTGTGCGACTACATTCCAATCACTCTTAGAATCATTGTGATAAACTTTCCAGTGGATAGCCCCATGAACAAATACACCCGGATCATCAAATATTCTACCACGGGACCAATCCGCTGTCCCCCAGGAATCATTTCTTAAACTATAAATACAAACTTGGGCTACGTATGCTCCTATATAACGATCGACACTAGATAGTTTTACAACTTTATAATCATCATTAAACACATCATATCCAAATCCATAACTCCTACAAAATATCTCATTACCAAAAACAGGCAACTCCCTATATTTTCTGGTAGCTGGATTCCAAAGAATAACACTACATGGGTCGAAAACTACACAAATCAACCCATTACAGGAACCCACAATCCGAATCTCATCATCCGGGTCACTCAAAGGATAATCAAACGATACGGCATCCATAGAATGATCCTCATCCACCTTAGGGTATAGTGAACAAGTATAAAAATTTGTGGGAGGGGCACCTGAGCCAAATATGAGATTTTTATGGGAATATATATTATTTCTAGTTGAAATTTCGAGATGGGTCTTTCTGAATTGGGGGCTAGAGATTATGGAATGCCAAGATTTGGAAACACACCTGAATTTGAGAAGGGATTTCACCGGCAACCTCAATATGACTTCTGTGATGATTTCTTGTGGGAGATTTGTCCAAGGGTTTGAACTTCGCCGAGTTGACTTTTTTGTCTCCATCAAAGAAATATGAGCGAATGAAAGTAGTAAGTATTGTAATCGTTCTTCACTTGCTGAAATGTTTTCCATATTGTTTTTTTTTACTGTTTACCGTAAACATTTGCAAAATAGCGTGTGGCATACGGTCCGGAGGTTCACCAACCTACAATCCCACCCAATCGGGATACATTTTGGGCGGGACTTCTGGAATAAGTCAAAGCTCCGTTTCAGGGCGAGTTTGAGAGTTTAACTTAGGCCCGCGTAACGGGAATGATCAATCTGAACCCGGCTCAAAATCGGATCGGTTAACATGATTCAGAATTGAAATCGGGCTAATCGATTCTGAAATGGTCTGGAACCGGTAAGATACCAGGCTGGATCGGTCTACGATTTTGGATCCGGTATCTTACCGGTTCGGGACCAAAAGGATCTGGTACAGGACTGAACAGGAAACGGATCCATTATTTTAAAAAATAATACTTTTTTTATATAGATAAATATATCCTCGATTTTTTGAAAAAAGTAATAAATAAAAAAAATCGGTTCCGGGTTAGAACCGGTCCAACCCGGAACCGGTTGGATCGAAACCGGATCCAATCCGGTTTCTTAACGGATCGGACCGATTCCGGGATTATCGGATCCGAAACCAGCCGATTTCGGATCTGACCGGACCTATCCGTTAAGCAGCCCTAGTTTAACTAGAACCTTAATGGTCGTCACTCGTTTATCTTGTAAAGGGCTCGAGTTCGAGTCCACACATTAATTTAGAAATCGTCAGTTTGGTCGGTTAGGGTCATTTTTAAGAAAAAATTATTGTCCTACGTGTCAATACTAGTTATTAAGCTCTAATATTGGATAGAATCGACAAATTTCTTTTCCAAAACTATCCTTCAATTTAAAATAACCCAAAATAAACACAATTTAGTAAAAAGTTAAATATAAAACTATTCAAAATAATAATAAAAACTGAAAAACTATACAAGAAATAAAAATTAAAAACTGAAAATTTATTTAAGTTTATTTATTTTATATAAATATTTACTGTACATTGAGTACATGTCAAATAATATATATATGACAAGACACTTTAAAACAAAAATATCTAAAATATGATAGGAGGATATTATTGTTTATATAAATATAATGATGACATACATATTCATAAATGTAGAAATGATTGAAAAAACTAATGAAATGATCGAAGAGAAGAATGAAGAAAGCTAACACTCAGAAATCATGAATCAACTTCATTCGAAAACAAGCAAAACATTCAAAACGCTTATTGAAATATTCTGAAGTTTTGCAGAGTAGTATCCAAGCGCTATTGAGATCTTGAAGATCAAAGTCTAATCAGTCTACTGCTCAAGAACGCTCGAAGATCAAAGTTTATATTTTGTGTGAGTATTGTAAAATCAAGTTGTAACAATTGTGATTGTTGTATTGCTAGGAGTTTAGGCAAATCTGTGTGAGTGCCTAAGTAGGTTGTATACTAGAAGTGGAAACCAAAATCTTCTAGTGTAACCTTCCTGTGACGTAGAAGCGTTTGTGCTTCGAACTTCCAGAAACCACTCCGGTGTCATTTACTTTCTGCACCTTATCTTACTGTTTCTAGTATCTGTCGATCAATTCTAAACTCACAAGTCCAGTAGACACCTTCCGTACTAATTTTAGTTGTCTACTGACTTGCTATATAGTACTTAACAGTCTGCTGTATTTCGAAGAATCGAGAAAAGTCTAGTGTTTATTCAATCCATCTTCTAAACACTACCCCGATCCTACATGTTGTTTCCCAAAAAGTTATAAAATAAGCCCTCATCGTGTCCAATGTTTATTTGATGGTGTCCTCAAAAGTAATCCCCAACACGAATTAAGATACAGAGATTATTCAACATGTTACTCCCCGACACAAATTAAGATACCACACATTTAGTTATATATATCTCGTCTATATGTTGTATGCATATACAACGATTATTCAACATGTTATGTGGACACTTTTTCTTTTTTCAGTTTGTTTGTGAATTTTAGTGATGTTTTTGTACGAGTTTTAATATATATTTGAGAGCCTAAAGAGGAAAAGATAAATTGGTAGGGTAAGTTAATTTAAATTTGATATATTTTTTTTTTTTGGAATAAGGCTTTAATTTGATTTTAATCCTCTTCAATTAAGCAAAAAATAGATATTTGTGATATGGTTTCTTTAGACTTTCAGTGATTTTTTGTTGGAGTACTAGCAAGACATCAAATATTGGTGACATAGTGCCGATTATTGCTAAAATACATGTCATTAATTCAGCAAAATACTAAATTAAAGTATAAAAGAAGCCAAATTATTATACTAAAGGCTAGTTTTACTAATCATATGCGAAAAATCTAATTTAGATTAATTCAACCCTAATTTGGCATAAAATCCCTATTCAACATTTTGAGTTAGAGTTCAGTTTCTCTTAGTTTCAACTCCCCAATTTCATTTATTTTTTTATAGATTACTCCTCTATGGTTATTTAAACACACAAATACCATCATTCTTCATCTTCTCTCACCTAAACTCTCTCCCTTCTTCTCTCAGAAAGCAAATTAAATATTTTTTTATATTTTTTTTAAAAAAATATTATTGAATAAACGCATACTAGCTTCATTGATTATTGGACAATGGATTATTTCCATTAAAATTTATTTATTTCATTTTTTTAAAAGACTCTGTAAATTGTTCCAGAAAGAAATGACATATATCATTGAAACTAAGCTAATAAAATTTATGAGACGATCCTCTTTCATATCCTAGAAATTTTAAAAATTATTTTAACGATACTTGATATCTCTATAATAGATAATATATAATGAGTTGGCTATTTTCATAGCTAGTAAATATTTCACATTACTCTCTACCTAACCATCCAAAAATATCATCAACACTAGCTTTCAAATTTGTGGGTAAATACTTAAAAAATATGTAAAATATTTTTATTTCGCCCCGATCAAAATTTTTTTGTTAGTAATTATATCAAATAGTGTACATATAACGTGACGGCTGTATCAAATATTATATTATATTTAAACGTGGATAAGTTTCAGTTACTGTTAAACTCTACTAAATAAGTGGCATGGCACAATCCACTGCAATCTTTTAAGTATGAAAAAGTCAAAAAATACGAACAAATGAAAAACGAACAAACCGAACGTCAAAAACATTGTCCAAAAATTTCTATCTGGACAAAACCCAAATAGAAAGAGAGGCGCTGAGACTCTGGAAAAGCAGCGCCCAGTATTAAAAAAAAAGTTCTTGTACCAAACATGGATAAGGTATTGCAAATATTTATATTATGAATATATGACTAAATAAGTAACTTGTTTGATTTACGTAATAAATTTCTAGATAAATATACATATATGTGTGGGTCGCAATTTGCTAGTGGATTTTTTTGGGAATAAATTTGCTAGTGGGTTTACAATACTAGCTTTTTATGATATTTTGGGCTATTACAACAGGGTATAATTGATGTTTGAGATAAAATAGGGTATATCCCTTATTTTTTTTATAGAGATAATTATCCCCAATTTTAGACTACAACAACATTTAATTTTTTTTGGTATTTAGACATTTTAAGTTTTACCCCGTTAATTTGTTTTTCCAAATTTTTATTACTTTTAAAATCATTTAACATAGTATTTATATGTAAAATGGAAGTTTATATTTTAAAAAACTGAAATATTCATAGTAAATCCAGTTTTATTTAATTAATTTGGATGTTGTAAAATGTGGATATTTCAAAATCTAAAATTTGGTTTTGGTGTGGTTTGGAATATGGTGGAAAAGGAAGAATAGAAGGGGGATATGTAGGGGTGCTTATCGGACCAGGTCGATCCGGACCCGGTCCGAAACCGGATCGGTTAGTCCGGTCCGAAACAGGACTAACGTGTTTCGGTCCGCCCCGGAACCGGTATCGAACCGGTCCGGGGCGGTTTTTTAAATCCAAACCGGTAGCATCATCGGTTCCGGTGCTACCGGTTTGGAACCGATTCCGGAACCGAAACCGGTTACATTTGAAAAAAAATTAAATAAATAAAATTATTATTTTTTGTTCAGCATGGCAACGGCTTTATAGCCGTTGCCATGTCTGAACGTTGGCAACGGCTATAAAGCCGTTGCCAATGTTCAATTTCTTTTTTTTTTAAATTTTTTTTTTTTTTGAAATCTATAAATATGTGCATATTTTTCATTCTTTTCCTCACAATTCATTCTTCTCACAATCCATTCTTCTCACAATTCTATACTTCAATCTCATATTTTCCTCTCAATTGTGCTATCTACAATTTATATATAATAATTGCATCTTCATCTAGCAGCGGCGCTGGTCGTAGCTGGGGTCGTAGTCGGGGTCTCGTCCCGGGTTGTCTATCACTGAGTTCATCTTCGGCAATGAATTTGCACGTACCAATACCTGAGTTAAATGAAAGTTATGATTTTTTTGCTGACCTCAATGTTGGTGATTCCTCTATGAATGTCGAACCGCAACAACCCGAGCAACCTGTCGAACCTTCTGCTGCCCAAGCCCAAGAGAGACAACAAGTGAAGTCATCCGGAGCCACTACAGCAGCGAGTAGACAACCGACTCGTGCCAAAAGAAGTAAGATATGTGATCACTTTGAACTCGGTCAAAAAGAATGTACTAATGAATCTGTTGCAATATGTAAATTATGTAAAATGCAATATTCATATAAAGCTGGTGGTTCCAGTGGAGACACTGGAACATTTAAAAAACACTCAGTAAAAAAACATAATTTTGATGAGACAACATTACAACCATTAGGTCGAGAAGCAACACAAGCACAAATTAATGTTCTCACTGGCACGAATTTTATTTTAACTGCTGAAATTAACCGTATGTCACTTGTTAGATATGTGATTAGATGTGAACTACCTTTTATACAAGCTGAACATACTGGTTTTATTGAATTTGCTTCGTCTATACAACCCATGTTTAAACATATTTTCAGGCACACACTAAAAAGAAATTGTATGGACGTATTTGTTGAATATAGAAATACATTGTTTCAACATCTTTCTAGTTTGCCTTGTAGGGTTAGCTTAACAACCGATATTTGGACAAATGTAAATTCAGATTCATATCTTGTTGTCACTTGTCATTGGACTGAAGATAATTGGTGTATGCAAAAATGGATTTTGTCTTTAGATGAGTTAGATTGTGCACATACTGGTTATGTAATTGCTAAATATGTATTCAACACTTGTAGACATTATGGAATTCAGGATAAGGTATTTTCGATCACATTAGACAATGCAGGAATAACAATGCTGTGATGCGTGATTTAAAGACCTATCTGAAACCAATGCTTGATGGTGTTTTTTTTCATGTTAGATGTGCATGTCATGTGATTAATTTGGCTGTTAAAGTTGGTTATGAAGACAATCACTCAACATGTATTGACAAAATGAAATACTGCGCTAAATGGTTACGCACGAGCCGTGTAAAGCGCGATTGGAAACAATTATGTTTATCTAATGGTTTAAAGCATCTTCTTTTTCCATCACCAATAGAAACTAGGTGGAATTCATTGTACAATTTGTTGAATGCTATGTTACCTTATAAAGATATTTTAACTCCATTTTATAATTCATATCAAATGCCTGTAGCGATGATAGTATTTATTTGACTAATGAGGATTGAGAATTTGTTGAAAATTGTGTATCATTGTTAGGTACTTTCAAAGAAGCGACGGAACGCTTCTCCGGTGTTACTTATCCAACTTCCGTTTATTTTCTTCCTTTAGTATTTAATATGTTTGATAAGTTTATAGAATTTAGAGATGACTATGACTTGCATGCTTTTGTTAGTGCAATGGAAACTAAATTTATAAAATATTGGGAACAAATCCCACACGTGCACTGCATCGCAACATTGCTAGATCCTAGTCAATGTTTATCTTCATTTGAGATCTTTTTTGAATATTATGCTAAATTTTTGGGGAAGGTTGTTGACGATCAAAAGACGTCTACAATGCAATCTCTCCAAAATATGTTTCAATTGTATTATAATCAACATGCAAGTGAATCATCGCAACAAAGGCCTGCTGAAGAACAACCCCAAGCTCAAACTAAAGGTGGGGGCATCAATTTGCTTAGACTGCTGGGCAGGAAAAAACTTAAGGGAAAGGAGCTTCTACTAGCATGTCGACTGAGTTGCAAATTTATCTGAATTATCAATTTGTAACGGAAGACAACTTCGACGTGTTACAATGGTGGAAGTCAAATGCGGCACAATTCCCCATCTTAGCCAAAATGGATAGAGACGTGTATGTGGTACAAGCTTCAAGCGTCGCTTCTGAATCTGCATTCTCAACATGTGGCCGAATTATTGGAGAATACAGAAGTAGTCTCTCTGCTGATTCGTTATGCATGCTCACGTTACTTACAGATTGGTTTGAAGCAGAATGTAAGAATAGAATAGATGGGGTGGTTAACGAATTCGTAAACCATTATGACGAGCAAGAAGAAGAGAACGCAAAAACAATACTTATCAATTATGAAGAGTGCTAAACATCAATATTTTTTTATTTTGATTTTTTAATTGCTATCTCTTTATAATTATTTGTATGCATCTATATTATGAAATGAAGAAGGAATATATTGAATTTGTGATGAATATTGGGGAAACATTTACAACATTAAATAAAAAATAAATAAAAGTTCTTGAAATTTTTTTTTAAAAAAAAACATACGAAAAAAAAATACGAAAAAAAAAGAAAAAGAAAACGGACCGGTTCGGCTCGGAACCGGGCCGAACCGGTTGGAACCGGAACCGATCCGGTTCCTTACCGGACCGGACCGGTTCCGACCCTAACGACCCCGGAACCGGCCGGTTTCGGTCCGGACCGGACCGGTTCAGGCCAATAAGCACCCCTAGGGATATGTTAAGAGGGGTATTTTGGCCAAATTAAGTGGGAGGGAAGTGAATTCAAAAGCTAATTTTGAAGTGGGGAGTTGACTCTTAACTTTTTCTTGGGTGGTGACTGATTCCTAAAATGAAATTAGGTTTGGAGACTGAATGGTAAGCCTCCCATAATTCAAAGGACTAAATTTGTTTTCCCAAATGAGTAAATGTTAAATAATGTTTTCGAGATGATGTAAATCGTAAACCTTATAACTATCAACATTTGTAATAAGCCATTGACAGGAGGGTATCATATACTTGCTTAAGGTAGTAAGTACGCGTTGGAGAATGATCATGTGAATGGATGCTTATCGAACCAGATTGCTCGGAGCCGGAAATATATATATATTTTTTAAATGTCTTTTGGCCAATAGCTAAATAACCATTGGCCAATTTTCCCCAACAGCGACATTGCTCATTTTTTTAACTTTGAACTTTTAAAAAAAATGTTATAAATATGAGTTGATTTGGGCATAAATTTCACTCTTCAATATGCATTATACAATACTCTCTCAGCTCTCATTCATTTTCTCTATTATCACCTGAATCTCTCAAATTTCATAAATTGTTATTTTCATTATTATTATGATTATCATTATGGTATCTTCGACAGCCGTCGACGTGCTCACCTTCCTCGGTGATGAATTTGCCTATACCAATTCCCGAATTAAATAAAGACTATGATTTTTTTCCTGACATTGATGTTGTATGTGCACCTATAAACATCGAAGATGAAGAATCCGAATAATTAGTAGAACCTTTCAGCTCCCACCAAAGGCAACAAGTCGAGTCACCAAGGCCACTACCGCAGCGGGTGGAGCCAGTACTCATGTCAAAAGAAGCAATATGTGTGATCATTTGATAGCGAGCAAAAACAAGGTACTTGATGCATCTATTGCAATTTGTAAATATGTAGAAGAATGTGCACGTATAAAACTTGTGGTTCAGTGCAAGTACCAGAACAAATAAAAAAACCTAAGTTACAAAATAGGTACAAAAAAAAAAAAGCAACACAATCACAAACTAATCATCTCACTGGCACGGATTTTGTTTTAACAGCACAATTAAATGTAGCTCATTTGTTCGATATTTAATTAGACGTGAACTTCATTTTATACAATGTGAACATGATGGATTCATTGAATTTGCATCCATTATGTAACCTGCTTTTAAACATATTTCTAGACATACTTTGCAAAAAATTGTATGAAATATTTGCTAAATATGGAAATACTTTAATTGAACATTTTTCGAATCTGCCTTGTAGGTAAGTTTGACAACCGATATTTGGATGAATGTAATGTATTCTTTTCTTGTTGTTACTTGTCATTGGATTGACAAAAATTAGTGTATGCAAATATTAATTTTATCTTTAGATATAGATTATGCACATACTGATTATTAATTACAAAAATATATAGTAAATGTTTGTAAAACTTATAGTATTCAAGATAAAAAAAATTAATCACCTTAGACAACATTGTGATGTATAATATAAAAAAAATTTAAAACCAATGTTAGATGTGCATGTTATTAATTTGATTGTTAAAGTGTAAGGAATCCGATACAAGCACGACGCGTAAATACAAAACAATTTCGGATTCCATCAGTGATCTATACTAAGTGAATCCATTCAGTGTTTAGAGTTTATACATTTGTAACGTGTTGGAGTAGACATCCAGATGTGATATGTTCACGAG